>OW388289.1:32480223-32959610 GCA_936450465.1 Gibbula magus
CAGTCGAATTTTATTGCCAAGTATAAGAATTATATTGGCTTTGCAAGTTGTTTTTTTTAATTCAAATATCTGGCAGAAATCATGAAAGGCATGTAGAACTACAAGAACATTTCAATATTCAAATATATAATTTGTGTTTTATGTTGTAAACCCATTTATTCAGTAATGTTAAGATTTTGTACAAATACTGATAAAAAAAAAAGCAAACTTTTATTAGAGTTTTATTATATCCAGGTGGCTGTTTTTTATATGACTTTTTATTGAATTATGTAGATACACTTTTTATTTTTTGAAAAAAATACAACGTTGTTGAAATCTTCTGGTCACATTCGGCGTATTTTTGTATACCGGTATATCCTAAGTGGTTTTGTTGTATTTTTAAAACTTTAGAGACTAACGCATGTAGCGACCTAAAACGAACGCAGTGTATGACATTAGTAATAATAATCTCTGTTCGTCTGTTGAAATGAAAATTCTCAATTTCGAAGCAACCTTAGTTCATCCAAGATGGCAGCGCTTTTCGGAAGCTCGTCGAGTGGCCGTTCCCAAAGTAAAAACCTGGTCGAATTTCGTGCCGGGAAGATGTACATGAAAGAGAAAATGGTTCATCCGGATAAAAGGAAGGGAATGGTTTACGTGTATCAGTCTGACGACTCTTTGATGCACTTCTGTTGGAAAGATCGTTCGTCTGGGAACGTCGAAGATGTGGGTCAAGTTCTGCTGTCTTGACAACTTAATATTACTATTTTAAATTTAAACTATTTATATGATCTTGTCTGCTCGCCATTTCTTGTTTGTTTTAAAAAATATCATGACGTTTAAATAAAAAGATATTTGATTATTTTTAAGATACATTTGTGAATGTCATATTTAAATTCTGAGTCATTTACTCTCACACGGT
Source organism: Gibbula magus (assembly GCA_936450465.1). Lineage (NCBI taxonomy): Eukaryota > Metazoa > Mollusca > Gastropoda > Trochida > Trochidae > Gibbula > Gibbula magus. Next base: position 32,481,125 of record OW388289.1, read on the forward strand.
TGTGATTAGTTGTACCTCAACAGGGAAATATTTCACTATCAAAAATGCAAGTCACTACTGATAAAGCCATTTTAGATTCTTTATACAATTTTGAGAAGGGATCATAACATTCTAACTGTTTAAGTATTCAATTTTCTGTTATCAACCTAATTCCATATCAAAATCTGATCAAGAAACATGTAACATCTGTAGATGATCCACATGCATTGGGCTTATATAATATTGCTGGGAAAAAATCAGTTACCATACTGGCTGGCGACCAATTTTCGCCGCATACCAATTATCGCCAACACATAGCTACATAGCTAAATACTTAAGTTGAATTGAACTTTTGTTGGTTATCAGTTTGGTGGTATCTTAATGTCTGAAATAATAGGAAACCGTAGGATAAAATTGTCTGTGCAAGCGCTGTACTACTGTAGCTATGTGTTGGCGATAATTGGTATGCAGCGATAATTGGTCTCCAGCCAGTACACCCTTTAGACCTACTAATAATAAAGGGATCCAACGCAAATGTTATCCCCTGTGGCTGCTCAAACAAGTCCACATTTCAAACTATATATACTACAGAAGTCATTTCTCTTTTGATTAACACAAACACCAACAAAATGGATGCATTATTTTTCAAGTTATGACACTTGAATCACAATTGTTTTCCTCGAGAAGCCTAGAATGGTGTCAGAATGAGAATCAAATCAAAAGAGAAATCACTTTCTTTTAAGTAGTATCCTCGCTGAATGTTCAACTTGCAACTATTGGTTACAAATGTGCTTTTTCACTGGTAACATTTTCCTTTCACATGAATGGTACAAATTTCCATGAATTTTATTCTTTTTAACAATTGATTTTTCTGTGCAGGATCTAATCATTTTCCCAGATGACATTGAATTCAAGCATGTTACCAAGTGCACCACTGGTCGAGTATACGTCCTCAAGTTCAAGTCCTCTTCTCGCAAGATGATCTTCTGGATGCAGGTGCAACATCAGTCCTTATTTATTTGTATTGTTTATCACAAATGTTGAATATAATTATTACAAAATTAGCTATGCTTTAATTCAACCCTTCCTTACCTTCATGACGTTTAATAAATTTTCAATCTTGATAATTGGTGCCTCAATCACTGAGGAATGGTGTACCGTATATTACCGGGTATAAGTCGAGAATTTGATACCAAAAATTAGGGGCTCAAGGAGGGGGGATCGACTTATATACGGGGTCTATGTTTCAGCCCCAAAAATCTAGAGGCCAGGTAAGTATCTGCCAGCCCAGCAAGTCGAACGGACGATGTTTACAACGGAAACAATTCACAAACATATCGATGTCCAGTCAATATTAAAATCATTGAATAAAAAACATATGCTTTATTGTTGTCTTTTTAAAATACAAATATAGCGTGATATATGAATAAAAAATAACATTTCAATCAAGAAAGTTCATTAAAGTTTATATTATAATCTTCACTATTACCTGACAAACATCGATCGATATCTAGCCTTGATGTAAGTCGAGTGACCCGATAAGGTCACATGGACCAATGAGATTCTACATAGAAGCCGGTGACATGCGAGATAGATACTCATGAAAAAATAATCAAGTGTTTACGCAGTGAGAAGTGCCAATAACTGGTACGAGTAGACGTATAATTTCTGAGATGTTCTAACATAATAGCATACATTCAAAAATATTTAGAGAAATGTAAATTGCCGATTGTCATTGTATTGTTACTGAGATGTTCACCATTCATTTTGTATAATAGTGTATATTCAATACTTGTTAATAGACAGACATGTGATTAAGGTTGTGAATAGATTTGTTAATTGCCAGTCAGGGTAGTGATTCATTAGCGCATCCGGTAATTATCTAAGCTTTGATGTTAAATTAACATTAATTGATAGTAATTAACAGTAATTAAAGCCTGTCACTTCTCATCTCAAAAGTAAAAGCAATGTCTTTTTACGTCTTTTTCTACTAGGTAACAATTTAACTTTTCACCGGTTATCTAATAAAGTTTTGTCAACATGTTGGTCGTAGTTTATTTGGCTTGATGAGAGGAAAATGTAATTTGATTGAAACAAATAATAACAGACACCGTGAGTCACAAGTTGTATACATCTTTTTGTCAGTCAGCACGTGGTAAAAGGGGCGACTTATACATGAGATATAGGGTTTTGACCAGTATTTGGGTAGTTGAGAAAGGGGGTCGACTTACACGCGGGGTCGACTTATACCCGGTAATATACGGTATGTCAAAATAAGCATTTAAGTGTGAATGGATGATTAATTCTACTTTACCTCCTGAGATAAGTGTCTGTAATAATGAGGGAAGCCTGTCAGCAGTGTTTCCATGCTTAGAAAGGACAGACACAATCTTCAGATGAACGTGTATTGAGTTTGTCTGCCTCCAAAACCAATAGCAAACTCCAGATACACATTTAATGTCATTGAAATTTTGTTTTTAGGAGCCCAAAAGTGACAAGGATGAAGATCACTGTAAGAAAGTGAACGAGTACCTGAACAACCCCCCTACACCTGGCTCATCTCGAGGGGGAGGTGGGAGTGGTCTCCCCTCCGAGCTCTCCGCTCTTGGTAAAAGTCATTTCTCTTTACCACCTTGCTTCTGTAGCTTATTTCATAAAAATTTAGCTTTTAATTAAATTAAGTAGTTCCAAAGCATTCTCAGTGGCTTATATACTGGAATCTAAATTAATTAACAATTAAGGTTAATCCAGAATTGGACAGTGGATAAGGTATTAGTAAGTGTTTACTTTCTTACTATAGACATTATAAGGATTTATTATTCAAGTTCATTTTGCATAAGATATAATTTTACTGGAGCTTTAGTCATGTCAGGATTGAATTAAATATCCTTTACCTTGATTTGAAATCCTATTAACTAATGTCTACTTGTACTGAAGCAGTATCATTCTATGCCATGCAACTTGTCAATGCCAATATTAAAATTTTAAAATCATTTCTTCACAGGTGAACAGGACCTGCAAAGCATTCTGGGAGGAATGAGTCAACAACAACTGATGCAGCTTCTCGGTATGTCTTCAGATAGATAAATTAATACATAAATATTGCAACTTTTTGTTAGTTGATAGTTGTCTTACTCTGAGGGTGTGGGGTTCAAATCCCACAAGGGAGTCGAGGGACGCGGCCCGAAAAACTACAAGAATTTGTACTACTGAAGGTAGTGTTATCCCAAATGTAACAATGTTATATCTTGAGAAATACCCCTGTGAAATTGTGGGCCTATTATCGGTGATAAGTAAAAGGTTTTAGAATTCCCATGAGATGTATGGACCATTGCAAAAGTGGTTTCTGTATTTGACCTTTGACCTTTTTTGCATATTTATCAGTTTTGAATGCCAGATTTATCAGATTCATCATTGCTTTTTTGCATTGATAACACCTATTATAACATTATTATATGATAAACATGTTCTCCCTCCTTTATGAGTATTCTAACTGTTCATGTTTATCTCCACCAGGTGGCGTTGGTGTCGGAGGACCAGGAGGTGGAGGTTTACCATCATTGATGGTCCGTCCAGGAAGTGCTCAGTCAACTGTGTCGGAGCCGTAAGTCTCTTGTCCGTTTTTTTATTGATAATGCATTAACCATGCATTCTCAAGTTTCAATGTTTTGGAAGTAGCCCTCATGTCTTCTTGCCATTTTGGCTCAGGCTGATAAGGTGACGCTAACCTCCCTTCATCAATAGACATGGATATCCGAAACCATCAGTCAAAATGTCAATGACATGTAACCTAAGAGGCTAGTTTTCAACCAAATTTATTTAAATATTTAATTTGCAGAATGTGCAGCCAATTTTCATTTTGTAATTAATGTTGTTAAGTTGTACTCCATTGTGGTTGTGGAAGTTTGAATTTGGAAACTATCCCATAGAAGTCTTGATTGAAACAAGCTAATTTTTGCATAACTTGCTGCTATCAGGTCTTTGAAGGGCATTTAGAAGTGGCATACATAAGATCAGGAAGATTTTATATACTCACTCCTTCATCAGGTGGAATGTGATGTCATTATGTTTATTTCCCTCTGCAGTCCAATGAGATCACAGTCGTCCTCCAGTAGTCGAGGAACAGCCAATACCGAGACGACCTCGTCCCAGCCACGCCCTGTAACCGCCGCTGCTCTCCCCTCCCAGGCCGGGGGCACACCTACCACCCCGACCACCACCACAACCACACCTGCTGCTCCCTCCCCCGGGGCCTCGGCAGGTGGGGCGCGTCCTCAGATCCAGCTTAGTGACCTACAGAACATACTCTCTACCATGAACGGTCAGTAGTCTTTACCATTCTTTTTCTTATCATATTTTGATCAGAATTTCATAACCCTAACTTGAAAATGCTTTCAAGCTTTGCTTTTGTAAGATATATTTGCTGAAAATTTGCAATGATATATTTTATTTTCCTTAATTTACTGTTTCTGATTTAATACATGAAATAAATTTGTGTTCCTTATATTTCAGTGCCTGCTTCTCAACGAGAAGGTCAGTATTTTTACACCAAGATGTATAATTGGATTCACTAATCAAACATCATTATCAGAATCGGACTAATGAACTTAAACTAAATGAAGAAAATCTCCTATTCAGATACTAATTAACATGCCAACACAAGATGTTTATCCCCTAAGTAAAGCTACCTAAATCTGCCGTATTGCTTAGATATTACATTCTCTATGAAGTAAGCACATATTTCATTGTGAAATTTATCTGTAATCAATGATGTTTTGTAAAGGAGGAGTTGACCTGGCCCAGGCTCTGAGCCCGGAGGCAATGATCCCGCTGCTGGCTAACCCAGACATCCAGGCCAAGCTGGTACAGTATCTGCCCGATGGAGAGAGTCTGCCCAAAACTGAGGCAGAGCTCAAGAGCACCATCCAGTCTCCCCAGTTCAGTCAGGTACGATGGCTACACTGCCGGAGTCTCTATTACTTTCCAGGGCCCTGATTTTAGAATTCCTGAGAGCTAAGATAGTACCACTGTTAACATTGGCTTAAAACTCCAGTGTAGCCTAAACTGAGGCAAAGCTCAAGAGCACCATCCAGTCTCCTCAGTTAGATGTCTTTGTTTCTTTCCCCTGCAGGGTTTCAAATTAGCACTTGTCCGGTAGCCCATGGCTAGTGAAAAAGAAGCTGGGCTAGTAGAGTGTAAAAACTGGTAGTCTGAAAGACAAGTTACAATTTGAGGTGAAATGATCATGGAGATGTATTTGGCTAGCTGGAATAAGTCTGGACTTGTACTTTTAGAAATGCACTAGTCCAAATGGCTACTACATAGAAAAGATTAATTTCGTCTCCTGCTCGGCCCTGATTTTTGAAACTCTGAAAGCTAAGTTACCATAATCAGTCCTTTATATTAAAACTGACTACAGTGGCACATAGAGAGCTTAAAAAATCAAGGCCCTGTTTGAGCAGCATTCTACTGATGATTCTAGTAGCTGTCGGTTCAGAGATGGTTATTACTTTTTCACGATATTTGGCTTCTTGAGTCGTCGTCGACAAAAAATATGTTGGGTCAGAAGCTGTACTTGATTTGCGTTTTCAAGATCAAGCTTATGCATATCTTATAATGATACATGATAACAATGTAAATTTGTCACCTGGTATTTAATCTTCTATCTGGTTAATAATGATCAACAAATTGACTAAAAAATCTATAAATAATCTTTTCCTTGCCTCATAATCTATTTAGTGGAGAAAATATGTCGACAGGGCAGGTTTTCTCAAAGGAAATGTGAGGGTCGAAGAACTGAAACTTTGATATGATTCTGTCCAGTTATTCACAAGTGAAATATCGCTCACTGAAACTCTAATGTTATTTGTTGTAGGCTCTGCAGTCGTTCAGTGCGGCACTGCAGTCTGGTGACCTGGGTCCACTGATGACTCAGTTCGGTCTGGGAGAAGGTGTCGCCACTGCTGCAGCCCAGGGAGGTCAGTCAGTTTGTTTCGTTTAACAAATATGTTTAACTTAAGAAAATCAATTAAAATTATAGTTTTTACTCAAAGAGCATGCACTAGTCTGAAACAAGAATAACTGTATTTTCACTTCATTGTCCCCCACCGCCACGAAGCGCAGAATATAGTATTCAGCTCTGTACGTCCATCTGTCCCGTTTGTTGTTAGCGCGATATCTCATGAACCTCTGCACCTAAAGACTAAAATTTGTTTACCAGTCTTCATTTGGGGAATACGCAGACACCAGTCGATTTGGGTGACCTTGACATCATTTTAAAGGTTACTCTGAGTCTTTGACCAGTTTTTAAATTGTTCTTAGCACGATATAATGACAACTTAATCAAACATGTAATGGCCACCACTTGATACAAGCTGTGTGTCCATCCTTTTAGTTCATTTCTTTATTGCGGCGGGTGACATGGTCACGTTTGTGACAATTACTTGTTATGTTTTTGTTTGTCTTTCTATTTTAATGCTTTAAAAAAATTTAAGCAGAGAAATGTTTACTGACTTTAACAATGACGTTTCTCTGTTCACACCACAGATCTGGAGGCGTTTGTGAAGGCTATGCAGGAGGGAATGAAGAAGGACGACAAGAAAGATGACAAGGGCGATGAAAAAATGGAACATTGATTTTCTTTGCTGTATCAGCATTCTGTGCCACATGGTACATATGCAAGCTTTTGCTGAATAAGTGAATCATTTACAGTTTACACAACCAAATACTAGAAATTAAATTAATCACATTACTGAAATTCGTATACTTGTGTACTGTTATCTCTTGCCAAAGTGGAAATAAAAAGATTGAAAGATTCTCCAAATGTAGTATATTTCTTTATAATATTGAAGGGAATATATGAGAGGAAATGAAGTGATGGTTCTTTGAAGTACACATGTCAAGATATACTCTGTAGCTCATCTCGTTGCTAATGTAAGTAATTAGTCAAAACAGCTTTGAGGCAGTGATTACTGTGTCACTAAAAGAAACTGCACAAACTCAGCTTTTAATGCAGGAAGCCAAAGGAGGTTTTGAAATCCAAGAGATTATTGTTGAGGCGCAGCCCGTCTCTCCATCCGTCCCAAAAGTGGTACCTGTGTTCTGAAATCAACTCCTCCCACAGTTTGGGATCAATCTTTTAGAAACTGTACACATGCTTTAAACATGGGTTTTATGTAGGCCTATGTTTTTTTATGACCATTCGGATTAATATTTAGAGAGTTACGGCCCTTGACTTTGACTGCTCGGCTTTCCGACTGTGGGTTAAACCTTAACTTAGCACGGCTTAAACTTTTGATATGTCTTTGAAACTTGATGTATGGATATTTGACATAAGACTATTGATATAGTCATAGTTTTTAACCTTCTAACCTTGACCTTGATGAAAGATAAAAAAATTGAAACTTTAACCATCACTATAATTTTAATTCGCCAACATTTGAAAATGTAACGTTCACAATGTCACATACTGAGGTTATAACCTTTGACCGGCCTTGTGACCTTGAGATTGGTGTAGGATCCATTTTGTGAGAAACTTAAACATGGCCATCATTTTTTATTGATCGGTGATCGGCCTTCTATATTTACATGCTTATTTATTTTAATAGATCGTTCAGACAATGTCATAATTTTTTTCAAGCTGATCAAAGACTGCCTCACATTAAATCCAGATCTAGATGATTAGACCTAATCTTTCGTAAATTGCCTTTACATTGAACTGCTTTTGGAGGAAAAGGAATCCGGAGATTCTTATGCTCTCAGAGCACTCTTGTTTCTTTTTGAAACTTTACACATGCTTTGGATAAACATTAGTGAAGCACATTGGGCGAATCGGATAACTAATTTGCCCTGGACTTAGAGCATTTGGCTTACACTGAGTTCATATGTTCAATGCAGATCTTGTTTGGTTACAATCTCATTAAAGCCAAATTATTGATTCGGTTCCTAGGCTTATTTGCTAAAGTTGGATTGTTACTCATCTTAGTTAAGAGAACACAGTGGTATTCCGTTCTCTCTATTGTTTCCACTACATCTGTCAGAGCTATGAACCTTTGCTATTCTTATCTATGGTCTGACGGAATCCCGTAGAGATCCATGTCCACGGGAAGTTATTACAGGAAATGATCCCTAAATCGACAATCAGTCAGCTGGTAGGTCGACCATTATCCGACTGAGATTCCAGCTTTCTCAGCCACTTCGGCTCATAGAGTTTACCAATGAATAAATGAAAATCCACATAGCATACATAATATTTGTGCGACAATACATATGTTTCTGTGACAGATTTGTTTGCAGCCATTACAAATCACTGTTTCTGCTCATGGTGATAACCTATCGAGGGCTGCATCAACGTTCCAAAGCAAGGCCAGTCTCGATCCCCCGCTGATTTAAATCTTGCAGTATTTTCATCAATTGTTCGTGCTAAGAGTGTGGATTGATGCACCTGAAATATACAGTGGGCTCTGATTTCCTTGCATGGAAACGCGGCAAGCCTTAAAAGGAGGGTTCTATCAGGGAAAACTTCGCTACGGCCTAACAGCATATTGTTTATTGGTTTTATGATACATTATGTGTTAATATGTAAATATTCTATCAGTGTATATGTGTTACTATTGAGTTAAATATAGCGTGTTTTCATTTCGCGAAATGCCAAGAAACCAAGATGGCGGATACTGCCGACAGAACAGCAATAGAACTTTCCCTTTAAATCTACCCAGTAATGGAGACTAACAAGAGTTGTACCTTGTGCAGAGGTGCCAACCACTCCGATTTAGGCGGAGTTACTCCGATTTTACAGTGAAAACTCCGCACTCCGAAACGTAAAAATAAAACTCCGAATTTACCTTATTTTGCTTTATTAAAAATTAAAAACACAATTGCAATCGTATATCCTCGACAATGCACGGGAAGTGATGAAATGCGCAAGCGCAAAACCCGGAAGTACTTATCATTCGCAATGTCTTCTGACATGCTGTTACTATTTTGATATTTGGCTGTTCCATTTTACCACATCGGTATCTAAGGAAGTGAGCTTGCCGATTGGTTGTAATAAAATACAAGGGAGGGGCACGGAACAGCCTCTGTTTTCGCAACAATGAAGCGAAAGTTCGAAGCGAAACAAAGTCGATATGATTATAACATTTCAGTCATATATCCTGTTAATTATTCATAAATCGCTTAACATGATAGATTTTTTTATGCATTTATGAAATAATTATCTCAAAACATGGATGTTACAGTGTTTTATAACAGCGATATCAGCAATGAAACACCGACATGTGCTATGCTATAAATAACTTGCTCAATCGGCGAGAAGTGGCGATATTAAACTTTACGGACATTACGGCATACTATTTCATTATATATTATCTCAAAACTGACTTCATGAAATATAAATTAAATATTAATATGAATTTAATTTAATAAAATATAAATAACGAAAGCATCCATCGATCGCAGCTAATTAAATCTCAAGGTATAGACTTGTGATAATTGCATTCGATATTAATTAGATGATTTGGTTTTGTTTTTGTTAACTATTTAAACTAATTGATAATGTTGTCAGAATGCTGAAAATCTTTGGAAATATTTTTATAAACAATAACAAAGATTGGTTTCGATAAATGTTATTCCAAATTGTTATTCACAATTATCAGTCATGTAAATTGTTGACATATCGGCAACTTGTTTTGGGTGAACTTTTCAACCAGTCATTGAAAGTGACTTTAGATTTTTCACAATACTGTTTAATTTGTGATATTAACAATTCATAGAATTATGAAACACATTTCCAATAGTATGTGATGTAAACACACATATATATATACACATACATATACACTTCTCATTTTAATTTGGACTTTTTGTTGACCAATATGTTTGGAAAACCATTTTTCAACTTCATATGGGACTGAACATAATCTGAGACACTGTTGTTTCTCTGTTATTTAACTGTTATTGGTCAGCATTTTTGAATTTCTAATGTATCATGAATTCATGATACTAGCTAGTAGCATCATGACATTTCTTGTGATACCCAGCTTTACATAACATGATAAAATAAAACAAGACAGTTAATTTTTAAATCATTTATTGAAAAATATGAAAGGCCCCATAAATATCCAGATGGCCCCTTTTTTTTTATAAGAAGGGGCCCCTTGGGCCCCACATTTTAATATTCTGGCTTGAACACTGAAATTTGACTTTCTGTTGATATATTTAATGATATCAATAAATATAAAGTTCTAATTTGTTTGAAGCTGATATTTTTTCCTCCTGAAATTGCAGGACAATGCATGCAAAAGATTTTCTGGGGGGAAACTGAGTTGGGAGGGGATACCTGGATAATCAAATTCATTTTATTTCAGTAGGTTTAATTAAGTCAACCTTGAAAATAAAACAATGCACATGGGAATGTATTCATAAATTTTGCTTAAAAATGGAAAAATCTCATTCAATTTCTGCAAAATTTTCTTTCATATAATGGTACTCATATTAGCCTAAGAATGCAGGAAATTGCATTTCAGAGCTTCCCATTTTCAAAATTTCTTGGGGGAGCATGCCCCCAAACCCCCCTAGAGGGCTCGTCCGCTGCGCGGACTCGAAGAAATTGCTTCGCAACTTCTGCGCCTGGTACTCCTCTTTCCATTCTTATGGGGTTGGCACCTCTGCTTGTGTAGGTAAGTTAGGGCTGCATTTGCATCGCCATATTGGATGACCTTGGCAATTTCTGTTAAGGTTTGTTATGGTATTAATTTCAAAGTGTCACTCAGAAAACTTCCATTGGACACAGATTTCTATGGGATTCCATCCGATCATAGATGAATGACAACCCATATTAGCAAATAAGTCGGGGAACAAATTTTCCAGTACGAAAAGTTCTAGAAAGCTTAAATGTGTGTTTGGGCTCCTTGGCCAATGGGGATTCTAAATTGTAGAGTTGGTCACCCTAATACCACAGGGTCACAGGGTTCATGATCTAAAGAGCTATTTTCATCTTCTCCAGTATGAGTTCCAGATGGACTTGAGGCATGGATCGTTTTAAGATATTCGCAGGCCTGCAATACAAACAGCACACACATCTTCAAACTGTACTAATATACCCTTAATCAGTTCACAAATCTCCACTATAGTACGACAAACCTTCCTAAACTGAATTCAAATCGCCGAAAACTGAATTCATATCCTCCAAAACTAATTTCATATCCTCTAAAACACATTTCAAATTCTCATAAACTCATTTCATATCCCCTAAAACGGGCGACAAATCGCTTGAAAGGGACATTTTGGCCGCAAAACGGACCACAAATCAAAGGAACGGTCAACAATCGCCTAGCAAAATGGCGGCTCGGCAACAAGACAAAGTTAAAGGAAGTGTTGTTTTCTTATACTATGACTCTTATCTTCTACATATATACATCGATATATAGCGCACAAACTCCCAAATGTAATAAACTTCAGATCAGATTGACCAGCAGATCTCAAAACAAAACGATACAGGTAACACCGACTAAAAAGTATGATATCCCAAAATCACAAAAATTTCGAAATAACGCATACACGAGAAAAACACACAAGTAATAAATTAGTATTGTTTAATCAACACAGCCCCTGCAGATGTGATGGATCCTTGCAGGCGGATCTCCGAATTGGAACGTATCCAAGCATTGTCCCCTTTCTTCAGATAGAAGCTAGTTGTTGCACTCGCCGTTCCATGGACCTCACTTGCATACCCATATACACGGGCGGAGGGTCCAGCCTTCGTTTGAATATAAAACATCATAGCAGTGTTATTACTTTTGTATACGATATTTGCCCAATAGAGATACATCCCTGACACTGGAGCAGTGAAATATCCGGTAGTCTTGTTGTATCCATTTCCTTCGTTGTGGTTGACCCTGTCAAGTACAATTATACCTGACTTCAAGACGGTTTGTGCACTGACCAGATTAGCTTCAAATCCGATATCCTTGTATAGCCATGCTGAAATCGAAAAGAAGAACAACACAATCAAACAATTGGTCCTTGATATATAACGCAGTTCCGAGTTTGATATGATATAACATGAAACAAGACATGGGATGAAAACAATTGTTGTTATTGATGAAAAACACATGTTGGATAAGGATTCAGTCCAATTAAGAAGGAACTGACCTGTTGTCAAAAGGAAAAACACAAAAACATCCAAATTAAGGCACCACACATCAGCGGCCAATATATTGTGTAGCCTTCATCGACCCTGATACACGCGTTCAGTAATTGAGGCAGAGACTAGTGATGAATCCATATGAAGGTTCCTTGAATCTGACATTAAGACACCTGACCACCGGTGACCAGTTTGCTTTTATGACCTACAGCTACATAGTCAGAATCACATTAGGACTCAGCGCATGGTAACCGAAGTTTGCAAAGTTATCGTCAATGCCTACACAGACGATGTATTCAAGACACCTACTACAATCACAAAGTGGAAGAAAATAGCTAAACAGTTCGAAGAACGACGGCAAGGAGCTCATGACCTAAGTTTTCAGGATGGGAAACACACCAAACTCCGTGCACAAGGAAAGAGGTTCTGCAATGCAATCGTTTTCGCGGTGGAAGCGTTTTAGTTTGGGGAGGCATCTCAGCTTATCACAAGACAGATGTATGCTCGTCGTTGATGGTAATCTAATGGGCACCCGGTACAGATTTTAAGTTTTACTGGCACATGTGTTACCCTTTCTTCAAAGACACGTGGTTCAGCAGAAATACAAACATGACAATGAAAGTCCGCATGTTGAGCGTGTTGTAAACGACTTAGAACTATGTGCAGCAGAGCACCAGAACCCTCCCATGGCCGGCCGCTTCTCCAGATCTCAACCCTATTGAACATGTGTGGGATGAGATGGAGAGAAGATCGACAAGACGTCAATGTCAGCCTTAGACCTTGAACGACCTGATGCAAACCTTGGTTGACATTTTGAGTTACATTCCACAAGTTTTTTTCACTAACCTGCAATCGTCCATGTCAATTCTGTGTAACTGTATATATATATATTTATATTATTGCCACCTACCCATGAAATCAATGCATCTCAGTCTGACCAAAATATATTGTATATGTCTTCCATATCTTCCAAATGTGTAGCCGTCATAACCGGAGGTTTACCATTTCCCTACGCAAGACGGAAAAGTGAGGAAATACTGCAAGGCTTAAATCAGACAGTTATGGAGACTGGTAAGAGTTATGCCTTGAGTAAGGAAGTTAGAGGTTTATCTTGTCTTGGTTGATAGGGAGCCCTTCCTGTTTGATGGTGTCGTCTAACAAGACGGCATATTGTTGTCTGTTGGACATGATAATGTCTGACAATAGCTGTCTTTCCTGCTACCAGCGGTCCTAAATATCCTTTACGTTCCCCATAGTCTATCTTAGTATGGTTTCGATGTTCTTGCATTGATGCCGTTGCCTTAAATCAGGCAACGTACTTGCATTGTCATTTTTACAAATGCATTGCACTATCGTTGAATAGGGTAACGGTGGAGTTTTCGCGATTATGTTCGATTTAAACAAATTAAATGTATGTGAATGGTACTTAAACATGCATTTCAATAACCATTCCAATCGAAAGATACCTAATGTACTTTTGACGCTAAAAATATTCTATTTGTTCCTCAGTATAGTGTCAGCTGAGTTTAATTATAATGAAAATATTTACTACTCATTAATTGATGTTGTATTTATACAAAGATGAATTACTTACGCCATGTAGGATGACTAAGTTGTATGTCACCTGTCGCATTTATCTGCCCAACGGTCTCTGCAAGTGAAATTAGTACTTGGGCCTGTGTCGAGTTCAACTGTGAGAGTCCATGTACATCTGAATCTGATTTGGAGTAGCTACAACTACAGTTTCGCAAATCCTGTTGAAGTGATTTAACTTCTCTCTCAACCCTTTCAAACTCTATGAGAGATCGGTTGTTTGATTGTTTCAACTCTTTCAACTCGCCCATGGCTGTAGAATAGTCATGTTTGGTATTGTTGTGTGATTGTTTCAACTCGGCCAACTCATCCACGGCTGTAGCACAGTCCAGTTGGGTATTGTTGTTGGTTTCCTTCAGGTTCTTCAACTCTTCTTTCATGTTCTCGACTTCCTGCTGGAGCTCCTCTGTGACGTTTTTACTTGTCCCAAGTTCTTCTGTAGTCTGCCTCAGCTGAGAAAGAACACTGGACAGGACTGCCGAGTATTTCTGTTCCTGAGCTTTAGAATGAGACTGGACCTCATGAAGTAAAGCATCCATTTTTTTCACGTATTCGTTTAGACTTGTGATCTCAACATCTTTGCTAGGTGGCTGAACCGCACACAACGCAAATGTGAAAAGTAAAGTTGTGAAATATTTTAAGGAGAACATAACTCGACTCATGATCCATGAGTCCCATATATAGCAACTGATAAGTTTCACTTTCAAAAAGCTTAGTGAGAGAATTCAAACACCTGGTGCTAGATAACAACTTTATATTTGAATTATATATTGTTTTAATGGTAAATGATTATTATTTATTTTATTTGTTTACATTGAAATTTGTGTTTGTAATCATTGGTGTCTTGAAAATATTACCTTTGAGTTACTAGTGTTTTGGTTAACTCCTTGATAAGCTCGGTCCATACCAAAAACGTTAATCTGTGGCAGATGTGACAGAAAGTTGACATAACACTTAGTTATATAGGAGAGCGCAGTGATCATTCGGATGGGATAGTCTGGTTACCACCGCATTTTCCAAAACCGAATTCAAATCCACCGAAGTCAATTCTTATGAAACTTTGAGCGAGCTCGAACTTTGACCAGGTCAGACTAGTTTCGTCTTGGACTATCAGAATGTGTGCGCTCGCTGCCATATTTAAAATTGTTAGTACCAGTTTTTAGGACATCGAATTTTACAATCTCGTGATAAGGACAAAAACAGCTGTGGACAGTATTATCTCTCCTGTCTAGTTGCCATGTTCTATTTGTCTGAAAGAACTCAAAATGAGGTAGCTTTGTCCATTTTGTTAAACATGATGTTTGGTCGAAGCTGATCCATACATGTCCGAACCATCCTTTGTAAGGCGTGTTATTGTCCAGATGTACCCTCCCTCTTGTCCACAGTATCCTTAACCTGTGGGGTAACATCGTACAGTTTGGACCTCTTTCAAAAACTTACGTATTTATGTATTTCATCATATAATAGCACTTTTGTCCAAGGCCTACATATATAGATATTCTTTATTGGGCATGTATGATGAATGTCTGCAATGTTTTTCATTAATCCAGGAGGATTTCTCTGACAATTATCCGAATGTTCTCAGCTCAGAAGATTTGCATGATAATATGTGTAAAATGAGACAGTATGTTCCATGGTTTTATGTTGAACAGCTTCAATGGAGTAGACGATCCACATGGACTGATATTGCTGAAAACAACGTCCTAATTCAAAAACTTCGTCCTCTGACAGATACCTATGCTGTTAGACGATCCATATACGATGATCAAAGATAAAACAGGCCTTTGCCAAATGCCACCCATCTATAGCTGTTACAGGAACGATAATGTTGACTGACCGATGATTTAAATTATCTGAACTTTCTAAGGGCGTGGCAGGCATTTTCCTAAGCCCTTTTAAAGACTTCTCCGACATGAGATGCTGAAATTTTCAGAATAACATCTTTGTTACATGGAGACTTTATTTTGATCATTCGGTTTTGATCTCCCCATAAATATGAGCTCTACACTCTTTAAACTATTTTCCCAAGAATCAGTAATGCTAGGAAGCTAAATTTTTAGAGCTTTGTTGGATGGTTACGAACATTTTCAATCTAAAGTGGTTTCCCATTTTTAGTGCAATAATACGTTCATTTGTTCTCAATCCATCCCGCCCCGTCCCCGGTCAAATATGTGGCTGAAGGGTAATCACATCAAAATTATTTCGACCTCTTTTCAGAAAGCAGTAATCATCTTTGTTATATTAAGACTTGGACTCTTTCATGTCTCTGGCATGTTAACTTAATGAACGAATGTTACGTAGAATAGTATTTCAGCTCCTTCACTTCTGCACTGCAAATGCAGGGAGCATTGAGTGAGAGGTTAGGCCAGTCTTACAACGTTGTAAGTCACTCCAGGAGAAATTATCTTAGACAGAGTTTGAAAAATTTCTCAAATATATAGTGTAATATGAACCGCAATTGGTGATCAAAGTGCGTCTCGAACCTATAACCAGTCACTCCTCTGGTTCATGAGCCAGCACTTTAGACTGCTGCGCCAGGGAGACAGATTGAAGACTATGGTATTTAAGCAGCTAACATAGATATCTCGGCGATAACTGTAATCAGGTATTTTACGAGCGACTCTTATATTTACCAGGTATTTTTGATAACGCAATAACAAAGCTTCTTTTAAACTGAAAAACGGTTGATAAGATGGAGAAACCTCTCTTTCTCGGACTTACCAGAAATTGTGGACCCTGAGAGTCGATTACATCCTCCGGTCCTCCGGGCCTCAGGATGTAACCTCCTCTCAGGGATCCACAATCTCTGGTAACTCCTCGAAATCGAGGTTTCTAGATTACTTATCAACAATCTGCGCCAAAGTCCACCAAAGCACGCTTCTTATTCGCCATTTTGCAACGTATTCCGCCGATGGTCCGCCTCGATCAGCCTTGGTCACAAGAGAATCCTCCATATGTCACTGGGTACCACTTCCTACCTCTCTCTACTGCTCATAACCGCATTATTCCTCGCGTAAACGCATGCGGAACCTAGCGCAATCAAGCGTGCAGATATGTTGGGGTTTCGTGTGGGCGAGCTACACAGATACCCACTGTTCATCAACGAGGTTGACCCTTAGAACCCAGTTAACACACGTCACGAGACCAAGTGCATAGAGGGACAATGAACAGTTAGAGAGTTTGAGACGCAATGCAGGGCCGAAACTACAATGAAGAGGCCAAAGGCAAACATGATCACCTGTCACACTACTTTTCATCACCTGCAGGATCTGTTCCTTTGCAGGACAAAAATGGTGTTACCAAGACAGAGACTCTAAATTATTGCAATGCTGAAAGACTTGTGATACTGGAATATTTTCTAAAGTGCTGAAAGTTGTTAATGTTAACATTTCGGTTATTAAATTATGTAGTTTTTCCATCATTGTTATCTTTCGGCAGAGTTTCCAAGAAGATGTGTTCTATATAGTTAAACGTTTTACTTAACTATGTTGGTGCTAATTTTAAATTATTTACATGCCATTAGAAAAGCAGTTAGCGCCGACATAGTTAAGCAAAAGTCAGACCAAGTTTCGGCCACATGTTGAGATTCTTGGAGTTGACCTGAGAGTTTACATCAACCAAGGATGGTGAAGACATATGTAAACTTCCCTTTTACTAAACTATATTGGTTCATATAATACTGTAAACACGGAACTAGCACCAACATAGTTTATAAAGAAAGTGGTAACATATGACAGCAGGTTCTCTTGAAGAATTTTGTTGAAATAACTTGAAGACATCCTGACACTTGAAGAAGTTCACAAGTTTAAATCTGAACACTGATTTAGAGTACGACAATCATGAACCAACCAGACATGAGACCCATCCTTAACTTACTTATGTTGGCGCATATATATTTCAAATTTAAAACGTCCCTTTACTACAAAATTGTAGAGCCAACATCCCAAAGTTAAGAAAATTCTCACCACGCCAAGATGAAACTAAAGGTGCAATTAAAGAAATAAAGACCGAAACTGTATACATTCATCACACGTTTATGATATATAACACAATGACAATAATTAACCTATTAACATATGTGAACAACAATATAAACATATATACATACTTCCAAAGGAGGCACCAGTCACAAGAGTTCTAGTCCCCATTCCCTCTCGGGTGTAGGGTGTGGAGGGTCTCGTACTCCTTGAGTACTCAGTTTTAATCCGTTATAGACTGGCGGGCATAGCCTTGTCAGAGTTAGACCTGAGCAGAGGAGCGTGGGTCCTTTTGTCAAAAGAATTGAGGAATGCGTGTCAACAAATGACGCTCTGCGGTTCTGAGCGGCACTCGTTTTGTCGGGGCTTTGAATGGCGGTAGATAGCGGAGAATGATGGAGGACTATGTGCACAATTTGGCGGACAATGGCTTAGAAATTTTGCGTTTACACTTGTCCGTGCTATGTAAAGCAGTTTGGGCATACTTCACGCGATGTTCCGTAAGCAAATTCTGGAGTCATAATTCAAACTTGTTTGAATTTTTCCTCCGCCGTTTTCCGCACGTTAGGCCTTGGTAAACCCAATTAAAACCTGATGAAACGTTTTCC
Organism: Gibbula magus; assembly: GCA_936450465.1. Taxonomy (NCBI): domain Eukaryota; kingdom Metazoa; phylum Mollusca; class Gastropoda; order Trochida; family Trochidae; genus Gibbula; species Gibbula magus. The sequence goes on from OW388289.1 coordinate 32,499,427, forward strand.
GGGGTGATTTGACCTTTGTCCACGTTGTGAACTTCAGGACAAGATTGTTATGGGACCCTCGCCGAGACATTTTGCGGGCAAGTGTAAACGAGGCATAGTTGTACGTGGGTCTGTGTCGAGTTCAACTGTGAGAGTGATAGTAATTGTTTCAACTCAGTTAAAGGTGAATCCATTGTGTTTCATAAAATTGTAATTGGCTTTAATACGTTCCAACATACGGTATGTGCTGATATAAGTTCAAATAACTTTCATATTCATACCCAATTGTCAAATATAAAATAATTACTAGTTTCCAAATAAAATCGAGTAATATTATTATACTTGTACAGAAACCGAAACTACACGTTTTATTTACAAGCACAGTATTTATAAGACCTATTATACATTATCAACTTAAAGTTTTCTTTTAGTCTGTTGAAAATAATTTTAAAAAATTCCGTTTGACTTATTGAGGCGCCCCACAAGCGGAACATTGTCCGATTTTCGATCAGAAATCGATACTTTTACCTTTATATCGTTAGTATACTGAGTCGACTAGGATCAAAATGGCAATTTTCGGCAACAGTCAGTCCTTCTCGATAAAATAACACAATTTATAACGGTTTGCACATGCGACCACAAACAACACAATGGATGTAACTTTAACTCGATTAGAGATCGGTTTTTCGATTGTTTTAACTCGGCCAACTCATCCACGGCTGTAGCACAGTCCAGTTGGGTATTGTTGTTGGTTTCCTTCAGGTTCTTCAACTCTTCCTTCAAGTTCTCGACCTCCTGCTGAAGCTCCTCTGTGACGTTTTTACTTGTCTTCAGTTCTTCTGTAGTCTGCCTCAGCTGAGAGAGAACACTGGACAGGACTGCCGAGTATTTCTGTTCCTGAGCTTGAGAATGAAAATGAAAATTTTAGCGAGCTTCAAGTTGAAGTTTGACCAAGTTCAACGATTTTCGTTTTTAACCAAATGTCATGTAAATTTGGACTACTAGAACGTGAGCGCTTGCTGCCACAATCAGCACCATTTTTGAGGAAATCGAATTGTACAGTGTTGTGATACGAACAACGTATTTCTCCTCTCTGGCTGTCATTTGTGAGAGTGATAGTAATTGTTTCAACTCAGTTAAAGGTGAATCCATTGTGTTTCATAAAATTGTAATTGGCTTTAATACGTTCCAACATACGGTATGTGCTGATATAAGTTCAAATAACTTTCATATTCATACCCAATTGTCAAATATAAAATAATTACTAGTTTCCAAATAAAATCGAGTAATATTATTATACTTGTACAGAAACCGAAACTACACGTTTTATTTACAAGCACAGTAGTTATAAGACCTATTATACATTATCAACTTAAAGTTTTCTTTTAGTCTGTTGAAAATAATTTTAAAAAATTCCGTTTGACTTATTGAGGCGCCCCACAAGCGGAACATTGTCCGATTTTCGATCAGAAATCGATACTTTTACCTTTATATCGTTAGTATACTGAGTCGACTAGGATCAAAATGGCAATTTTCGGCAACAGTCAGTCCTTCTCGATAAAATAACACAATTTATAACGGTTTGCACATGCGACCACAAACAACACAATGGATGTAACTTTAACTCGATTAGAGATCGGTTTTTCGATTGTTTTAACTCGGCCAACTCATCCACGGCTGTAGCACAGTCCAGTTGGGTATTGTTGTTGGTTTCCTTCAGGTTCTTCAACTCTTCCTTCATGTTCTCGACCTCCTGCTGAAGCTCCTCTGTGACGTTTTTACTTGTCTTCAGTTCTTCTGTAGTCTGCCTCAGCTGAGAGAGAACACTGGACAGGACTGCCGAGTATTTCTGTTCCTGAGCTTGAGAATGAAAATGAAAATTTTAGCGAGCTTCAAGTTGAAGTTTGACCAAGTTCAACGATTTTCGTTTTTAACCAAATGTCATGTAAATTTGGACTACTAGAACGTGAGCGCTTGCTGCCACAATCAGCACCATTTTTGAGGAAATCGAATTGTACAGTGTTGTGATACGAACAACGTATTTCTCCTCTCTGGCTGTCATTTTGTATTTGTCTGAAACAACTTATACAAGGGTAGCTTTGTCAATTTGGTTAAATGTAATGTTTGGCCGAAACTACCCCACAAATGTCCCAACGGTCCCTTGTATTGTTTGTTACCCAAATTGCAAAAAAAATTCCTTTTAATCAGCTAAAAGGAGCCCATTTACAAAGCCCAGTATTTGGTGGATCTGATCGCACAATGTTGAGAAATTTAGCTTTGCTGGATGTGTATTGAGGCTTTCTGAAATTGGTTTTCAATAGTCCAGGAGGGTTTCTCTGAAAATCGTCCGAATGTTCCAAGCTCTTCCCAATGGTGGCTTTGATTAATTATGGTGCTTACAATCATGGATTTTATCAAACATGAAATCTGTGATGTGAATAGGGGATCGATAGAAGGTGACCAAAGGCCTTTGTCAAATTCTACCCAAGTATAGCTGTTACGGGAAAGATCATTTTGGCTAACCAACGATTGAAATTACCTGAACTTTCTGAGGAGGGTGTCGCAGGCATTGTCACTAAAACCTGTAAAGGACTTCTCTGAAACCAATTGACATAGGATGGGAAAATATTCAGAGAAACATCTTTGTTTCATTAGTTTTTCATTTGGTTTTGATCTCCCCTCAAATATGGGTGTGGTAGGGTAACCACCCTAAAATATATAAACGACTTCTCCCAAAGAACAAGTAATTCTAGGAAGCTCAAATTTTGATGGATGAAGATATGTAAATTCCCAGCTAACACACAACGTAATCCTGACGTTGTGGGAAGGTCGTATTTTGGTAACGTAATTTCTTGACGTTGCTGCGACGTTTATAGTACGTAAAACCTAACGTAAATTCCCAACGTTGTGACTACGTTGTAGATTACGTACTTATCACGTCACTAAAACGTAATCATGTTACGTTGAGCCGTACGTCCTTACAACGTCATAAATACGTATTTCATTCAGAATACAAAATGATAAAATTATCTAATATCTATTCACAGTCGTTCTTTAAATACACAAATATATCAGTATAAACAGTCAGTAAAGACCAAACAGTCGTTAAATGTTGTTTTTCTGGTAATGTGATTTCTGGACGTTGCTACGACGTAGTAATTACGTAAGCCCTAACGTAATTTCTCAACGTTGTGACAACGTTGTAGTTAACGTACGTACCACGTCATTAAAACGCAGTAATGTTACGTTGTGCCTTACGTCCTGACAACGTCATAAACACGTACTTCATTCAGAATACAAAATGATAAAAGTAAGTAAAAAATATCAACCATTTATTCACAGTCGTTCTTTAAATACACAAATATATCAGTATAAACAGTTAGTAAAGACATAACAGTCGTTAAATGTTGTTTTTCTGGTAATGTGATTTCTGGACGTTGCTACGACGTAGTAATTACGTAAGCCCTAACGTAATTTCTCAACGTTGTGACAACGTTGTAGTTAACGTACTTATCACGTCCCCCAAACGCATTAATGTTACGTTGTGCCTTACGTCCTTACAACGTCATAAACACGTACTTCATTCAGAATACAAAATGATAAAAGTAAGTAAAAAATATCAACCATCTATTCACAGTACTTCTTTAAATACACAAATAAATCAGTTTAAACAGTTAGTAAAGACCAAACAGTCGTTAAATGTTGTTTTTTCTGGTAATGTGATTTCTTGACGTTGCTACGACGTAGTAATTACGTAAGCCCTAACGTTATTTCTCAACGTTGTGACAACGTTGTAGTTAACGTACTTATCACGTCATTAAAATGCAGTAATGTTACGTTGTGCCTTACGTCCTGACAACGTCATAAAAACGTACTTAATTCAGAATACAAAATGATTAAAGTAAGTAAAACATCTATTCACAGTCATTATTTAAATACACACGAGAATCATTATGAATATTTACTAGAGACCAAACGGTGGGTGGAGCCTTCATTTTGGTAACGTAATTTCTTGACGTCGCTACGATTTTGTTTTTACGTAACATCTTACGTAAATTCCAAACGTTGTGACGATGTTATGTTTACATACTTATCACGTCACTACAACGTAGAATTTTAACGTTGAACCTTACATCACCACAACGTCATAAACATGTACTTATTTCAGAACATAACATGTTAACAGTAAGTCAATTATATCAAACATATACACATGGGGAAAGTTTAGCGTTAGGTTATTCTGAGAAATTAAAGTGAATATTGGTTGCTCTAATGTGAGCAATTCATTCTTTCAAGTCAACTGGTCAAAAGAAGTCATTAGTTAAAGGAGGTCTATGTGGCTAATGAGCCCGCTGATGGCGAACGTGTTGCGTGCTGGTGACATGGTCACGTGACTCGGACTGGGCGCAGTATGAACTATGAACTATCAAAATCACGAAATTTTGAAAATACAATTTCAATAAAAAATAGTCTACTGACGAAATCTTGTCAGTGTTTACTGTAATAGCCTACAGCAAAGAAATGCGCTTTATTAACAGATTGAACCGGAAAGAATCCAATATGTATTGAAAAAACATGAATACGGCAATTTTTTCAATGATAGTTCAAACAATTTGCACGAAGAAATCTTTCATTAAACCTAAGTTTCTCGTATCGAAAGTGATTAATTCAATTCAAGTACAGTAACGCTCTCACAACATCACATTTTACTTTATAATACGGAGGTGCTTGATTATTTCCATGTGTATATATGCATATTAATCATTCTTCAAATACAGACAAGGTTCAGAATAAACAGTTTGTACAGCCCACATGATGGATAAACTCTTTATTCTTGTAATGTTATTTCTCAACATTGTGGCGACATTGTAAATTGTGTACTTTTCATAATTATGTACTTATAATGTAACGTTGGGTCTCACGTCCTTACAACGTCATAATAACGTACTTATCTCAGAATATATAAGATAACTCATTCCCAATGAAAGTACTCAATTACTAAAAAAAGAATGTCATCTCCATCAAAATCGCATTTTCTGTGAAATCTTTGATTCAATGCGACACTTATTCGATTTAAAGTAATGCAAGTAACTCGAGCATTAGTGAGAAGAAAGGTCAAACATATATTCATGGTCATTCTTTAGATATACATAGGAATCACTATAAACGGTTACTATAGACCAAACCGCCGTGTAAAGCCTTTATATTGGTAACATGATATCTCGACGTCGCTGCAACGTATTTAGTACGTAAACCCTAACGTAATTTCTCAACGTTGTGACGACGTTGTAGTTAACGTACTTGTCACGTCACTAAAACGTAGTAAAGAAACGCTGGTCATTACGTCCTCGAACCATCATAATAACGTTCTTTCTTAGAATATATAATGAGAAAAATAAGTCAATTTATAATATATTGTGAATACATTTCCACGTGTACCTTATATATATGCTTAGTTGATGATTATGAAAAGAGGCTCATGTTGATTAATTATGAAATCCCGAAATTTGTCTAGAGCATGTTATTGCGAATATAATCTTTTAACTATGTAATTTTCTTAATATTTAGAGTTTACGCAAAATTGAGAGCTGTAGTTACTTTTATGTAAGCTGTGAACACGAATAGAATGTTGAAATTACCCTCATAATAATTTGTTTTAAAGAACATTCTTTTGAATGCCGTTTCCATGGTCTGATGTCATAATATTGTCAGTTGTTTTGACATCACATAATTGGAGCCATTTTCACATTTAATGGTCCAGGGAAATGTCGATGATTTAGAAATTGTTTAACCCAGTCTTTACTTCTTTATCTCAGAATATACAATATGAAACGAGCTAAATGTGTTTCTTTGCAATAAACTAGCTTTCGATCGTTCGTTCTATACAAATCAACAATTTCATAAAAAATGCTATTGAACATGACACCGTTTAGTATTATCTCTGAGTTAACATGAGCTGACTGAGTTGACATTTATAATACGAGCACAAACACAAAAATCACGTTTGCCATTGTAACCTTGTAACAAAACAATTAAAATCCCACTTGTTTCGTACCAGTCTTGTACAGTATATGATAATATAGCATACTTTCTCGGGTAATAATCTGTATAAATACTACACACAGCGATCAGTGTCTTTACGAATCTCGTATGGATTCTATTATAGGTTATGTTTCCTCAAATACCGAAGGAATATCTTCGTTATGTGTAATTGGAAAACAATGAGATCTCATACAACACGTCTTTTGTGACAGGTATATGTATATTTCAACGTCAAACACATAAAAAAACATATTGTCATAATACCTTATCATATAATTTGGTGTGAGAAACAGTTACTCAGTGAAATAAACCTTGTACCTTCTACAGTGATGATAACCTTTATCGACACTCAGCAGAGTGACGTGTATTTGCCAAAGTCGTACATTTACCATTGCAATCATTCATTTTCAACATAAAACACAAAACCTATATGATAAATGGAATGTCTGTTTGTACTATGTTTGCAAAATACCATGTTTATCTGATCTCCTGATGTAGAAAAGTATGTATTTCACTCGTGGCTTCGCCCCTGAAATAAACATGGTATGTGGCAAGGGAAGACAGATATCATCTGACTTGACAATACTATTCCATCGCTGAGGGCACAACTATAACACTGCTATGGCGTTGCAAAGTTATAATGTTAACATGATTGTATTGCCCATATGATATTTACACATAAAATGCGTTTGACAAGAATGCTTTCCTCCTTGTGAATGGTTGGGTATCAAAACGACCGAAAGTGGTACGTATTGTCCAGAGTATTGTTCGTAACCATTGTACTGATCTTATATCATTATGTTTAAATGGTTTCTCATTTGTTTGGAATAGCTTGCTTGTTGCAAACTCGCGTTATTAACGCGTTCACATGCGTCAGAATATATGGCAGAATAATTACATGACACATAAAACTAATTTGTCCTTTTCCTCAAGTCCAACCCCCACAACGATTTAATAGTTGATTATTGCAAAACTAGTTGTAATTCTATATTTCGGTGCCATAGTTTTCTATCATCCTAATATATTTGAAGAAAATACTTGAAACACATATTCTGGTCATGGCATATGTAATGATTAATATTGAAATGAATTTAAAATGAATCTCAGCGAAAACACTTATGTGAAACAAAGTTTCTAAGATCTATTTTATAATGTGTTTTCTTTAGGACGTCAATTGGTAAAACACAACATTGTTTTAATTTGTTATCAGAAAGGTAACTTTGAATCAATGTGTGTGATTTCAGTGCAAAATTACTGTTCTTTTCAAAAGAAATATTAAGTACGACCAATCAGCGTATAATCTTAATTTCATAACGATATGAATATTAAATGCATTCAATTCGTCATCAATTATCGCTGCAGGAATTTCAGCATGATGTAATAACACTAGCATATATACATTCAAAGAATTCACTGAATGATGGCTTTAAGATACACATGTATTTTGATTTGAATGCAATCAATGATAGTGATGGGTTTTTTTTAAAAACTGGATATGATTTCTTGTTTGGTGTATTTATTGTTCTATCCTCTGACAATTTTAGTAAATACAAATGTTGCTTTCTTACTGTTAGATCTCAATAACCCTACATTCGGCAGTGCATTTTCACAACACCAAAAATATACATTGAGTTGCAGTGAATGGCTATACTTTGAAGATATTTCCAAATAAACGCAACAATTTAGATACATGATGGTGAAATACAATATTCATGAAAACCAACAATACTTTACACACAATAAACGGATATGATTATTATGTGAGTAGGCAATTTTCAATATGCCGTCATCTTCCTTCAATTAATATTTCTGATGGTTTTTAGGTTTTAGTAAACACCTTTCACATGACATATATCATCTGATACATGATGACTTTGAATATAGATCCATTGTTCTTATCGTATCGGGATATCCAAACGGACTCCACATGTCCTATCTGATTTTTCAGACATTGATTAATGAATTTTGAAAACAAATAAGTGTATATATAAATTCAAAGTGTGATTTAAATATTAGTTTTTAAATATAGATCGTTAGAATGACGTAATATCAGTTCGAATTAAGTTCCATATACCGTCGAGTCACGTCAATCACACATATTTTCACTGTGGTAAGAAGTTATAGTTCACTAAAATCTCATTATTTCATTACTCATTACATAATAGCGGTCATATCTGCTATTTTATAATATCATGTTTATCTCATCGAGTGCGCTATTTGTCAACAACTGACAGATATTTTATTTATCATATGTAAAGAGTTCAGATTTGTGATTTCATGTATCTGAATGTAACACAGCTCTGTCCAGTTTACTCGTGAGAAATGGGTCATACAGTAACACAGGTCACAGGGTCACATCTGTTGCACTCATCAGCCCCATGTCAGCTGGCCCTTCGGGATGGCTGGGGGATAGACTAAGACCAATCACAGTGTATTCACGTGACTAAAACATGCAGCACTTGGAGGAAAGACAATACTGGCGCCAAATCTGCTAGTGCAGTTGATCAACACCATTTTCGTTTTCGACGCCGGATATGATATCATTTAGGTAAGAATTTATTTCCTCACCGTCTATCTCTTTACATTTTTTCTCGTTTACTTCAGAATGCTATAAGGCATCTACTAACACCAACAGGGATACCCCTACAGTCTAAGTCGTTAGTAGACCTAGCCATTTCTTTTACTAATGGTGTATGTAAATATTTTTGGAGCGAGTCTCTAAGTCCAATGTGTAATTGAACGATTACTTACGACCGTATACATCATTACTAATATCATATTAACCTATGACCTATATTATAATAACATGCTATTTGAATGAAGACAAAGGTTCAATTTTGCTATTGTATTGTTTATAGCTCCGGTTACTAACGACTTTGGAGGCGATTGTGTTCGCCGCGTGATGAAGAAACTGGGGACAAATCACCTGATGTCGATAAGCTGCTTAAAAGGTAAAACAAAAGATTTCCAAACTACACATTTAATGTCTTCACAATTACTTATGACTTAGCTTTATGACAATTCAATTGAAACAATATTGGAATATAGATATCGCTTGATGTCATACACTTGATATCTAAAATGATTGCCAATTCATACAAATAATTATCTTACGGTTCTGCTTGTTTGTTCCCAAATTCAATTCAATTATTTCATCATATATGTATAACCTCAGTTGAATGTATAAAGTTTTTGTGGTTTAAGTTTTTTGAAGGCAATAACTTTCATCATAAAAAGCAATATACTTGTGTTTTCAAACTCATAGTTTTTTTAATCCTTTTTTAACATTTAGACATGTTGATTTATGTTGCAGAAGCCTACATGAAAAACATTACTGCAAAGGAAGTGATGTCGAGGGGGAAGTTTCGAAAAGCTTAATACATGCTCCATCTAAACATGCCGGGCCTCGATTTCACCAGGTAACTTTTTTTTGTCGTAGTTACTATTTTTGCAATAATTTACACGATCATACCTCCCTGTAACATTCATAGTTATCACGTTATTAAACCTCTGTTGTTTATTTATCATCCTCAAACATTAGTTAAATAAGTGCTACATTGTTGTAATGAGGTATCGCCGTAAATTTAATTTATGTAATATAAAATAATAAAATAATACAAAATTTGTGTATGAGAAAGAAGAATTATTATATAAACGTAGATGCATACCTACATCAATATGCTTGATACAAGATATTACTGATTTCCCTTACCTCTTTTGTTTTAAAAAATTCAAAGTTTATAAATGTGTATTATTTGTTTGCAGAGAGCAGCATCCAACAAGGAAACAAGCTCACGAACCGAGAAATAAACCAAAGACAAGGAAACAAACTAATGGACAAGGAAACAAGCTAATGGACAAGGGAACAAGATAATGGGCAGGGAAACAAGGTTATCGGAGGAAAAAGCTAACTTTTTAAGTTCAATCAAATTAAAAGTATAATCACAGTTTCATCTCTCTGTTATCTTTGTGTTCTCGAACTTATAGACAAGAACACTGAAAACATAGCTTTTCATATTGTCATGCAGTTTCAATCATTCCGTGAAGAACATTATCACAAATGACAACCGATTTTACCATTTAAAAATAAAAAGCCTTATAATAAGCAGTCTGTCAACTTAAAATTTGTGTTACTATTTGGCAAAATTAGAAAGCCCTATTTCATAATATTTTTGTTATAACTTATTTTATAGCGGTGGTTAACTTACAAGAAATGTTACTAAATGTTTTTGACAATATGAGTTGATAGACTGTTTATGTATATCGTCTGAATTGGGTAGGCTTCAATGTTCATGAGTCTACAAATGGAATCTGTAAGGACGTTATGGCAACGTCGTAATGCGTTTGAGAGACAACAAAACTACGTGAGATAGACGGCATTTTCGTGTTCTCACATCATCGTATGTAAGTAGAAAAACAACGTTGTAGCAACCTTTCCAGGGTGTCTACAGATTGACGTTGTGACGACGTCAGGATATACGTTAGGACAACGTAAACATAAACGCCGTTACAACGTCCTCGCAACGTCGTAATTACGTTGCAACACAAGGTTGTAGCAACCTGTCTGGGAGTCTACAGAATGACGTTGTGACAACGTCAGGATCTACGTAAGGACAACGTAAACATAGACGTCGTTACAACGTCCTCGCAATGTCGTAATTACGTTGCAACACAACGTTGTGGCAACCTTTCTGGGAGTCTACATATTGACGTTGTGACAACGTCAGGATCTACGTAAGGACAACGTAAACATAGACGTCGTTAAAACGTTCTCACAACGTAGTAATTACGTAGAAAACCAACGTTGTAGCAACCTGTTTGGGAGTCTACAAACTGACGTTGTCACAACGTCAGGATCTACGTAAGGACAACGTAAACTTAGACGTCGTTACAACGTTCTCACAACGTAGTAATTACGTAGAAAATCAACGTTGTAGCAACCTGTTTGGGAGTCTTCAAACTGACGTTGTAACAACGTCAGGATCTACGTAAGGACAACGTAAACATAGACGTCGTTACAACGTTCTCACAACGTAGTAATTACGTAGAAAATCAACGTTGTAGCAACCTGTTTGGGAGTCTACAAACTGACGTTGTCACAACGTCAGGATCTACGTAAGGACAACGTAAAGCTGACGTTGTCACAACGTTATCACTACGTAGATTTGTTAGCTGGGTTTCACTATCCTACAAAAATAAGGGCGTGGAGGGTTCAATTTAAAGTGTTCCAATTGTTAGTACTATGGTTTGTTAATTTCTTATATAAGACTAGGACATGTAAATTTCATGTCTCTAACGTGCAAACTGTATGAACCAATATTAGGCAGAATAGTATTTCAGCTCCTTTACTTCTGCACTGCTGATACAAGGAGCATGGGATGAGAAATTAGGTTTTGACTTTGCGTACACAGCCGAGAGGGGTTGGCTATGTAAAGGCTTGGTTCGACTTCGAGGGAAGGGGGGCGGGGTGGTTAGGGTACGTTGTGTATTAGTCTTCATATGTACTTCTTCACATGTAAGAAGGACACCTAAACTACTAAAAAATGATAAAGCTGAAAACAGCTTGTAAAACTCATTGGTCAATGATGAATATAACTGTAGAGTTGAATACTCTGTGGCCCCAATAAGTCAAATGTCTTTAGTTCTTCTACTAAAGGAAAGCAATTGACTGCTGAAATCTTATGTGTAGCCACACCTTGATCAGCAGATCATAATTTCAGTCTCGAAAATTACACAATCTCAAAATACAAAGAGATACAGTGTACACATGCTAAAATTCTGAGATCCCAAACCACAAAAGTTGTAAATAACGTATACATAACAAAAACAAGTAATAAATTAGTATTGTTTAATCAACATAGCCCCTGCAGACGTGAACCCTTGCAGACGCATATCCGAATTGGAACGTATCCAAGCACGGTCTCCTTTCTTCAGATAGAAGCTAGTTGTTAAACTTGCCGTTCCATGGACCTCACTTGCATACCCATATACTCGGGTGGAGATTGTTTTCTCCGTTTGAATATAAAACATCATAGCAGTGTTATTACTTTCGTATACGATATTTGCCCAATAGAGATACGTCCCTGACACTGGAGCAGTGAAATATCCGGTAGCATTGTTATATCCATTTCCTTCGTTGTGGTTGACCCTGTTAAATAGAATTCTACCCGATTTCAAGACGGTTTGCGCACTGGCCAGGTTAGCTTCAAATCCAATATCTCCATATAGGCATGCTGAAATAGAAAAGAGGTTTACTTTAACAACAAAATCAAACCAATGGCCCTTGATATACTGAGGAACTTTGACAACGCAGAGCCCAGTTTGATAGGAGATAATGGGATGAAAACAATTGTTGTTACTGACGAAAAACACATGGAATAATGATTCAGTCCATTGAGGAAGGAAATGAAATGTTGTCAAGAGGAAAGCACAACATCATCCAAACCCCCACATCAGCGGTCAGTATCTGGTGTAGCATCGACCCTGATACAGGCTTTCATATATTGAGGCACTGAGGCATTGAGGCATTGAGTCACAGAGACTAGTGACAAAGGTCATGTGAAGGTTCCTCGAATCTTTCTGTAAGCCAAAGGTCAAATCAGCTAGTAATTAGCTAGCCGTATCTGACATCTGTAAGGCCCCCATTCCACTGAGCCGCACTCACTGCATCAGGATAATTCACATTTGTTTGACACTTGATGAACTATTGTAAAGAGTTGAACTCGTGAAGGCGCCAATCTCAGACTCTCTTTAACCCCGGGTTGAAACTTGCACTGACATTAAGACACCTGACCACTGGTGACAAGTATGCATGTATGACCTACGGCTACAGGGCTTGCAAGCACATCAGTTCAGCGCATGGTTCTTGCAAAGCTATCGTGCATGCCTACAGACATGATGTATTCAAGACACCTACTACAAAAGCAGAGTGGAAGAAAAATAGCTAAACAGTTTGAAGAATCTCATGCCGTTAGTTTTCTGGATTGGAAGCTCACAAGACTCCGTGCACCAGGAAAGAGGTTCTGCAACACAATCGTTTTCGCGGTGGAAGGCATCTCCGCTAATCATATAGGACAGATCTGCTCGTCGTTGATGTAATCTAACGGGCATCCTGTACAGGGATTAAATTTCACTGCTACATGTGTTCCCCTTTCTTCAAAGACATGGGATGCAAGCATGACAATACAAGTCCGCATGTTGGGCGACCTCTTTGTGCAGCAGAGCATCAGAACTCTCCAATGGCCCGATACCAAATCTATTGAGCATTTGGGGATGTATTGTCCATTAGATGTAGATGTCAGTTCTGTGTTGATGCTCGCGGTGGCCACACTCGTTACTGATTTGTGAACATGAATGTTTGAACCTATCCTCGACAAGCAACGTTATGCGTTATTGTTGACTTTTGCTGAGAATTTGTTGTTGTTGCAATAACAGTTTGACACTGGCCTCGGTTTAGAAACTATAGATTATTACACAAAACCACTTTATTTGTATACTCACATAATAAATACATTGCACAGTGACATTTTTCTCCCAGTATATATATCATTATGGCCACCTACTCAAGACTCCAGCGCAGCTGGGAGACCAAAATCAGTCTGACTGTAATGGAGTGTATTTGTCTCTCAATTGTGTTCGCTGCAGATGCTGTTGGATCGATCTTGGAGATGCGCCAGTGGAAGGCCATCGTAACCGGAAGATTACCAACTTCCCTACGCAAGGCATACCTTTTGTCAGTCTTCATCACTGGCTTATTTAAGCCTTGCCGTATTTCCTTAAGGTTTCCGTGGTAGGAAATCAGAGCCCACCGTGCATTTCAGGTGCAACTCTCCACTATCTTAGGGAGGGAAGTGAGGGAAATATTGCCAGGCTTAAATCAGCCAGTTCCGGAGACTGACAAGAGTTATGCCTTGTGTAGGAAAGTTCGAAATTTAACTGATCTAAGGGTCGATCGGGAACCCTTCCTGTTTGCCGGTGTCTTCTCACGTCTTATGGTTGTCTGGTGGACATGAAAACGTCTGTGAAGTCCCTGCTACCAGCAGTCCAAGATAACCTTTACGTTCCTGCATAGTCTATCTTAGTATTGTTTCACAATTTGTGTAGGTAAAACTGGACTTTTGGGACTAAAACATGCATTTCAATAATCATTTCAAACGAAAGAAACATAATTTACTTTTGATGTATTTTTTTGAAGGACGCTAAAAATCTTATATTTGTTTCCAAAGTTCCTCAGTATAGTATCACGGTTCAGTTGAGTGTAACTGTAATGAAAATATTAACTATTCTTTAATTCATGTTGGATTTATACGAAGATGAATACTTACGCCATGTAGTATGACTAAGTTGCAGGTCACCTGTCGCATTAATCTGCCCCACGGTTTCTGCAAGTGAAATTAGTACTTGGGCCTGTGTCGAGTTCAACTGAGAGAGTCCATGTACATCTGAATCTGATTTGGAGAAGCTACCATTACAGTTTCGCAAATCCTGTTGAAGTGATTTAACTTCACCCTCAACCCCTTCAAACTCTATGAGAGATCGGTTTTGTGATTCTTTCAACTCTTTCAGCTCGTCCATGGCTGTAGAATAGTCCAGTTGTATAGTGCTGTGTGATTGTTTCAATTTGGCCAACTCGGTAAGAGATCGGTTATGTGATTGTTTCAAATTGGTTAACTCGATTAGAGATAGGTTGTGTGATTGTTTCAACTCGGCCAACTCGTCCACGGCTGTAGCACAGTCCAGTTGGGTATTGTTGTTGGTTTCCTTCAGGTTCTTCAACTCTTCCTTCATGTCCTCGACCTCCTGCTGGAGCTTCTCAGTGACGTTTTTACTTGTCTTCAGTTCTTCTGTAGTCTTCCTCAGCTGAGAGAGAACACTGGACAGGACTGCCGAGTATTTCTGTTCCTCAGCTTTAGAATGAGACTGGACCTCATGAAGTAAAGCATCCATTTTTTTCATGTATTCATTTAGACTTGTGATCTCAACATCTTTGCTAGGTGGCTGAACCGCACACAACGAGACTGTGAATAGTAAAGTTGTAAAATATTTTAAGGAGAGCGTAACCCGACCCATGATCCACACTGAGTCCCATATATAGCAACTGATAAGTTAAAGTGTCAAAACGCTGAGTGAGAGAATACAAACACCTGGTCCAGATAACAACTTTTTGACGCGTCAATACTTAGGTCTTCAAGACATGTCTCTATCTTAAGTAGTTTGTTTTACAAAAATTCTCCAAAGACAATGACCTTCTGAAAATAGAACAATCACTTATTAATGGACCCCCACATTATCACGATTAATAAAAAAATGGTGTATATGTTCATACTAAGGTGTAACATAGAAAATGTTGTGCTTTAATTCTACTTAAGTAGATGTAATCATCATTAAGACTGTATATTTAAGTAATGCGTTATGTTGTTCTGAATATTCAAGAAAATACTCAAAAATGCTCATTTTCGGACCCCTAGACAACGTTCGAGATGTCAGAGGCTTAACTATCAACAGAACAGAAACAACAGAAAAAATTTTCCTCTTGAAATTGTGCATGCGTAGGTTTGAGTAAAAGTTCAATAGTATAATAGCAGTTATGAACCTTTCAACTTTGCTGAAAATGACCATTTTCGAAAAATGACAATCTTCTATGACTTGTCATATGTAAACTATGACAGATACATGTTTGAACGTTAATGTCCTTGATAAATGACATTTCGGCTTTAAAATGAGCTACTAAACGTGTTCCTATCTTTAGTGGTTTACGATCGAAAATTCTCCAAAAAATAAACCCCTTTAAAAGTTTCAAAGTCACAGAATTTCATATTTTTGGGCCAATGGTTAAATTGTGGCAAAACTATCAACTTTTACATGATATAGATGTACAACAGAAATGTTTCGTAACGTATCTGGATCAGACTACAGCAAGTATCTTTGACATATCTTCATTGTCGACCGACTTATGTCCCATTGAACAGGAGGCCAAATTTCGCCCTTTTTAAAACTGACAATTTTAAATTGTAAAATACTAAAGTACCAAGTCGAAATTCTAAATTTTTGCGAAATCACGTTAAGGAGCAGTTATTCAGCTTCAAAATGAGCTACAATACATAGCTGTATGTATTGCCGTTATTTAGGAGAAGATTTTCAAAGAAACGTACCCTCAAAACTGCGAAACTGCACAAATTTTAAGTTTTTTGAAAATAGCAAAAAATCTATTATTACGGCCGAAAACTATTATAGGACTATGGACTAGGGAATGTTGTTGCACACATTATGGTGTAAGTTTTATGAAAATATCTTTATAAGTTTCGAGCTATTGAGGTTTAAAGTTTCAACTTCAAGTGGAGAAGGACAGAAGTTGAAAATCAAAAATCGACCGACGTACTGGACTAGTCACAAACTATAAGTCCTGTAAATTTCATGCACATCGGGTGGGCCGTTACTTCAGAATCGGGCGCACAAAAAACTTACAAATCATAAGAAAAAACCGGATAATAACAATAGGTCTTCCAGAAATACGTCTTGAAGACCTAATTATGTATCGTTTGAATGGTAAAATATTTATATTTATCAACTTCTTTGCACAAATTTTTTTGACATTGCATTTTTTTTCTAATCATTGCAAAATATTAGTTGAGTTACTAGTGTTGTGGTTAATTCATTGATACGCTCGGTTCATACCAAAAACGTCAATCTGTTGCGGATGTGACAGAGAGTTGACATAACACTTTTAGTTATATAGGAGAGACTCTCCTATATAACTAAAAGTGTTACTGAGTGCAGTGATTATTCGGACGATGAGATAATCTGGTTACCATCGCTATTTCTAAAACCGAAAAATGTTTTCATTGGTGTAGTAAAGTTGTGCCAAGTCTACAATTAAGTAATTCTTACGAGACTTTGAGCGAGCTTTGACTAGGTTAGACTATTTCGTCTTGGACTATCAGAATGTGTGCGCTCGCTGCCATATTTAACATTATTAGTACCAGTGTTTAGGACATCGAATTTTACAATGTAGTGATAAGGACAAAACAGGTGTGAACAGTTTCATTCTCGTATAATCTCTCCTGTCAGGTTGCCATGTTCTATTTGTCTCAAAGAAAAATGATGTTTGGTCGAAGCTACTCCATACATGTCCGAACCGTCCTTTGTAAGTAAAAGTTACTACCAGGACAGTTTGTCTGAGAGGCCCACGTCCGAGGTCGGGGCTCGATAGTTTTATCTTGGACAGCTTAAATTGGGTAGACGATCCATAAACGATGATCAACGATAAAAACAGGCCTTTACCAAATGCCACCCATCTATAGCTGTTACAGGAACGATAATGTTGACTGACCATTGATTTAAATTATCGGAACTTTCTAAGGTCGTGGCAGGCATTTTCCTTTTAAAGACTTCTTCGACATGAGATGCTGACTTTTTCAGAATAACATCTTTGTTACATGGAGACTTTATTTTGATCATTCGGTAAATTTTGAGAGCTTTGTTGGATGGATACGAACATTTGCAATCTAAAGTGGTTTTCTATTTTTAGTGCAATAATACGTTAATTTGTTCTTAATCAATCCCGCCCCACCCCCGTGAAGGAGTAATCATCTTTGTTATATTAAGACTTGGACTTTTTCATGTCTCTTGCATATATATATATATATATATATATATATATATATATATATATATATATATATATAAAATTCATGTCTCTTGTTGAGGCTAAGGTTTGACTTAAAAGGGAAGGGGGGGATATGAATTGGAAGAGTCACCTTCTCTTCAAGATCATTGCAAGGTCAAGACAAGAGATTGTGCTTTATCGGATTTTTTTTTATTTCAGTCTTCAACATCAAATCATTGTAATCATCAAAGACTGTAGCCCCTAATAACGGCCTGTTTTCATCTTCTCCGGAATCAAAAGCTCCCTATTTGGTGACAGGTTCTTTTTCTCAAAATTTAAATGTAGAACTAGAAACTTGACCGTTTGTACACTTTTGATTACTCAATAAGGGCCACAGAGGCTAAACCTATTTTCATTTCTTTTTCAAGAAATAAGAGCATTAGACTAAACTTGTGTGTGCTGACGCCTTGGACAACGTAAATTATATGATTTGTTAACTATACTGCTGGAATGAAAATGTTTAACCTTATATAATGTACTATATAAAACATGATGCTTTACAATGTTTAAGTACTTAGACCAAGGGATATTAAAAATAACGGGACAACAATGAATACCCATCTCTTATTGAAGAACTAAAAGTCTTAGAAAGCTGAAATCGTGTGAAAAACTCCTTGACCAATGAAGAATATGAAGTGTCGATTTGAAAACTCTGTGGCCCCAATAAGTCTATTTATCTTTAATTCTTCAACTTAAAGAAGGCACTAGAATACTGAATTTTTATGTGTAGACAGGCATTATCAAGTAGATCTCAAAATACAAAGAGGTTAAAGTAAAAATAAATATGATCCATAAACGTTACGCATACATAAGAAAACACAAGTAATAAATTAGTATTGTTTAATCAACACAGCCCCTGCAGATATGATGGATCCTTGCAGGCGGATCTCCGAATTGGAACGTATCTAAGCACCAACCACTAAATAAATGCTAGTTGTTGCACTCGCCGTTTCAAATTGTTCATTTGTATAGCCATATGCACGAGATTGATGCCTTAGTTTTAACATAAAACACAACAGGAGAATTGTAACTGTTGTATACGATATATGTCGAACAAAGATACGTCAATGATACTTGAGCAGTGAATAATAAGGTCATGTTGTATCCATTTCAATCGTTGACCTTGTAAAATACAATTGTACCCGTCTTCAACACATATGTCTCACTGGCCAGGTTAGCTTCAAATCCAATATCCTCATATAGACATGCTGAAATAGAATGCAGTTTAACCTAAACTACAAAATCAAACCACTGATCCTAGATATAAACTGAGGAACGTTGGCAACGCATATCCAAGATATAAGATAACATAAAACACAGACATAGGAGGGAATCAATTGTTGTTATTGGTGGACAATGTATGGAATAAGGGTACACTCGATTTAATCAATGATTTAGAAGGAAATAAACTGTTGTCAAGAGGAACAGAACAGCAACATCCAAACTGAGGCACCCCTAACATCAGCAGTTAGCAACTTGTGTGGTGTCTGCCCTAGTATATTTGTTATATAGTATACGTTGAGACATTGAGTCACATAGACTAGTGATGAAGGCCATAGGGAGGTTCCTCAAAACTTGCTGCCGTTCAAGGTCAAATCTGCTAGCCGCCATCTGATGTCTGACGTCTGTAAAGCTTCCATTCCACTGAACCGTGGCTGATCTGCGACAGCACGATCGCGGCATCAGAAGAACTGTATAGAACTGTTTACACTACACAAGGTGATAGTTGAACTCTTTGATGAACTAATGGAAAGAGTGATGAAGGCATCAGTTACAGACCCTCTTTAGATCGAGGTTTGGAACTTACGGTGACATTAAGACACATAGCCAGCAGTATGTAAGTATGGCCTACGACTACGGTATCAGTTCAGGCAATGGTATCCGTAGTGGAAAAACAACTCAAAACAGTTGATTCCGGGCTTAGAATAGGGTCGAGTTAGTACTAAGCTCGGAATCAACTGTTTTGAGTTGTTTCTCATACGTAAATTACGTCATCGTTTTGAATGAATATATAACAAATAAACCTGAAGTAATTTTGAAAAAATAGTTTTAGTTAAGGTACTGTGTAACATTTAAAATCCATCACAGTGTGGTCAACTCTTCACGCATCAATTTCGATGTAGCTTTCTATGGTATGAAAAGTGGAACTGCACGTGTGTTTTTCGTTTCATTTTGAGATGCACGAGCTTCTATCATGAAACTATTGTCGTGTTTCTTCATAACAAGTTTCGTTTTCAAATGCACGAGCATCACACATTGGATAGCACAAGGAACGCTCGTGGATACAATCGAGTGATAGTTCATATGAAATGGTAGGTTTTTTTTTAATATAATGTAATGCAAAGTATCGAAACGTATCTGGTCAGAAATCGCAGAATGGATTGAGTCAAACACATAGTGTCAATTAAACCTATCAAAACAAACTGTTTTGTTCGGATACCTTGAAAACAGAATGTCCTTAATCTTATATTGATAATAATAAAGTATACTAGGATTGACACGTCAATACTTAGGGTGTAGGTTTATTCGTAGATGAAACAGGTTCGTAGATGGGATCTTTTACGGTTTCGCAGAGACAGGTTAGTAGAGAGTAAAAACAGGTTCTTAGAGAGTAAAAAAATTGTTAATAAATAGTAATTAAAGTTCATTTGAGATACATAAAGAAAACAGGTAAGTATGATATTGCAGGATTACAATTGCCGATGATAAATGGATGCGGAGAAGATGAAACGGGTAAGTCGCCGACAGAGTAATGTGCAATCAAATCATCTCACTACCAGCTTATTGCTTATAATCTGTTCCGGTGTTGAGTTGTCAAATTAAAGTAATCCACAACAGTACAGTTATATATAAACCACAAGTTGACCACATACATTCATTCTGCATCAACCATGGCCACTGCTCTTTGTGTTGCGTGTACGAAAGAAGTTATACCGAGACAGCATGAGGTCTCCCGCATCAACGGACCTACCCCTTCCTGAGAAATGCTGTACATAGGAGAGTATATTCAGAGAATATTCAGTGATATTCAGCTGACATTATGCTGATGTTGATTACAGTGCTGATGTTGATTACTATTGTTATATTAATATATGTTTTGTTGTATGAATGTGTGAAATGTACTTTTTATAAGTCTCTACGAAACTAGTATCTACGAACCTGTTGCCTCTACGAATACTTAGGTCTTCAAGACTTCTGCTTGACCTTCCAGACATTCGTCTTGAAGACCTAATAAGAAGAAACCGGATAATAACAATAGATCTTCTAGACATTCGTCTTGATAAAATTGAAGGAGTGCATTTTCAAAGACGCATACCCTAAAAACCGCGAAATGGCACATACTTTACAGTTTTTTGAAAATTGCAAGAAATCTATTCCGTCGCTATAGGCCTAATCGATGGGGAATGTTGTTGCCCACATTTTTGTGCAGGTTTTGTGAAATTATCTTGATTAGTTTTCGAGCTATTAAGGTCTGAAGTTTTGACTTCAAGGGGAGATAACTCACACAAGAAGTCGAAAATCAAAATTCGGCCGACATACTTCAGAATCGGGCGCACAAAAAAACGTACAAATAATAATAAGAAGAAGAAACAGGATGATAAAAATAGGTCTTCCAGACATACGTCTTGAAGACCTAAATATATTTAGAGCAAAACAACAACCATCCTCGATAATCCAGCGCTATTGTTCCGATAAATATACACACAAGCGCTGGAAAACAGTAAGGGTATTTATCCCGAACCTAGTTACCTCCCTTGGGTCCATGTTATCCAATCAGAAACGAAACGCAGACACTATGCGTAAACAACTCGACCAATCAAAACGCATCACTACCGTTGTTTATAGAAACAAACATAGCTCACTCACTCGATTACGATACAATTTGTAACAAATTCAGCGTAGAAAACCTGACAGAAACTCAAAAGAAAGTTTTAAGAAGTCTGTACGTGAGAAGGGTGTATAATTCATGTCCATCGAAACGGGTGGACGTAAATGATTAAAATCCCTGTGCTGTGCTGTGCTACTGCGAAAGCCAAGATCCTGACACGAGAGTGCTTGTTATTTCACCCTGGATTTCAAGTGATCTCATTGGTTGTTAGAAAGCAAGCGTTTCGCTGAGTCATTGCGAAGGGAGGTAACTAGGTTAAGGATAATTACCCTTACTGTTTTCCAGCGCTTGTGTGTAGATTTATCGGAACAATAGCGCTGGATTATCGAGGATGAACAACAACGTGAATTACCAAACATCCAATACATAAAAAACGATAAGAACATGAAGATTTTCTGGATAACAACTTCTTTAATGTAAAAATACACGACGTTTCGGAGTACATACTCACTCCTTCATCAAGGGGAATATCATATTCCCCTTGATGAAGGAGTGAGTATGTACTCCGAAACGTCGTGTATTTTCACATTAAAAGAAGTTGTTATCCAGAAAATCTTCATGTTCTTATGTATACCACTTCTAAATGCCCTTCAAAGACCTGATAAAAAACGATATTCGCAACATATATAACATAGACAAATTCTCTGCATATACGATATGTAATTATACAAAATTCATGAAATTCTGGTCATCATGTCATAATCTTTTCAAACAATTTGATAAAAGAGCCATATCTTGCCACTGTGATACCAAAAGAAGTTATGTCCATCCTACGAAATTATATTAGATCATAAAATCTGTCAACATATATAAAATATATAATATATCAAAATTGGTTATTTTTTTCCATTTCACTTGATGTAATTGTCTATGTGTTCTAGCTATATATATGTATGTGTATAGTATGTATTGTCTAACATGCGTTGATTGTGTATGTACATGACCAAAAATGAATAAAGTTATAAAAAATTAAAATGTGTGATTCTACGACAGTGATAGTTCATATGTGATGGTAGGTTTTGAAACAAAATTGGGAATATATTTACATATGCAAGTGTTTTTCAGTTCTTCTACAAAATTAATTTTAGAGAAGTTTAATTATGTTCAAGATATGCTATAGTCAGCTTTAAGATCATGATTTCTAACCGACAGCGATACCGTGTCCTAATGAACTCGTTAGTTGTTATGGGCATTTTTAAAGACGCTAAAAATCTTCTTTTAGTTTTCAAAGTTCTTCAGTATAGTGTGCGTGTCAGCTGAGTTTAATTATGGTGAACATTAACTATTCATTAATTAACTATTCATTATTCATGTTGAATTTACACAAAGATGACAAACTTATGCCATGTAGGACGAGTAAGTTGCATGTAACATGTCGCAACCATCTGCTCCAGAATATCTGCAATGGAAACTAATACTTGGGTCTGTGTCGAGTTCAACTGTGAGAGTGATTGTAATTGGTTCAACTCAGTTAACTCGATTAGAGATCGGTTGTTCGGGTCAGGTCTTTTAATGGCATTTAGAAGTTGTATAAGAACAGGAAGATTTTCTTGATAACTTCTTTAATGTGAAAATACGCGACGTTTCGGAGCACATACTCATCAGGTGGAATGAATTGGTTGTTCGAGTGTTTTAACTCGTCCATGGCTGTAGAATTGTCCTGTTTGATATTGTTATGTGATTATTTTAACTCGGCCAGCTCGTCCATGGCTGTAGTTGAGTGATGTTGTTGGTCTCCTTCGGGTTCTTCAACTCTTCTTTCAAGTTCTCGACCTTCATTTTACTTGTCTTCATTTCTTCTGTATATTAGTACTTGGGCCTGTGTCGAGTGCAACTGTGAGAGTGATTGGTTGTGTGATTGTTTCAACTCATCTACGGCTGTAGCACAGTCCAGTTGTGTGGTGTTAGTTTTCTTCAGATTCTTCAACTCTTCCTTCAAGTTCTCGACCTCCTGCTGAAGCTCCTCGGTGACGTTTTTACTTGTCTTCAGTTCTTCTGTAGTCTGCCTCAGCTGAGAGAGAACACTGGACAGGACTGCCGAGTATTTCTGTTCCTGAGCTTGAGAATGAGACTTGACCTCATGAAGTAAACCATCCATTTTTTCATGTATTCGTTTAGATTTGTGATCTCAACATCCGTGCCAGTTTGTTGAGCCGTACACACCGCAAATGTGACAAGTAAAGTTGTAAAAGCTTTTAAGGAGACCCAAACCATGATCCACACCGAGTCCTATATACTGACTGATGAGTTAAATTTTCAAAACGCTGAGTGAGAGAATACAAACACCTGTTGCTAGATAAGAACTTATAAGAATTATTTTTTGAGTGTTTAATGATTAATATTTATCAATTTCTATTGATAAGTCTGTGCACATTGAAATCACGTTTCTAATCATTTGTTTGTGGAAAATATTACCTTGTGTTGTGATTAATTCCTTGAAAAGCTCCGTCTACATAAAAAGAAAGTCAGTTTGTGGCAGATGTGACATAGACAGAAAGTTGACATAACAGACTGTACCCTGTTCGCATGCACTAAATTTACTCCTATGAGCAAATGTGCTCATAAGTAAATATACTCATGTGAGTAAAAGCAAAATTACTAAGCATTGGCATGACACTGACAACAGAAGGAGTATTTCATTATTTAATGTTATTAAAGTCACGGATTTTTTAAAACCTGAAGAAAAATAGAGTCATGGGCTGTGTAGCTCATCAGAGTTTATATTGTTTGATGTTGAAGACTGAAATAGATTGTTTTCAATATGATTTAGTCTTACACTCAGACTCTGAAAAAGTATTTATTCTGAAATAAATATTTTTTATATTATCAAAAATTGAAAAGGAGACTGTAAGAAATAGGATTTTCAGAAAAAGAGGCTCCTTTTCATTATCTTTTCAACATGTTTTTTCAGATTCTAAGTAACATAATTCATAATCCCTAGGCCTAAAACATCTCTCTCTTAAAAATATTCAGTGCATTATAAAAAAAAACATGACTTGACACTAAAGTTTGATAAAATTGGTTGTCCAAGTATCACAATTCCTGCAAAATATTAAAGTAAAGGTGATCCTCCCAAGTACAACCCCAATATCAAGTACAATACCTTGACACGACATTGAAGATCGTGAGAGAAAGAGGGTGAGGGAGGCAAGGAGGCGGAGGGTTGGAGAGGGAGAGAGAGGGACAGGGGATGGGAGACAGTGGGCGGCTGACAGGCAGGAGTGTGGTGTAAATGAACAAAGAGAGAGAGAGAGAGAGAGAGAGTTCTCTAAAGGTGAATTTTAGTCTCTTAGACCAATAACATCTTTTGAGGGTGGACCCCTGTCACGCCTATATTTGATGGGCGGTCAAGTCCAAATGATGAGCTAAAAATCTAAAGGTGTTTTCATAGGGTGGGGAAAGTTGTACCAAGGTAACAATCATGCCATTTAATGAAAATTTTAGCTAACATGAAATTTGACCAGGACAGACGATTTTCGTTTTTCAGAACGGAAGGAAGCGCTTGCTGCCACGGTTCTTTGAGGAAATAGAACTTTACAATTGTGATATGGACATCTGTCTGATTGTCATTTTGTACTTGTCTGAAATAACTTAAAATGAGGTAGCTTTGTCCATTTTGACTTTGACATTAAACATTATGTTTGGTCGAGACTACCCCACACAAGTCTCCACACATGTCCCAACGGTCCCTTGTAATTTGGTTACTTACATATCTCGTATCCTGTCCTTTGCATCCTACCTGTGGGGTAACGTCGTACAATTTGGACCTCTTCCAAAAACGTATGTATTCATTTTACCATAGAAGATAACACATATAGCGTTTAAGGCCTATATGTAGATAACATAATAAACTTTATTAAGACATTGAGGCGTAATTGTTGAGGCTTTCTAAAATTGGTTTCCAATAGTCCAGGAGGATTTGTTTGAAATTCGTCCCCAATGTTCCCACCTCTCCCTAATTGTGGCTGTAATTAATTGTTGGTGCTCACAATCATGGAAGTTATCAAACATGACCACTGTGATGTAAATAAGGGATCGATAGAGGGTGACCAAAGGCTATCCAAACATAGCTGTTACAGGCAAGATTATTGTGACTGACCAACAATTGTAATTATCTTAACCTTCTAAGAGCGTAGCAGGCATTTTCTCTAAAACCTGTAAAGGGCCACTCTGAAACCAAAGACATAGGATGCTGAAATTTGCAGAATAACATCTTTGTTACGTGGAGATTTTAGTTCGTTCCATTTAGTTTTGAACCCCCACCCCCGCCCACCCCCACCTCAAAAATGGACGTGGCAGGGTAACCACCCTAAAATAAACGGCTTCTCCTAAAGTACCAGTAATTCTAGTAAGCTCAAATTTTGAGAACGTGAGCTTTGTTGGATGAAGATGTGTAAATTTCATTATTCTGCCACCAAAAATAAGGGCGTTGAGGATTGCAATTTAAAGTGTTTTCAATGTTAGTACTATGACTTTTTAATTTCTTTTTAACCCCAGAAGATCCTAATTTTTATCTCGAAAATGACACAACCTCAAAATACAAAGAGATACAGTTTACACATGCTAACATTCTGAGATCCCAAACCACAAAAGTTGACATAGCGTATACATAACAAAAACAAGTAATAAATTAGTATTGTTTAATCAACACAGCCCCTGCAGACGTGAACCCTTGCAGGCGGATCTCCGAATTGGAACGTATCCAAGCATGGTCCCCTTTCTTCAGATAGAAGCTAGTTGTTGCACTCGCCGTTCCATAGACCTCATTTGCATAACCATATACACGGGCGGATATTGTTTCCTCCGTTTTTATATAAAACACAACAGAAGAATTATTACTTTGGTATACGATATTAGTCCAAAAGAGATACATCCCTGACACTGGAGCAGTGAAATATCCGGTAGTCTTGTTGTATCCATTTCCTTCGTTGTGGTTAACCCTGTTAAATAGAATTCTACCTGACTGCAAGACGGTTTGCGCACTGGCCAGATTAGCTTCAAATCCAATATCCCCATATAGCCATGCTGAAATAGAAAAGAGGTTTACTTTAACAACAAAATCAAACCAATGGCCCTTGATCTACTGAGGAACTTTGACAACGCAGAGCCGAGTTTGATAGGAGATAATGGGATGAAAACAATTGTTGTTACTGACGAACAACACATGGAATAAGGATTCAGCCCATTGAGGAAGGAAATGAAATGTTTTCAAGAGGGAAGCATAGCCACGTCCAAACTAAGGCACCACATCAGCAGCCATCCTCGGTTACCCATGGTTTTATATATGCTCCGTTACTCTCCTCCACACCCATGGGAAACCTTATCAGGAGAATCTGTACTCAAATTACCCGCCCTTGGCCGGCGTGACGAAGTCAGTAACCAAAGAAAATACTCAATACGATAAGACGGAAATGGTCAAGGGAGATAACCGGTGACGGGTGGCTAACAAAATGACCTCGCGTGCTTTGCAACGAAGTGATATGAATTGTCATTGGTTCGCAGATCCAAGCTGCGTAGCGGTTTGATTGGCTCACACCGGCTAAGGGCGGGTAATTTAAGTACAGATTTCCCTGATGAAATTTCCCATGGTTGATATAGTGGAGAGTGACGGAGCATATATAAAACCATGGGTAACCGAAGATGATCAGCAGCCAGCATCTTGTGTAGCCGTCATCGGCCTTGATACAGGCGCTGAGGCACAGAGACCAGTGATAAAGGGTTCATCGAATTTTTATGTAAGGCAAAGGTCACATCTGCTAGTAGTTAGCTAGCTAACTTTGACGTCTGTAAAGCCCCCATTCCATCCCAACAGGATCATTCACATCTGTTAGAGAACTACATGAGGATGCCAGTCGACCACTTTGATAAACTATTTGAAGTCAGGAAGGCACCAATTAGAGACCCTCTTTGACTCCAGAGTTGAAACTTGCACTGACATTAAAGAGCCATCGAATATGTTGATAGACATACCGGAAAAATGCTATTATATATAAACTTGATTTTTTGCAGGCTGTTTCAACTGAAAATAAGCGGAGGCCCTAATAAGTAAATGTATTTTCCAGTCTATTCTTATGAAAGAACAGGAAGATTTTCTGGATAACAACTTCTTTAAATATATTACATTTTGTCATTTCCTTAAATTCCACCTGATGAAAGAGTGAGGATATACGTCGTGTACTTTTCACATTAAAGAAGTTGTTATCCAGAAAATCTTCCTGTTCTTATGTATACCACTTCTAAATACCCTTCAAAGACCTATTATTTCTTTCACTTTCACATCGATTGTTATGACGACTTGTGAAGCCTGCATGATTCGGAAACCATTGTTTTTACATACTACGTAGATTACAATGCAAAGGTAAATCTGTTTAATTACTTCATATTCTATTAATTCACATTAATCGATGGTGTACATGTCTTTGAAACCAAATTTCATCGGATTGTTGCAAATTATTTCTCATAGGTCATGTTGTGGATGAAAGATTTATCTGGCGACTGATATCATCAGAATGGGTTGGAAAAATAAATTTGTATTTGAAACACTAACATACTTGATGGTTTAAGTCGTTTTGAGAATTGCACACCTGGTAACGCCCATCCCCTCCTCTTCTGAAACTGTTGAACCAGCTGACCCTAATTCAGATGTTGAACCAAGGAAACCAACCTCCATGCACCTGGAAAGAACATTCTGCTCCATCAGTGTAGTTTTATCCGCTACTCTACTACCCCGATTCCCCGAGGACTGAAACTGTTGTATTGGCTTAAAATAACCAGCCAATGTCCGACGAGCGATCTTCTATGTTCAAAATAATCCCATTTCATTTGCTGGAAAATTAAATGCTATGTTATTTTTAGCGATGAACAACCTGCATAGAGCAAAGCGACAGTTTAAGGCCTCGGGGAATCAGGGTATTGTCGTAACATTATGGATACAAATACACTAAAAGGGAGGGTTCTGTCGCCATCTTGGATTTGTAGCATTACGTGAAATGAAAACACGCTATAATGTACCCAATACCCCGATAGAAGCCTCCTTTTAAGGAGCAGGATGGGGAAGAGTGGAAGCGACTAGTGGTTGCTACTCAATTCCAGCCTGACACTATTGGACCACGACTACAAGTTCATGTGGGTGGATACTAGCAAGCACTTCAACAGCTCCATCCTATATCCAAGACCCTACATCCCAGCGAGGAATTTGAGATCTGCTGCCCAGTCACTACGTGTTGTCTCCCTATTCTTACTGGCATTCTTTTGACCATAGATCCTTCAGACAATCAACCGCACTCCTAAGGAACTCTCTCCCAACTGACATTAAATCTGCTGCGCCACTCTCAAGTTTCAAGTCTCACCTAAAGCGTATATTATTATATCATTATCATATCCATATACCAAAGACTTCAGCACAATCTCAAGCGAGTGAGATTGTGCAGTCAGGAGATCAAAAACCGTCTACAACATCAGCAAAGTCAGATACCTCCTCAACACATCCATTGTAAAGATGCTGATGCAGTCACTGGTTACGTCGAAACTCGACTACTGCAATGCTTTGTTCATTCATCAACCCGCTGGAACACTTGCCAAACTGCAAAGGATACAAAATGCCGCAGCCAGATGTGTTTCCAGGGTCAGAAAATCTGAACATATAACACCAATTTTACATGAATTGCACTGGCTTCCTGTTCAGTCACGGGTAAAATACAAGATCTGTATGCTGACACATGACTGCCTGCACAACGAGGATTTCCCCGCCTATCTGAAAGATCTGATCTCCCAGTGCACCCCAGCCCGTCAACTTCGATCCTCCAGTGACACTCTCCTGCATCAACCACGCTCAAACTCTCTGATGTCAGATCGTGCCTTTTCTGTATTTAGCCCCCAAGTGTGGAACACACTCCCACAAGAACTAAGAGTTATCCAATCAAAAAATGAATTCAAATCTCTATTGAAAACTCTTCTCTTCACTGAAGCATACCAATGAAAAGCACTGGAAATGTGTGCAGCACAATGAACTGAAAATAGTAGTTTCTGTGTGTATATTGTAACTTTTATCTGTACAGCGCCGGTGAGCGACAATTGTGACGGTACTAGGCGCTATATAAGTGAATAATTTATGTATTTATGACTGTAATGTAGGGCATTCGTTTTCCAAGACTCCAAAATGTGTTCACCCCAGTTGCTGTTGTACGTTGCCGTCCGAAATGGATCTCGGAGGTGCGCCAGTTGAATTTTTTATCCTGTCTAGCTGTTTTAATTGGAAGCTGACCTTGTCTGGGATGGTCGGCAACACTTCCTGTTTGCTGGTGTTTTCTAACAAGACGTCTTATGGCTGCCTGGGGGACGTCTGTAAACGTCTGGTAACAGCTGTCGTTGAAGTCCCTGCTATAAGCAGTCCATTGTTCCTGTATAGTCTATCGTGGCATTGCTTCAAATCGCTGTTAATTCTTGCATGACGCATCAAGCAATGCACATGCCTTGTCATTTTCACGATTGCATTTGCACTGTCGTCTTAAAGGGTAACAATTTAGTTTAGTGCTTCTGTCTGCTTTCAAAAACATGAAATGGATATCAATGGGCCTAAAACATGTATTTGATTCATTCCAAACGAATCATACTTCATTTACTTTTGATGTATGTTTTACATAAGCTAAACATCTATTCG
The DNA here is from genome assembly GCA_936450465.1 of Gibbula magus. Lineage (NCBI taxonomy): Eukaryota > Metazoa > Mollusca > Gastropoda > Trochida > Trochidae > Gibbula > Gibbula magus. The sequence continues at coordinate 32,529,661 of OW388289.1, forward strand.
TTTCCAAAGTTCCTCAGTAGAGTACCGCGTGAATTCTGAGTATAGTTATAATGAAATTATTTACTATTGATGAATTCATTCATAATTTGTAAAGAGACTAATGACTTACGCAATGTAGGACGAGGAAGATGTATGCCATCTGTCGCGTTCATCTGACCCACGATCTCTGCAAGTGATATTAGTACTTGGGCCTGTGTCGAGTGCAACTGTGAGAGTGATTGGTTTTGTGATTGTTTCAACTCATCCATGGCTGTAGCACAGTTCAGTTGGGTATTGTTGTTAGTTTCCTTCAGGTTCTTCAACTCTTCCTTCATGAATGTTCTCGACCTCCTGCTGAAGCTCCTCTGTGACGTTTTTACTTGTCTTCAGTTCTTCTGTTGTCTGCCTCAGCTGAGAGAGGACACTAGACAGGACTGCCGAGTATTTCTGTTCCTGAGCTTGAGAATGAGACTGGACCTCATGAAGTAAAGCATCCATTTTTTCACGTATTCGTTTAGACTTGAGGTCTCAACATTTTTGCTAGGTGGCTGAACAGCACACAACGCAACTGTGAAAAGCAGTATTGTAGACGTTTTTAAGGAAAGCGTGACCTGAACCATGATCCATGAGTCCCATACATCAACTGATTAGTTTAACTTTGCTTAGTGAGAGAATACAAACACCTGGTGCTAGATAACAACTTTATTCTTGAATTATATATTGTTTGAATGTTTAATGATACTTTTTATAAACTTCTGTGCACAAATTTTGTTGACATTGAAATCACGTTTCTAATCATTGGTATGTGGAAAATAGTGTTGTGATTAAATACCTAGATACGCTTGGTCTACAGAAAAAAATCAATTTGTGACATAGACAAAAAGATGACTAACACTCAGTTATACCCGGTGCTCCAAATTGTAATAATTGCTCCAAATTGTAAGCCTGCTTCAAATTGTAAAGAGTTGATGTAAATGTAGGTGTAGATCTGGGTGGTGATTTGAATTTAGATGAAGTTGTAGGTGTTCATTTATGCGAAGATGTAGATTTAACCGTTGATGTAGATATATCAGATATAGACAGAGTTGGTGATGATATAATATATGATGTACATGCAGATATAACAGTTGGTACAGATATAGAAAGATTTCATGTAGATATAGGAGTTGATGTAGATGTTGATAAAGTAGTTGAGCTATTGTACATGCAGATAGAAGAGTTGGGTGTAGACGTAGTTACAGATGTGAATGAAAATGTAAATGTATTTGAAGATCTAGGGGATGATTTATATGTAGATGTAGGTAAAGATGTTTGCGAAAATGTAGATGTAGATATGTGAGTTGATGTAGATACAAGAGTTGATGTTGATACAAGAGTTGATGTCGAGGTAGATGTATACGCAGAAGTATATGAAGATATAAATGTACACGTGGCGCCTATGATATGTATGGGTAGTTGTAAATATAGACGTAAATGAACATATAAATGTAGAAGTAAATGAACATGTTAATATACACGTAAATGAACTTGTAAATGTAGATGTAAATGAATATGTAGATGTTGATCGCGATGATGATTTAAAAGTAGGTATACTTATTGATGTAGGTGTAGTTGAAGGTTTAGACGTAACGGTAGTCGAAGTTGTAGATGTAGATCTAAATCTGGATGCAGATTCAGATCTTCATTGAGATATAGATGTAGACGTATGCGACGATGTAGTTGCAAGTGTAAATGTAAGTGTAGGTGTAGATGGTGATCTTAAAAGTACGAATAGATGTAGGTGTAGATGAAATAGAGAAATATAGATGTATGTTTGAACCTCAATGTATGCTTAGATCTAGTTGTATGTATAACTGTAGATGCAGATACAATTGTTTATGTAATGTTAGATGTCATTGTAGATGTAAGTATATGATCTTGACGTTATTGTTGATATTAATTGTAGCTGTAAATAAAATTTCAGATGAAGATGTACGATAGGACGAAATTCTAACTGCAAGAGAAAGTTATGTCACTAGCCTTGAAACAGTTAGTTATATTTCATCAGGCTAAGTATTGTATCATTGCAACCTGAAACTGTATTAGTCCTTCTGCTTGTGTTTGTATGGAACAATATATTCTGTTACTGGTCTTTGACCTATTCTTGAATAAACGTGTGTATTGAACACCAATATAACATTGATTACTAAAATCACATTACTGGTAAAGGTTATAACCAATATTATGTTAATATCAACCTTTATAACAACATTGATGATAATGTTAAGATAAGTATTTTGTGGTTATATTGATGACCTTCCCATTATTTAAGGTAATCATAAAATCTGTTATTAAAATGATTTTTTGGTCCATTTCACTTGATGTCAATGTCTTTATGTCCTAGGTGTATTTATGTACCGGGGGTATGTGTGTATATAATGTATTGACTAACATGCGTTGACTTTGTATTTACATGACCAAAAATGAATTTAAATTTTGTTTTTATTTAAGGTAATTTACTTAATGTATACTAAAGAAGCTCTAGTTCATCATTTTTCCTAATTTCAAATGCCAGTCTCGGTTTTCTTATTGATATTCTATGACTCCTGTTTGACGTATTCTTTTTGTCGAAACTTTGATGTAAAACAAATGTGTTAGAAATCTGCTAATGACAAATCAGCTATGATTTAGTTAATTATACACTTTTTTTCTTTTTTAACACTTTTTATTTAAGTATTTTAGATGATTATCTCAACATTATCTTTATAAAACCGTATCTTGATCGTTCCAATAATAATGATTTGACGGATATTGCTAAGGTAAGGTAATATTGTCTTCATGTTAACATATCCTTTCATATGGATATTGATAATGATAACATTCATAAAATTATGTTGTTAGAATTTCTCAGGGATACTAAAACAGAAGTTAAGATGGGTTTTTTGGATAAAGTTATCAATGTTATCGATAGTGTGATTTGGTTTATTCTATTATATAACGATAGTTTCGCAATAGAAATAAGTTTACAAACCTTTTTTCTTTTTTTAAAACCGACGGCTGTAGTTATACATTCTCTATTGATATCAGATGTACCATTCTCATCATAAATTATCCACAAACAGTTTTCAAATATTTACACTGTTTATTACAATTTGGAGCAGTTATTACAATTTGGAGCAAAAGTATGCTCCTAATTGCAATAACTGTTACAAATTGTAATAAGAAGTGGTCAAAATTGTTACTGCTCCAATTGTACTAATGCTCTTAATGTGACCAAAAATGTAAACACAACGTGGAACATAAACTATATGAATTACATGCTCTATCTAGAAATAAATGACATTGTCAGATTGATGACCGTTTTCTTAGTCAAGCCAGTGTCCATCAATAACTTATTTGTATCGCAATACATGTATATATGCGGACGCCTTTTCTAGGCATTGGGAGTTTTTGGGAATTAATATCACTTTTTTGGCATGGATGGCTATCTTTGCTATTATTCTATCCTATAGAGGTGCAGGATGGTAAAATGTCGAAAAAAAATAGAGCCATGGGCTCTGTTGCTCATCAGGGTTTATATTGTTTGATGATGAAGACAGAAATATACTGTCTCAATATAATGCACAATCCCAAGCCCTGACAAATCTTGGTCTTGAAATTGAGAGAGAGAGCACTCAGCAAGGTCAACACACAGGAGATTATGCAATATGCTGACCCCTTGGCTCTGGTTACAAGCCAGCTGTGCTTTTACAACCAGATTATGCAATAGCCTCTGCCTTGCACTAAACACTGGTCTAACTGTATAAGGCTTAGCGAGAAAACAGGCAATGTGATGAATCTCATGGTACATAGTACAATTTAGAATCACCTTGGCTAAATAATCTTTGCACAATCTTAAAGGTTCTATTATCTAAGCCTTTTCATCTAAACATCTGAACGCATTATTCCTTCTAGTTTGTTCTGGAGGGGCATCCGTGTTTAACAAACACATCTTGATTACATAATTTTTAACAATTCGTTAGTTTTTGTAAATCCTAGATGAGCTACAAAGCTATTTTCTGCAACGACTGTTCCTATGGTATACAAAACCAGAGGAGACATTTAATTTCACAATAATTCAGTAGAATTGGGTGTCTATTTCAATGTCACAATTAGCACTGTGTAGGGTCTAAGCCTCACTTCACATGCTAAATTGTTAATCCGTCACTGCACCATAAACTTCACTAACAGAGAAAATAACACATTTGTTTCTGCAAGAAATGTTTATTTACAGGTGAATGGAGAAAATGAAACATTTTTATTAGTATTTTTAAATGCATGATTTGACGGGAGTATTCACAAGTATTTACAATTTCATACAAGTATCGAAATTAAAGAAAACAATCGCTATTAGTTACAAACCATTAACCTTTTGTACAAATTTACATAGAGCACTCTCACTTGGGGGAACAAACTAAACACAAGTTTAGATTATCTTTACCCGCAACCATCCAAATAGAAGATTCAAATCATTCTTTTAGTTTACAATGCAGCACAATAAAACAGGGGGAAGGTATGAGACAAGGTCTCGCAGTACCAAATACATAATCAATGCATGTATAAACATAGAAGACTCAGATAAACATGCTAATATCTTTAGATCTGATGAAAATGTACATGTGATGAAATGTCTTATGGTTTAAATCAAGTAATTTTTTTTACTTATACCAACTTAGCGACAGAAAAAGGATATTTTACATTGTAATTCACCGCTAAAATAGCAACAAATTGGACCTAATAACAAAATTTGGGCAACATTTCCACTGATGTAATTGCCAAGCATGGTAAATGTTTTTGACGCCAGTATTAGATAAGGAAGACAACATTGTCGGACAACATGACTTGGTTGAGGTCCATCATTTGGTCGAGGGCAGTGTATATCTCGTCCTCTGTGAACTCTGACCCCGCCTGTTCCTTGTTCACGAACTGTTTGATCTTGTCGACAGTGACGGACTGCGCATGTTCCGTCTTGAACAGGTTGAACAGGGAACCTCGGAAAGCCTTCAGCCTGGTGAGCAACAGAAAGATTAAAACTTAAATAGTTTGGATTGTGATGTGCACTACATCTACTTTCAAAATGTTTTGGGATTTAGTTGTGGTGCAACCAGGTTTAAGCCATTAAGGGAGGTTATAAAAGAGCCTGAGTAGCCTGAAATTTTGAAAAATCCTTAGAATGTGAACACACTCTTTTGTGATGTTAATCTCAGGTTCATGTGTTTCATTGAGAGTTGTAATCACCCCTACTGTACTGAGTAACTGCAGTTACACTACTCAGTGTAGTATGGATGTAATTGTAACAGAATTTTCCAACTCTATTAGGAAATAGAAAGTAACTTTCCGATTGACCACATGTGAGGTGAGTTGGGGTTTAATGCCGCTTTCAAGAGTATTTCACTTTTATTACGGCTGCTAGTATTATGGCAGGGAGAAAGCCCGCAACGCCATGTGGCTATGCACTGCGGTGAAACCTGCGAGGATCGGCTGGAACTAGCAAACCATGGGTGGTACTTCGCTGAAATTCAGTGTAGCATTGCACCCAAACCTTACTGTCTGTAGAACAGATCTCTACTGCAGACAAAGTTTCTGTGCCCCTAGTGGGATTTGAACCCCGTACCTCTTAGAAGCAGAATGCGCCCCCCTGGACCACATGTACTAATATCTAATTAGATACTATTTCTATTAATTATAGTATTTAAATGTTATAAATAAAACTATCCAGGTAGGTTGTAGTTTGACCTGATAGCAGTAGTAAATGTGTTTTTGCGCAGTTATGTCCCCTCCCATCTTATAAGTATAAATGTGTGTGAGACAGGGATATATCCTGCCAACGGCAGCCTGGATGAAACACTTGATAATGATCAATATAACAATAATATCTGATAAGTAAATGAGACTAACCGGTCGTCCGACAATTTGTCGCTCTGAGATGATTCCGTTTCCATGGCTGAACTTGACCTGCGTGGTTTTCTGCGAGGCTTCTGTGAACCTTCTGTGGCTCCATCTGAACACGAGATTAGATGAAGCGAGTTAGTTCCTTGGGCAAATTGCAGCCATGAGCAGTGAGAGATTAGATGGAGATGAATAAATAAAGTGAGATGGGGAGTTGTTGATAATTGCCACTTGGGCAGTATTGCAGCCCTTACCTGCGTAAATAATGAAAGACTTATATCTTGCTTTAAAAGCTTCATGTTTCAGGATATAATATCTAATGAAAGAGACAATTAACATGATACACATTTTATATGGCTGTTATTGGTGAAACAACATCTAACAAACATTAAATTGTTCATGCAGGGTAGAACAGCATTTTTTAATTTATAGAAAGAAAAAAAAATTAATCATATTTTTAATATCCATAATGATAACTCTGAAGTACCTTCTTCAGCCTGACTGTCTTCATCCTCGGAGAAATCGTAGGGGTCATAACCGTCCTCTCCTTCCTTCTTGGATGGACGCCTTTCTCTCATTTCCTTCTTCCTGGAAACCAACAACACTAAATTTTAAAACCATTAAATTAATCAATTGTTTGTCAATTGCCTTGTGCTGTGGCATAAAATATCAGACATTATAATGAATGATCAACAAAAGAATAAAAATTTGGCCCTAATTGATCACTAAAAAGAATTTACAGAAAACAGGAATATAATTTCAACAACAATCCGACAGTAAGAGGGAAAGAGTGTCCAGGTTAAGGTAACTCATCCAAACATTAAAGGTTAAACAACTGTTATGAATTAGCTTCAAGAGCTTGTCACATGACTCACTTCTTTTTCTTGGCTGGTTTATCAGCCTCTTCTTCCTCCTGACTACTCTCGTCGCTGTCGTCATGCTTTCGGCGGCGTCTCTCCTTTTCTAGAACCTGAATATAAAACAGGAGAGTTAGAATAGTTTAGAGTTTTAATAAAATCATATACATGGCACAATTTACTGACATTTGTAGAGATATTCATTCAATAGTTGACCCAGAGGCAAGCTTCAGAAGGTTTAAACAACGCACTTTAGATTTTTTATTGTATTTTGGTCGACTCTTGAACTTACCTTTTTGAAGTAAGCAAACTGGATGAGCTCCACTGCAGACTGGGCGTCCTGGAGATCCACAGTCTTGGAGAGGCGGGATTTGGCATGTGCTGTTGACAAACGGATCATTGTTTCCAAAGCTCGAGCTGTCACAGGTTGCGTCTGTTGAAAAAAAAAAAAATTATCTTTAACATACTTTTTGTAATTAAATATGTACTAAGAGAAACAATCATTTTAAGATCCCAAGAAGCCTCAGGGCCTTTTGTTTGCATAAAGACATAGGTTTAAGTAAAACCATTCTAGTCATTTACCAAATGTTCTTTGTGCAAGGTTATTAATAAACTCTAAAATCAAGTCCAGAAATGGAGCTTTGACAAGGATTATAGAGACTGAAGATCTCAAATTACATAGAAGACTAAGTGTTCAAATTCTGTCTCAGTTTTATTTCTCTGCACGAGATCACTCACCCTCTGTACGTTATTTTGCTGCAAGTTGTCCTGGTTTCGTAGTTTGGCGTATTCTTCCGCGATGTAGTCTGACGCTTCACGGGTCAGGGCTGGTTTGAGAGCTTTAGCTACGTGGATGTACTTCCTCATGAACTGTAAACTCAGGATCTTGTCTCTGAAAGAGGTTAATTAATTTATTTACCAATTTGCCATTAAATGAATGCATAAGTGTATGGTTTAAAATCTATCAGGGAAGTGTTCTACAAATCACACTACATTGTGTTCAGGGACACTAGACTTGTGCTAGCAGGTTCTCTCATGTATAGCTTTCTAGAAACTTGACAGATGGAGATTTATGAATAACTAAAAATATTTGCACACATTAAAAGGTTTTGGAATGCATAATGAATCAACTGCTCGAGCTGCTGAAAATTCTTAGAACTTAGAATTAGAGCTGTGCATTGTGGACAATTGGGAAATACAGTATATTCAATCATCTTTACCAAACAATACACAATATTGAGAAAGTATTGACAGTAAGATGCACAAGTTTCTTTATCTGCGAGGTCAGTGTCACATTTATGTATAGTGAAACCTCTACTGAACATCTTAACTTCTCGGTCATCGAATATTTGTAGTTGACCATCAGCACTCACTTCTTGTTGCGTGTTGCTCCGTGCAGCAGGTTGTCGTACTTCTCGTACAGCGGAGTTTCCTCCCCTTCATCACGCTCAGCCTCCGGGTCTTTGGTAGCCAACATATCCACAGAACTACCCATCGCCAACACTGCAACAGGAATTGAAACACTTCAGATAATGCTTGTCAAACACTAAACCTGTGATGATAATCTTCAAAACATATACGCATGTTAAAATAACTGATAAACCATTGCAACAATGAGATAACCTTGTATACTCAAATGGAATTCTTGTTCTTTTTGGGACATTTCCATTGAAGGATTAAAGTCAGGACTCTTATTTTCGAAGCTCTCTTAGCGCTAAGATAGTCGTAAGTGCCATGCATTAACATTGATTTACAACTGTCTTAGCGCTTCGAAAATCTAGACCCTGGTCTATAACATTTGTAGATATGTTGAAAGACAATTCCAATCAACGCGCTCACCGTCTCCATCTTGTTCGTTGCCTGACCTGTACCGATGCATCCTCAAAACATGGTCGGAGATCTGTCGGTCACTGTCTGGGTCCATCTGACAGCAATAAACAGACCTGATTATTTTTATTCTTCTTTCTTTTATGCCAATTTTAGTTTACTGTTCTATTATGTGACCGATGACTAGAAATACTGGATTCTTCCTAAACCCTTAAATAAAGGACAAAGAATTCCAACTTAACTATCTAACAGACAACAGACACACCTCAAAAGTATACAAGCCTTGAAGCGCAGTACAAAAGTAGTGCAAAATTTATTAGAAGCAGAACTCTAAAATATCTGCAAGATCCCAACTCACCTTATCGAGTACAATGAAGAGCAGATCAAAACGAGACAGCAGAGAATCCTGTAGTCCGATGTTTTCCATTGGAGTTTTGTACTGGTCATACTGAAAACAGTCACGTTACATTTATGACGAGACTTTGAATCTCTGCGATTCAGACATTATTTTAAAATGATTTGTGAAAAAAAGTTTGGTAACAAAATCTTATAAAAGGAACAAGGGTTTCAATGCCTTAATCAGAAGCAAGATAATACTTTTTTAATGTGAAATCAATTGAACTTGTAAAAAAATAGAGCCATGGCCTCTGTAGCTCGTCAGAAATTCATTGATATATTATCCAAGGTTGAATATCTAATGGTTGAAAAAATAGCCCATTAAAATTTGAAATTTTAGTATTGCTTCAAGGGGAATGGCCCATTTGAAATTCTGAAAATGACTAAAAGCCCTAAAAATGGCCCATTGTCAAAGGTGTCTTTCCCAATCCCTGTAATAGGGTCACAAAATCTACAATTTAGAACCCCATTGGCCAAGGAGTCTGCACATATTTCAAGAGCTTTTCAAACTTGAGAAGATGATGAAAATCAGACTGATGGATGCCGGACACCATGCCATGCCATAAGCCCATCAGGGCTTTCAGGCCTGATGAGCTAACAAATCCGTTTTAAAATTACATGAACTCACCCTTCCGTACACTGGATTAGCTGCAGCCAGGACACTGCATCTGGCGTTCAACTTTGCGTGTATTCCAGCTTTAGAGATGGTCACACGACCCTGTTCCATCACTTCGTGGATTGCGGTCCTGTCGATGTCGGACATCTTGTCAAATTCGTCAATACAGACGATACCTCGATCTCCTAGAACCATAGCACCAGCCTCCAGACGTCGCTCACCTGCAAACAAGTTTGATATTTTTATTCTCAAGGTTCCAAATTCAATTTATTCAAACATAGTCAACATACATAATTACAGCAATTATTCAAGAAGTTATAATCAACATGAGATTAACAATTAGACCTTCAAAATTGTGTTTATGAAGTATGTATTTGGCTTGAACAGTTTTGAAATGTTTCACTCCATTCATACCCGTTTCTTGGTCATTAGTAACAGCTGCTGTCAAACCAACGCCTGATGACCCTCGACCGGTTGTAGGGATAGCTCGAGGGGCCGTGTGGAGGACGTACCTGGAAAATAATAATAAAAGTACATCGCGCCGGTCAATATATTGCTCCTGATCAATATACAGAACAGTCATTTAGGTGAGTACAACTGGTCGCCTGTCAGGCGATCATGCTTCAAATTCAGACTACTATCGTATCATTCCAGGTAGCCAATTTACTGCTGGGTGCACAGAGACACACTTGGAACTAAGTCTTTTTACCCAGGGTGACACCACAAGTCACTCAAATATAATCATTCAATACAATCAATATATCTTTAATCCTTGGATAAATGAAATATATTTTGTCCCCTGAAACAAAGTAAGCCTTTATCTTAAATAAGCTTTTAAACAGAAGGAGTTTTCTTAGCTTATTTAAACTTTAGAACAAAGAAGAATTTATAAATTATTAAATTAACTCACCTCAACATCTGAGATTTTGCGACTGACGGATCTCCAATAAGCAGCAAATTGATGTCACTGTCACAAAAACATGATTGTTTTAAAATCTGGTCCTACCAAATGCGGTTTCAATAAGGGCTCAAAATATAAAGGACTGATGAACATTTGAACAGAAGTTAACAATGTTAACATTACATTCATGGTCAAGTTTCCGAGATAGATAGATTTCTCAAGAATTCAATTTGGAGAAAGTGTCTTTACTTTTGGAAAATAGACAAACAAAACATCAGTTATATAAACAAACAACCTAGTTCAATGGGTTCATTAAGAAATACAATTATGTATACTAAGATAAAATCACATCTTACCCTCTGAGTCTTGTTCCGTTAGCGAGGATCTTCTCGTTGCCTCCAAGCAACATACACAGCACTGCCTTCTTGATGTATGGGTGTCCGTGAATAGACGGCGCGACCGACTTGCTCAGAGCTTCAAACACATCCTGCAGATACAAGTGAGATGATTGATAATACAGATTCATGCAGCTTGGAAAGATCTAAGATTCAATGTAATTTTCAACTTAGATGCAATCATTGAGATTTACACTAAAGAGCCATAGACTCTGTAGCTCATCAAATTTGCTAGTTGTATTTTCGAAGTTTGGGATCATGGACGATATAAATCATCGGAAGGATTTTTTCTAACTTGGATACGAACAGTGTATTAAATGCAATCTTGCATATTTACACATAAAAAAAATCAAGAATCTAAAAAATTTCTACAAAGTCAACAGTAGCCACATTTGTCTGTAACGCGAGTATGAAGATGCAACAAGATATAATATACTTACCATGCTCTTTGACTTCCCGAACTTCTTGATCTTGGCAACATCATCTGCAGAAAACATGGGGGAGACTTCTTTGCTAAGCAGCTGAACGTTGTTGGCAATCAGTATGGTGCGGAACGTTCCTGTCGTGTAGCCATTCTTCTTACCCGGCAGACAGCGGAATGTACCGATCACCTGCACTCTGTCTCCTGGCTGAAACAAACATAAGTTTATTGTATATACACAAGTTGTAAGACAAAATATTTAATTAACACACTGTAAATCAGAATTTTGATAATCAATGAAAGTAATTCATGTTCATAATGTAAGTCAGAATTGTTGATAAATCTTTAGAAGATTACACTTTCAACCCGACTGAACAATTGGATTGGTGTGGATGAAAGGGAGACATACGAGAAAAGGGACTTAGTAAGTTAGTAAAATGTAACCAGAGTAAAATGCTAGATACATTTCACAACCTCATTATCAGTGATAAATCCTTTGGTAAAGTAAAAGTGGCACATTAAATTCACAAACCTTGCACTTATCAACGAGATCGTTGTCTGCTACAATATCCACTGAGCGAGGCAGTTGACCTGGTGGGGCTTTCTCTGGCATTTCCTGTTAACATGGACAAAGAATTAATATCCTATTTCTCGTACAATCAACTACAACTCTTCATGTATTACACTCGACTAACACAGTGAGCATGTTATAGTTTAATGCTGCTTTGGCAGTATCGGAGCCATTTGCTCTATGCAACATAATTTTACTGGTCTAAGGCAGAGCAAGGACATTGAAGACACCTTGCTGATGAAAGAATGGACTACTCACCTGTATACTGAAGGTCTGATGATCTTTGTACACGGACAGACCGTACTCGGTCTCCAACAGGTTGCCATCTTCATCCTGCAAAACATAAACATAAGGTAAATAATCCACATGGTACAATTTTCATATTTCTTACAAGGGTTGAATTCATACAAGGGTCATTATACCACTCGGCAACCAATCAAAAGGTATATTTTTTTGTATTATCAAGGGATATTTGCATTTCATTATATGGTTCTCCAGTACAAAACATTAGCCAACCACATAAACATCATTTATACACTTGCGGAAGATGATCATAAAAGTTATTCTAAACATTTTCCAGATAGCTCATCTGATGTATGTTTCAGATCTCTTAAATAATGCATGTTTGTCTATCATTTCAGTCCTATGCATCAGTAACTTCTCAAGAAGATGAGTCTTTACCTTAGTAGGGTAAGCTGCACTTGAAGGATGGGCTTCGAGAGACGTCATGTCCGTGTATTTTCTCTCCATTGTCTTCTTGGTGGCAGGACAGTAGTGCACGCTGCGAACTACTTTTGGGCGGATCAGTGAACCTGAAGAGCAAGAAAGGAAAAGTTTTACAAGAGATCAAAGCACATTAGTAAGAAAAGCTAATTCTAAACTACATTCAATTTCGTTTTTATCCGCCGTAATTTGGGCAATTCACAAGATTTTCAAAGTTTAAAGACAATCAGATTTAAGTTTAATTGAGAGATGAAATTCGAACCAACCTGCAGAGGTTGCAGATTCTTTGAAGAGGATCCTCCTTGGGGTACATATAGCATAAAAATCCTATTTTTTGAGTTATGACAGTTAGAATTTAATATTTTTAATAAAATAACCGTAAAAATAATAAATTACTAAAAAATAAACATTTGGACCACCCTAAGTGGGCCCCCACCCTGGCGGTTGCTAGTGACGCCAAGGGCAGATAACTCTAACTCACCACTTATAAATCTGACAGGCAGACAGAATAAGGGGAGGCGGGTGGCCCTACCCCAAGGAGGATCTTCTTCAAAGAATCTGCAACCTCTGCAGGTTGGTTCGATTCTTTTTCAGAAGGGATCCTCCTTGGGGTACATATAGCATAAACAGACTCCCAAAGCAGAGTCCTGGGAGTGGAATTCTGTCTGCTAGACTGTAAAAAATAAAGATGCTCGCAGATAATTTCTTAAAATTAAAGAAGGGGAAAGGAGCAACTAACCTGAACATCCTAAGGCCGACTCCAAGGGATGGGACGTGCCAGTGGATCAGGGAAATACTAACCAAAAATGCCTTTAATACAGGCATAATTTAGCATTGAGTCAAATGCACCCCACCCCCCCCCCCCCTTTTTTTGGAAAAGGACTATGGGAGGAGTACAAAAATGGCATAAACACCCCTACTAAAACCCCTGAGAAGCAGCCCCCTGTCTCTTATGCAGGGTTTTGATTCTCTTTTCGGGAGTGCACTTCGTGATGTTAGTACCAACAACAGTGACAAAGTTAAAAACAACCTCGGAAAGCTCATTCAGCTAGAGGAGTTATGCCTCTGCCCACTGGAGATAACTGTCTGACCGAACCGAGCACGCTCTCTGGAGTGCTTATCCAGCTGATAATGCCGAATGAACGTGCTCGGACGGCTCCAGATAGCTGCGGAGCAGATCTCTTCTAAGGGCAGGGCCGCAGCGAACGCTTTTGACGTCGCTACTGCCCTAACCGAATGAGCCTTCAGACCTTCAGGCGGGCTCATGCCCTTATGGATGTAAGCCAGTACAATGGCCGACACAATCCACCTCGATATCGTCTGTTTGGAGGCGGGAGCCCCTGGGCTGGCTCCCCCATAACAACAGAAAAGCTGCTTATCCCGTCTGACTGTGGCAGTACAGGAAAGATATTTCTTAAAGAGTTCTGCGCACGTCCAGAATATGGGGGCGAGAACTTACTGAACCCGAGGCTGCCGGCTGGTGTAGCGCGGGCAGCTCAATAGGAGCAGTAATGTGAAACGAATGATCGACCTTCGGGCGATAGGAGTCCGGCAGTCTAATGCTGACTCTGTCTCTGTGAAAGACAGTCAACTCGGGATCAGAGGACATCGCATGGATGTCTCCTACCCGCCTGCCGGACGTGACCGCCACAAGGAAGGCCGTCTTCCAAGTAAGTAACTGCAGAGAAAGGCTTGCCAGGTCCCCAAACTTGGGTCCTGACAGCCAATCTAGTACTATGGATAGGTCCCATGAAGGGCTGATCCGCCTCACAGGAGGTCGGATTCTGTCCACACCTGCTAAGAAGCGCTGGACCAGGGGATGGGCACCTAGGAGGGCACCATCCACCGGTATGTGAAAAGCAGAGATGGCTGTGGAATATCCCCTGACTGTCGATGCGGCTAAGCCAGCATCTAGTCTGGATTGAAGGAATTCCAGAACCGCCACTAGAGACGTAGAAAAGGGATCTGGCAGCCCTCTACCTCTACACCAGTGCGCATAACAGGCCCATCTATCCTCGTACTGAACGTTTGTCGAATCCCTCCTCGAAGCCAGTATTGTGTCTGCAACTCGTGCAGGAATACCGTCCTCTTGGAGGCGATTCCGGATAGAGGCCAAGCCACCCATTGAACCTCTGGTTTGGGGTGTGGCTTGCCCTCCTGAGCCAGCAGTCCTGGTCGACAAGGTAACAGCACAGGTGGCGAAACCAGAGACCTGAGTACCAGTGGAAACCAGGACTGCGCTATCCACAGCGGCGTGAGCAGCACCAGCAGACGAGCTGGCTGAACCGCTAGCTGTGACAGGACCTTGGAAATCAGAGGCACTGGTGGGAAGGCCCACAGTACTCTGCCGGTCCATTCTAGCGCGAGCAATACACTGGGGTCTGATTGTTCATCTCTGACGCAAACAGATCCACCTGGAATGACCCGAACAACCGGGAGATAGCTGCGAATATCTCCGGGTCGAGCATCCATTCGTGTGGGGCAAGGATTCTGCGCGATAGCGCGTCCGCCCTCACATTGTCCACCCCCGGAAGATAAACCGGTAGGACTGTGATGTCGAACTTGTCGCACCACAGGAGGAACTCCCATGACTCCTGAAGAAGTACTGGGGACACTGTCCCGCCTTGCTTCAGGATGTACGACATGGCTGTCTGGTTGTCCATTTCTAGACGAACCACTTGATGACGAAGCCTCTGTTGAAAGCGTTCGAACACCAGCCTGACTGCCTTCAGCTCTAACACGTTGATGTGCAGGCTGGCCTCGGCCTGGGACCAAAGCCCCGATGCCGAGTGGGGCCCTAAGACCCCTCCCCAGCCCGAGAGCGAAGCGTCTGTTTGGACTGTGCACGAGGGCACTGGCGTCACCAGAGAGATACCCCTCGCGAGGTTCTCTGACCTGGTCCACCATAAAAGATGCGGCGAGAGCCACCCCGGAGTCTCGAGCTGCTTCTCGTAACTCTCGGAATGAGACCACAGACTGGCTAGAGCCTGCTGAACTGGTCTCATCCGAAGTCGAGCTCTGTAAACCACGTCCACTGTTGCCGCCATGAACCCCAGTAGCTGGAGCCATCTGCGAGCAGTGTGACTGTGGGACTCTAGGAACAAAAGCGTGGCCCTCTGAACCTTCAGAACTCGGTCTGGAGCAAGAGATACCGTCTTCAGATCCGTCTGGAACCTGGCCCCGAGGAAGATCTGATCCTGAGAGGGCTTCAGGTCCGATTTCTTCAGGTTGATTATCCAGCCCAGGGATACCAACAAGTTGATAATCTCCATGGTGGCCGCCTGGTTCAAAGCCTGAGACAGCGCCCTGACCAACCAATCGTCCAGGTTCGGGTGACAAAATCGACCTCGTGCCCTGGCAACCTGAGCGGGAATCAACATAAGTTTCGTGAACACCCTCGGCGCCGTAGAGATGCCGAAGGGTAGAACCGTGAACTGATAGCACGTCCCGTCAAAAGCAAACCTCAGATATTTCTTGAACTCTGGGTGCATTGGGACGTGGAGATATGCGTCCTTGAGGTCTATCGAGGAAAGCCACTCGTTTGCCTCTACGGACGCTATGACCGACCTCAAAGTCTCCATCTTGAACGATGGAACCTCTATCTTCAGGTTGAGATACTTGAGGTTGAGGATCGGTCTGAACCCCCCCGTCTTTCTTGGTAACAATGAAGTAGGTGGAATAATATCCACTCTGCTCCTGACCTGGGGGGACCACCTCTATGGCCGACTGCTGGAGCAAAGCTCGCAGCTCGGACCTGAGGATTTCGGCTTTCTCCGGCACAGAGGGGACCGGAGTGTACCGTATCCCGGAGAAAACCGGTGGCTCGACCTTCCACCGAGGCAGGTGTCCGTCCCTGAGCGTGGACAGGACCCAGGGGTTGTCGGTTACCTTGGACCAAGCCGGAAGGAACCTCGACAGACGCCCACCTACTGGGATGTTTGGCTGCAGGCAGTGAACCCCCGTCTCCGGCAGCTCTCGGGCTGCCGGAATTTTGGGAGACACCTCGGGCACCGGAGGGGTTAGGAACCCTGATTGGTTTTCCGGCCCCCCCCGAAAAGGCTTGTTGGAAAGCTTTCCCCCACGTGCCTGCTTGCCGCCCCTTGGTTTCTGGCCCTGGTAGTGGAGCGGTTTGATCCACTCCGGAGCCTCTCCCGCCGACGGAGTCTGCGAACCTTGGGGAAAGGACGCTTGCTCTTTTTGGTAGGTGGCGGTTTTGTAAGGAGCTCAGTGTCCTTGCAAACCGTCGCCACCTCCACCGCGTCCTTGAGCACCTGCTGTGCCCCCGGGAAGAGGGAGTCCCCCAACCGGAAAGGCAGAGCCAGGAGCCGCGCATGAGTGTCCTGACCCGCCGACACAGTCGACAGCCAGAGACGCCTCATACCCATCACGGCGACCATCATCTGGCTAGATGCGCTACGCAGAGCGTCACGAGCCAGATGGGTCCCGACCCCCACCGATTGTGAAAGGAGAACCACCGAGTCGGACTCGATTTCTCCCAACCTCCCTACTATCTCCGACTGAAGCGCCGAGAGATAGGCCCCATGCACGGACACTCGCACTTGCTGCACCGCGTTGCGGAAAGAGTCCTCGAAGGACCTAAACGCCGAGCGCAAGTGAGAGGCCTGCTGGGTGAAGGGAGGTACACCGCAGCCTTGCTTCCCCAGAAGGGATTGGGTCCCAGACCCAGCAAGGGAGGTGAGGGCAAGCACGTACTCACCGACCCCCGGGACATCGAACAAACCCTCCTCACCGATCTGGTACCTCTTCACCAGGTCCGGGCAATCAACCCGTACCCTGGTGCCGACCAGTTGAGGGGTAATGCTCTCAGCCTCGAGGGAAGGGAGCAGGCTAAGCTGCACCTGTGGTGCCTTCGGGGCGGAGAAAGTATCCCCCGGAAGGCGAAATCCACTAGAGATCAGGGCCGGGGGCGGTATCACCACCTGAGGCAGAGCAATAGCGATTCTATCGCGCATCTGCCTCAGTGCGAAAGTCGGTGTTAGGGGGACATCCCTAACTTCCACCACATCATCCGCATCGACATCGACCTCCATGAGGTCGTCGATGTCTTCCCCATCCCCCCGATCCAAGACGTCGGAGACCTCCAAAGAGGAATCGACGACTGAATCGATGGGAGAGGAAGACCTGATGCGAACGATGGGCACAGTCTGCCCCGCAACTTTCGTGACCACCCCCGAACCCGGTCCTGGTCGGTAGCCTGGAGCTTGGGGATGGACGGCATAGCAAGGTCGGAGCCTTGGTTGCCGCCACCCCCGGCGCCACTAGGGACTCCGGGCTGCGCTGGTGCATCCGGGTCTGCCAACCTCGGGGCCTGGAACTCCTTACGGAGCCCCGAGACCGCCTCAGCCAGCATTCCCTTCATTTGCTCATGCAATAATTGTGAAAATTGATTGAGATCAAAAGGTGCAGTTGGGAAGGGAACCTGTCTCTCTAAGACAGGGGGCTGCAACTCAGTCTCCTCCTCTGATTCTCTAACGAGTGTATGAGGAGGAGGGGAGAGAGCTTTATCTGAGGGACGGGCCTTACCAGAGCCCTTACCCTTGCCCGACTTCCTCTTAACTTTAGAGGGGGGATCGACTGCTGCAACGTCGGCACCCTCCTTAATCAACTTGAAAAAGTACTGGAAGTCCTGGTGTCTGGACTTCCTGGTCTTGGGGGTGAAGTCAAGGCAGACATTACATCTGCTGTCGTCGTGCCCATCCTCCGCTAGACACTTGAGACACTTGTCGTGTTTGTCAGCAGGAGGTAGTCTGACGCTACACCCCGAACACTGAGTGAAGGACTGAAAATCCAACAGTCAGAGTGTGAGGCCAATGGGGGTTGGGGTAGGAAAGTGCATATGTAAACATAACAAATGCAAAAGACCCCCGGCAGAGGTTAGTTATATTAGTCCTGCATAGTGATAATAATAAATGCAAGCCATTTATACGTACCTGATGCCTGAATGAAAAACATGTAAACAAACATGGCTGACATGAAAAAACGACTAAGTGCCAATCCCGATCGGAAAGTCAAAACTGACCAGAAAGGGATGGAAACTGCCGTGCATCCTACATAAACCTATCGTACACCAACATAAACGACCCAAAAACACTTTCGAACTCTGGGGAAAGAGAAACGAAAAATACAAAAGGGCCGCCATGATGGTCGTTTTTTCCCGCCACGTTGTCAAACTGACCACGTAGACAAGGTAAAAAAACGTAATTACAAGGTAAAGAATGCGACAATAAATGGAGAAACTCTGCCGAGACAATATAAGAAAAGGTTACCACTCCTACAGTATTGAGATCTTGGTCCATTTCTTAAGAAAATCTGCGACACTGAACAAATTCTGAAACACGTCTTCTCTCTCGAATGACAGATTTATAAGTGGTGAGTTAGAGTTATCTGCCCTTGGCGTCACTAGCAACCGCCAGGGTGGGGGCCCACTTAGGGTGGTCCATATTTTTTTTTCTTAGTAATTTATTATTTTTACGGTTATTTTATTAAAAATATTAAATTCTAACTGTCATAACTCAAAAAATAGGATTTTTATGCTATGTACCCCAAGGAGGATCCCTTCTGAAAAAGAATATAAAATGTTGTAAACTTACATTTTGTTGCAATACCCTCCACACACACCATGTTGCCAAGGAGACGAGATGTCAATGTTCTCGGGGTGACATGTTTGGAACCAAAACTGAAACATAAAACATTAGTTAGAACAGCAGTTCAGTTTCATGTGTTTCGAAGCACCGGTCTGAAATTAGTATCTATAAGAACAAGGCAAAAGTGAGCGCAGCTCACATACCCCCGCCTGTAGTTTGACCGCCTTTCTTTAAACTATGTAATCATAAATCATATATTATGATAAGGCTTAGGAATGTGGTTTGGTCAGCACATAACATAGAAAACAACAGGAAATGTAATTGTTTGCATAGGTGTGAACTGGACGAGATAACTAAATGTTTTACATCAGAATCTCACCTTCCAATCAGTTGCTTGAAGGTCAATATATATTCCTATGTATAAACTGTAGTTATAATCTTTATAAATAATTTATTTTTCATGAATTCAAAAAAGTTTAAAGAAGTGAAAGATTTTAAAGATGATTATCATTTTCTGAAATATGTTGCCACCATGAGTGAAAATAAAATTCTAGTATAATAACTTACCTATTGATGAAATGGAAATGTCCCACTCTCACAGTAAATGTGTGAAATGTTCAACATGTCAGCTCCATGAACAAAGCAATGTGACAATAATCAAACAAAACACAAATGGGAAATCACCTCGTATTCATGATTTCCAACCATATAGACAAGTGAAATCAAACTAGGATTGAAGTTTACACATACAATTTTTTTAAATTATAAAATCGGACCGTTTTTGGGTAAAAAACCCAAAATTATTTGAACCATGGAGTTGAAACCCCTAAAAGGCACAACAGCAACATGTAGGTTATCGCTATACCAAATTTGAAGTTTCCAAAGGGTATAGTTTCCGAGATAAGCTCCGGAAACGACACAAAGTCCAAAAATGGGACCGTTTTTGGTCAAAATGTCCAAAATTATTTGAACCATGGAGTTGAAACCCCTAAAAGGCACAACAGCATCATGTAGGTTATCGCTATACCAAATTTGAAGTTTCCAAAGGGTATAGTTTCCGAGATAAGCTCCGGAAACGACACAAAGTCCAAAAATGGGACCGTTTTTGGTCAAAATGTCCAAAATTATTTGAACCATGGAGTTGAAACCCCTAAAAGGCACAACAGCAACATGTAGGTTATCGCTATACCAAATTTGAAGTTTCCAAGGGGTATAGTTTCCGAGATAAGCTCCAGAAACGACACAAAGTCCAAAAATGGGACCGTTTTTGGTCAAAATGTCCAAAATTATTTGAACCATGGAGTTGAAACCCCTAAAAGGCACAACAGCAACATGTAGGTTATCGCTATACCAAATTTGAAGTTTCCAAAGGGTATAGTTTCCGAGATAAGCTCCGGAAACGACACAAAGTCCAAAAATGGGACCGTTTTTGGTCAAAATGTCCAAATTATTTGAACCATGGAGTTGAAATCCCTAAAAGGCACAACAGCAACATGTAGGTTATCGCTATACCAAATTTGAAGTTTCCAAGGGGTATAGTTTCCGAGATAAGCTCCGGAAAAGATTTCGGACGGACGGACGCACGGACGGACGGACACGCGGAGCGCTATATACCCCCGACTACGTCGTAGCGGGGGTATAATTATTTCCAATTACAACTGTCACAATTTCTTTTTCTTTCTTTGAAATTGAATTTTTTAAAGTAATTTTAGTTTCAGTATCAGAAATGATTCTAACCTTCCTTCCAGGCCAACAAAGAACTCCTCGTGTTGTTTACTGTACACCGGATCAGCTGATGCCACCAACTCCTTCAGAGCTCGCTGCAGTGCTATCAACTCTTCAAACGACTCCTCCACCAGGCTACACAGACAAAACAGCATGGTTTATACAGGTGAACATGCGTACCAGACTTAATTTAAGTTTAGATTGAATAGGCCAAGTACCTTATTGTAAATCTAAATTTAAACTAAAAAGTAATATTTTCTTGTAGGAATATTACAATTAAGTACATGATGATTACATAAGGAAGTGTATTGTTCCAAGTAAACAAGAGGGGATGCAGTGTTTTCCTATGCCAGATCAGTTTATAGGAATTGTTATAACATCATAAAATAAACTTTGTTCATTAAGACTGATTCCTTTAAACTATATGAACTCCTACGAATTCACCGGCCGATCCTCCTATGAATTTACCAAAAATTTACTGCTACGAACTGGTTTGGCCTACAAATTCACCTACACCCAACAAGAGTTGGCTTAGTTGAATCTTCAACCTATAAATAAAATCAACTGCCTCTCAAATTTGACATGAAGTACAGACTTTCTCAAATCTATCACTTGTCAATTGTGTTGAATTTAATTTTTAACATGGAAATTTTCGCAATGACACATTTGGTCAAAAAGTGATAGACAAAAGAATGTCAACTCACACTGATGCCCTCTTGGGATTCTTCTTGCGGAGATCATTGATGTTGACAGTCAGTCTGATTTCATCATTTGTGATCATATCACGCACTTTCTGTTGGTATATCCCTTGATCTTGCTGCACAAGGGAAATTGGGAAACTTGTATATTCAACTTTTTGAAAAATCAGGGTCAAGACAAGAACATAGATTACTAACAGTTCTTTCTGAAGGAAGTGCATGGATATTACATTATCTAAATAAATATAATTTGAGACTTCAAATGAAAGATAACGATAAACGTTGAAATTCGTATCTATTTCATTGAACATAGCCATCGAGTAGCACTAACAGAAATATCAAGGCAGAGGTGATTATCATAGCGAGTGTGAAGTGTCTATATGAGAATTTCACAAATAGCAAAACTAAAGTTTGAATCACGTAAAAACTCAATCATACGGGTAAATAACTAAAATGATATCTTACATCATCATCCAGAAAATCCAGATACTCCCTCTGAATATCTCTGATGCGCTGATCAAGATCTGACGCCATGATTTCAAGTTGCAGTAAAACGAGTGCTGATGACTGTCGACTCGACAATAACAAAGCTAGTTCCCGCCAAATGACACCATGCGGGAATTTCGCGCGGTTTTCGTCACGTGATTTGTCAACAACTTACTTTACTGACGACAAATGTCGTATCTTTTTTCGTTCATGACCTTCTGGCGATTATATAATTATGTTATTCCGCAAATCTTAGAATTTACACCTTTTTTTTCGCGTTGATATATTTAGTTATTGCCTATGAACGAACAGTTAAGAAAAGTTGGAATAACTACGTATTCCCAAAAAAATCATGAAGTCGTGAAAACAACTTTAACAAGTGAAAAAGGTCACAATTCTTAATATTTAAAAAAATATCGTCACAATAGACAATGATCGACAACAGTTATCTGCAGCATTGTTTATGCGGGAATATGTAATTGCTCGTGCGTTGCCATAACGACTGGGCGATATTGACAATATGATCCTAACTGCCAATGGACTCGTAAAAGTAAATTTACAGTACGTTTTAACGTAACTTTGGTTTTAACCTAGAACTCCGTAAAGTATCTGATATATTTTATTCATGATATAGCAAATAAATCACATTGGACAAATTAACTATTGATATAGAATGTATATACTCAATGAGATTTGAGATAGTTTCGCTTACATTTTGATCTTGAAAATAATGATATGTAAAATGGACACTTGCTGTGCTGTCATGTAAACCTTCTTTTTCGAGGGATTGTACACAACTGTTCGAAACAAAACGATCTTACAAACTTGTATTGTTTTGGCACATATATTGGCACAAAAAAAACCGCATAATATGTAATGACAGTTAAGCTCGATTACTTCAACAAAACATATCGTCTACACGTAGTTGAGTTGAGGCATTGTGTTGGATATTTTATTAACGCTTTCACTGGTATTGACATCGCATCAATATACTCAAAGCAGTAGCACGCACAGACACACATATTATTACTCTGGTGTAAGAACTGGCATAGTTCCTCTGTCGTTATTTCAGATGACAAAGTGTATAGTTTGAGATATAAGCCACGAATGCAGTCGAGTCGGAGTTTTGGAAACGAATCCAACATGGCGGTGTCGATCCTATAGACTGGTGTGGATACTCTTATATACAGTGTTTATAGTAAGACATTATGTGTGTGTATGCATATATATATATATATATATATTACGGCTGTGATTTTGGACATGTGTCGTTGTTGTTTTGCTTCTTAAATACATTAATTCATTTAACAGATGTTGTATACGTTTTAAAGTGTTTTTAAGTTCTGCTGTTCGACTTGGAAAAGAAATGTTATGGGTAGCTAATTTTCAAATATTAAAATCCTGAAATAAGACTGGTTTGGACATACCTTTCTCACAGGTGAACCACTATGTAAATTGGTATCTAGGTTATAATGTAGCGAATCGAAATTGAAGCAAGTTCTTGTCGTGTTTACCGTAACATTAAAGAACATGCCCAAAAAGTGCCTTTCTTGCATATTCGAAATTAATGTTGCCAAGTATTAGTAATACATTTGCCATTACAAGGTGACCAGCTTCGTGGTGATAATTATTATATTTTACGGGCGCTTCATCTAATTTTTATTATTTCTAAGGTTATATCGTATCATTTTCCTCCCACAGAAGTTACTCTCTTCAAATTATCTGTGGGAAGAGAATGACACTGTAGGTGATCTGTTACCGACTGGGACTGAGGTGTTCAAGTAAGATGAACCCACGCGTACGTGAGGCCGTTATATGTTCATATAAATCAGTAACTTCACATCTACTAATGCTTAGTAAATATGTACAAACATTATTTAATTAAACTAGTTGAAGAGCAGTGTCATAAACTACATCGACGGCAATGACGACTTTACAGAATCATTCGTTTCGGGCCATCTATTTTACAACGCTTTCTTTCTCGGTTTTTATATCTTTTTCAAGTGACATTGAGTCAGTCTATTTAACTTTTAATTAACAAATAATTAATGACAAACAATCCAATGATTAATACAACATCAAAGCATAAGACAGATTGGATTATAGTCACGCAAATCAGAAATTCTTCATTTAACTATGTAAACATCGTGAATAAACATCTCAGACATGAAAGATCTAACAATATAACTTAATATATAATAAAAACTATTTTATAAAAAAAACTATTGTCGCCGTTTAGTCCAAATATGTCGCCGTTTAGTCCAGCGATTTTGGTCTAAAATTTAGTAAGAAATGTGTTTCGCCGTTCTGTCCAGGACATTTTTTCCATCTGTCGCCGTTCTGTCCAAATTGTCGCCGTTCTGGCTTGTCGCCGTTTTGCCGTGTCGCCGTTCCGTCCGTATCCCGCTCAGAGAACATACCGGTACTCCGTTCTCCCTATCGTTTCATCCACATCTGTCAGAGCTATGTACCTTCGCTACATATCAGGTCGCTGACAAAAGCTTAGACAAGCCGTGCTGCACGGACAGTTTGCTGAAATGTACAAGCAAGTGCAAAAGATAACATGGCCAATGTCAATATTGCCAGGATTTACACAAAACGCAACACACTTTCAATAATATTGTTTACAGATATTTTAGATTGTGCATCGTTTTTATAGCATTGCCATAATATGTTTTTATTACCAATATGGTTGAAAATAACCGAGTTAATATTAATGATATGAGCACATGTGCACATATCACGTTTGCCTAGCAACCATTGTTTCACTGCGACTTCTCGTCTGTTACGTCATAAAACGATTGTTCATGACGTCACAGTAGCTTGCCGTCGCAAGATAAGTGGGTGGTTTCCTGACTAATTTACGTGATTCAAATGGAATAAAATGGGTAATAAAGAAATTACTACACTCGAAAGTGTGTCATATGACTTTTACGAAGCTCTCGCTCAGACAATACAAAAATTCACACTCGGTTTGTAAAAGTCATATGACACACTTCCTCGGGTAATAATCTCTATCTAGAATTTAGGCCCATAGGTATACGTGCAAATTTGCGGGTGGCACTGATAGACGATGCCGACCATATGTGCTCATTTGACCAATGGTTTTTATCTAAATCCTTGTACTTGATGCATCAGATCACGCAAGAATTACAACATGACTGACACTTTTTCGACAATAATGGCCCCTGTGGGCAAGAACAAAATGCAAGTTCATAGTTTTCTCTCAAAAAGTGGCGTGAAAGGGAGACTGCATTTATTTTATAGAGTTTAACGTGGACACCTAACTCCAAAAGTCTTATTTGATAAGTCCACATTTGGCTATGAGGTGTAAAATACAGGATTTCATAGTATCATAGAGCTATACACTCTTTATAATCTCAAATAATACTGAATAAGAATAACGTTCTGATTCAGAAATAATGTTGTCAATGGCGAGGTGGAACAACCTTTTCCTATCAAGTAGTGAAATCGTAAATGTTCACATAATGAGTTTAAAGGTGCATCCATTGAGTTTGATAACATTTTATTTGTCTTTAATACGTTCCAACTTAACTCAATATATGTGCTGTGCTAAATTATCTCAGCTTGTATATTCATCCGCAATCGCCAAATATATCATAATTAATAGTTTCCAATTAAAATCGAGTAACATCATTATGCATGTGCAGAAACCGAAACTACACGTCTCATTTACATGCACAGTATAGTTATATGACCCATTAAACATGATCAACCCAAATATATCAGTTTGTCTGTTATAAATAAGATTCCAAAATTACGTTTGACTCATTGGCGCGCGCCACACGTACGCGGTACATTGTCCGGTTTTCGATCAGAAATCACTACTTTTACTTTCATATCGTCAATATACTAAGTTGACTAAGATCAAAATGGTAGTTTTCGGTAACAGTCGGCACTTCCCGATAAAGTAACACCATTTATAACGTTTGGAATATGTGACCCCCAACAACACAATGGATGGACCTTTAATAAACTCAAGCCAGCATGTGATAAAAACATTAATTCCCAACCATTTTGTGAAATTTGTATGCGAAATTGTAATTTGAATGAATTTTGTTGGCGTACAACCTCATTTTGATTGCTATAGGCCTCCATCATACAAAATCCATACAATGAGAATTATGAGATCTAAGTCCGTGATTCTATACCAAAAGACATTCACAGACTTGTGTTCATCAGCAAACAAAGTTTGGTAGGCTAAATGTGTGATCTAGTCGTTTCAGGTCGCTATATAGATTGGGTTAGTTGTCAAGAAAGTGCTTTTGGATTTCGTGACGTCATTA
Organism: Gibbula magus; assembly: GCA_936450465.1. Classification (NCBI taxonomy): domain Eukaryota; kingdom Metazoa; phylum Mollusca; class Gastropoda; order Trochida; family Trochidae; genus Gibbula; species Gibbula magus. The sequence continues at coordinate 32,556,075 of OW388289.1, forward strand.
ACACAATGCACCAAACGAAATATTGTTTGCATGTTATATTTCAGCCAAATGAGGATAATGGCATTACGGATGAAGATGACCACACGTCAAACTGCAAGCGAGAATAGAAAGAAATATTAACATTAAATATATTTAAATTGATCTTTATAATAACTTGAACATGACGTTTCTCAAAGTGTCATGGCTGCGCCCATGGAACATGCAAACACAACATTTTGAAGTTTCAAAGAAGCAAATGTGTCAATAAGGCATATATGTCATTTAAAAACCAATTTGTAAATGGAAGATAAAATCAAATTAGAATATGTTCATGGTCGGGTGCTTGTGTGGAATGCTGAAGGTGAACTGAATGAACATTTTTACCATTGAGTACTTGTTTTCATGTGTCACCTATTTTCGTGGTATTTACATATGACGTCATATCTCCCTAACTGATCAGTTGTTCAGAATGGATTGAAGCAACAACTTTTCATTGATGATTTTAAAAAACATTCCCAAATTCCCAAATGAACTTTCAGAAAATGCCATTGAATAAGGCACAGGGGGCTTTGCCTCGTCCCAATTGTAACATCGAAGTAATAAAGTGATGTCAATACCTATCATAAGCCTTTATTCATTGGTTATATCACATGGCCACAAGATAAAGTTGAATACTTGAATTATTTTGATGTATTGTCAGATGCTCGAACTCTACGAGAGGAATACCGGATTGTAGGTACCCTTGTAGGATGTTTACCTCGAGCACCGCGTCAGAACTTGCATCTCGGCCTCCCCTTACAGCTCATGCCAGAAGAGACACAGCTTCTCCTTCAAAAAGGTTAGTAAGTCAATTCCATTGTTTGGTTTGGACCATACTTTGGATGTAGCTCAGTTAATTGTGCAATCTCATCAGCCAGAGGACTGGTTCAATACCTGGATGTATCAGACTAACAGATGGAAATTGTTGTTTCCTTGCCTGGCACTCAGCATTATAAGGATAAAATAGTAATCAGCATTTATATGATAATATAGATATTTATTAATTGTACTATCGTCAACACTTTAAAAGAATGAGATAAGTAAAAAATATTGAAGCAACTAACATAGTATCTGGTTTGAAAATTTAGACATCCCAAAATATGTTTGTTTTACAAATTGATAATTATTGATATCTAAGCTGTCAAACTTTAGAACTTTAAAATTATTTTATAGGTTATGCAGAGCTTGTTACGAGCAAAAACGTCACAGAACAAGATGAGTCTAAACTGGAATCGTTCCAAAAGATGCGGTCAGAAAACTATGAGGGACAGGTATGAAGAATGATTTTATAATTTCAGTTTGTAAAGGATAACACTCTCACTCAAGTGTGCTAGGAAAGAAATATCTTTACAAAAGTCAACATCTGAGGGTGTGTCAACATTCCAGTATGTTTCCATGAACAAAATTTTCTTTCCTAGAAAGTTCAAGCGAGTTTTATACCGAGACCTTTCACTAATGATATATCTATGCTCATAGTAATTATATTCAGCCCTTCAACCTTGGAAAGACCTTCTAGGAGGATGTTTCCTGAGTCGATTAGGATTGTATACATGTGTTCTCTCTCACTGGTATGTTCTAGGAGTAACTCAATTTAAAGAATATTATTCAGGCTTTGAGATATATATATATATAAAACAGTCTGGAAGTTTTACTTGATTAGTTGGATTGACTTCTGTTTCTAAATGATTTGTTTATTTTTCTTGTAGATTGAATTTTTCAAACAGGATCGCAAGAGAGAGATTTATCGTAACCTGAATAAAATTCAGGAGGGAAAGAAAGTGAAGAGACGAAAGTTGATAGAGGAGAGAAAGAAGCAAGGAGAAGAGGTGTCAGACGAAGAGGAATCGGGGGAAGAGTTTGATGTAGAAACCATCAACATTCCTCCCATCAGCCAGGAGAACTCCATGGTTCAGATCTTCACAGGTGTGGGCGATTAGTTTAAACACTTTGCTAGCCAACCTCCCTGGGTAGTTATAACTTGTGTTAGATTCCAACACCTGCTGCATTTTGTTAACTTTTCTGTACCAGCGTAGTAGTGCTACACCTGAAATTCATAGTGCAATGCTACTTGCGAGCACAGAAAAGTTAGCAAAATGCATTAAGGTTTAAATTAGCCAGTAATGGAAACTAGTGTGAGGGAGAAGTTAATTGCAAGCTAAGATTCATCCACCAAGGCGTCATGTTAAAAAATTTTCATGCATCAAGGGCATATAATTTGCAGTCTGATTAAAATCAAATGTTTTCCGAGGAATAAAAGTTGCAAAATAGTGCATCTACTGGGATAGGAACTCATCATTCGGAGGTTTCCTTGCCAAAAAGTGATGCAATTCAGTTAGTCAATCACAGAACGTCCAACAAAAGCTTATTTGGTAGAAGCTAGGGGCAGGTAACTACTAACAGCCATCCTTTCGTCTGTTTCTGTAACATGTGAAACATGTTAAAGAATGATTCTGAACTGTTCAAAAAGGCGACGGTTTAAAAACTAGGATGTAATTGGGAAGCTGTGTGACTTGGACTAAACTGGTAAAAAACATGGGCTTATATGGGGTGTCCTCAGACCTTGTGGCGAGGAATCTATAGACGCACTCCGTTTTCCAATATGCACTTTTTTTTCAGATTTTATCCTCAAAACAGGGTCAATTTTAATTAGACTGATATAATTTTCCAAATGAAATGCCCCAGGGGTGATTTTGTGTAGAAAATCAGTCCATTCGGTCCTAGATGAGCCAGGATGGGTAAGCTTTTGCCGTAGAAATAATAACTATCATCTCAGAATTCTGAGAAGTTGTTTTCATTATCATTTCCAACTCACCTTTTTACTTTAACAACCAATATTATATCAAGCACAATTGATTCCAAAGCCAAGCTAACAAGGTTTTTGATGTGCTGGTAATGGCACCACTGAGCTGGCAATGTAAGTGTTCAGGTTCCAAAATGTTATGTAGGTAAATTTGACCCCATGAAAACTGTTACATGAAAGTTTATTGAACTCTATTTGTGATGCAGTGACGGAGCCAGATGGAAGGTTCAGGGGGTTAGAACAACCCCCACCCTCCTCCTTTTTAATAATTGAATAACTCCCCCAAACCCCTTTCAAAATTCCTTGATATGCCTTTGTGATGATGATCAGTGTTGTCCAAAACAGCTTCAAAATTAGCTGAATTTCATGATGTAAAATTAACCCATTTATCATATCCATTTATTGATTGATTATTATTATGCAAGCATAAACTCAATCAAACACACGTAACTGAACAAATTTATATCTGTCTAACCAGAGAGCCCATGGCGGGACACAAGACAGCCTGCTGGAGACCTGTGGAAGTTCCCCGAGTCACAACAGGACAGACTTCGGAGTCGTGTGTTCTCCCATCTGTGGGAGGAGGGATACTTCATGACCGGAGGGGGCAAGTTCGGAGGAGACTTTCTTGTCTATCCAGGTATGTCCCTGTATCATAGTGCTGGATATTCGATTCTGATCTTTGTGAAAATGATCTTATCATTCATTTATTGGTCCTGTTGATCAGTCAGATTTGGTTCTTCACCACTGTAATTTCTTTATACCAGTAGGTTGACACAGTACCTTTACAGAAAAATCAGAAGTTTTTGATATAGCAAACCTATGACAGAGTTGACATGTGCACTCTGATAACCAACTTCCCCATGCAAGACATAACTCTTGCCAGTCTCCATTAGTGGCTGATTTAGGCCTTGCAGTATTTCCTTTAAGAAATCTGTGCTTAGAAATCCATGCATTTCTATGCATTTCTGGTGCAGCGATTCACTATTTAAGCACAACAAAGCGAGGGGAATACCGCAAGGCTTAAATCAATTGCAGACTGGCAAGAGTTATGCCTTGCGTTTGGAAGTTGTCTGATAACTGGCGTGGGTAACATGGCTAATTGATGATGATGATGATGATGATGATGGCTATTTGTATAGCGCCAGTGTCCACCCACTTGTGCATGCTCATGGCGCATTAAACTATGTACAGTGGAAAAATGTATCTTTAGTTGTAGGCTTTTTTGAAAAGGAATGTCTTGAGAGCTGTCCTGAATGATTCAAGAGAGGGTGAGAGTTTGATGTGTAGCGGCAGAGCATTCCATAATAGGGGGGCAAAATGTTGAAAGCTTTTCTTTCCAAACGCTGCAAGCTTAGCATGGGGGACTGTCAGAAGGTGTTGATTCTGGGAACGGAGAGTCCTGGAAGGCACATACTGGGTCAGAAGAGTTGAGAGATATCCAGGAGCAAGGCTGTGGACACATTTGTAAACAATGCAGAGAACTTTATATTGGATGCGATAATGTACAGGAAGCCAATGTAGGGATTTCATGACAGGGGTGATGTGATCATATTTATATGTTAAGGATATAATTCTAGCGGCAGTATTTTGAACTTTCTGGAGCTTTTTTGTGTGTTCTTTGGATAATCCAATTGATAGATACAACTTCTCTCGTGGTAATCTCCATCACCGGCTAGTTTAAGTCTTGCAGCATTTCATTACCTTTTCTGTGTGAGTGGCAGCACCCGAATTTCCTGAAGTTGAGATGTGTACATAGCATACTCCAGAGAAGCATTCAACTTGTCTCATGCAAGTCTCACAACTCGGTCGGGCCAGGGGTTCAACCTCAAAACTATCAGATTAGCTAGGTATAAAACAAGCCACCCATCTGGTTGCAAACCATGCTCATCATTGCTGAACTTCATTTAAGAACAATCAACCAAGCTATAGATAGGAACATGTGCCATCACAAAGTGCTTGTTATATGTATATTTGTAAAAACATCATGTCAGGAGCCGTTAATGGTTATGATACTGCCAACGCAGCGTTAAACAATAACTCACTCATGTCAGGAGTTTTCATTCACTTGTTTTAAAATGAAACTCTTTTGATATACTTTGCCAGGAGACCCATCCCGCTTCCACTCATTCTACATCGCTATCTGCAAGCCAAGCAGTGAGCGGATGACAGCCCTGGATATAATCTCAATGGGAAGACTGGGTTCAAATGTGAAGAAGACAGTTCTCCTGTGTTCAGTGGACGGACAGGATAAAGTCGTGTGTACATCCCTCCAGTGGACCGGCATCAGCTGATCTTTGATGTTTGATTTTATGAACGGGAATCCAGTTGTGTACACATCTCTCACATCTATTGACATTGGATATGTACCAGTTTGTGTGTGTTGTACATTATGGACAATGAAAGCATTGTCATATCTACTGAACTCATCGCTATTTGAAAAGAATAAATTTATAGTAATTTTACGACAGTTGTTGGAATGCTTCTTGAAGACTTTGAGACTAAGTATTACTTATATTGCTTTCTTTTGGTTTAATATCAAACACTACTGAATGCTTAAGAAATATGTAACAAATATGTGCCATTTAGAAAGTGAACAAATTAAGTTGACGGAGGATATAGAAATGAGTTAATGTTTAATTGTAAAAAAAATTCATGACTTTTCATTCACTTGTTTTAAATGAAATTGATATACTTTGCCAGGAGTCCCATCCCACTTCCACTCATTCTGATATCAGCATCCAACATGAGGGTATTAATTATGGTACCGTATTCGGCAGTGTACATCTGTACGTACTTACGAAATGAAATAAGGTACCATTGACGGGATTCTTTCCAGCATAGTTAAAGTATATGTCCCAACAGTTTTGTGATCTTGACCATTTTAAAATGACAAGACTTTGCCATTTTATCCTTGTCATTGGGATATTTCAAGAACAGTTGACTGGATTCTCATTATATCTTACACATAGTTTCTTGGGAAGACAAAGAGCCAATTAGATTTTGATGACCTTGACAATATTCTCAAGATCACTTTGAATTTCATTATACAAACCGTGTCATGTAGTCAGCTCTGAAGGTAGTTATCTCCTAAACACATTTAAGCCGAATTTTGGTCCTTTTGCCAACATACACAAAGCAAAGCACTAAGGTGATCTTAAGTGACTAAGGTAACCTTAGTGCATTGTTAAAGAATGGTAGTAAAGGTTACTGTGTGAAAGGCCCCGTTTGAATGAGTACATATACTTTGAAAGCACATTTATTCTAAATAAATCTATAAATTAACCATTTCAAATGTTTATATGTGTAGGATAAAACACTATACAGAGGTTATGCTTGGGATTGTAAAACCCGAGGTAAGAAAGCTGAGCGGGAAGTAAGACCGAAAGCGAAGCTTGAGGTCTTACTTCCTCGAAGCTTTCTTAACGAGGGTTTTCAATCCCAAGCATAACCGAGGTAGAGTGTTTTATCTAACTTAGATACCATAAAACATAAATGTGAGCGCTTATCGTATATTGAGGTTTTCTTACAGCAGAAGAATGAGGGGTAGTGTTTTTTTAAATTTCATAACTGTCAAATGTCAAAATTTACATTTTATAATGTTTGATTCCCAAATTCTGCGTTATAAAGAGTATGTCTCCCAGACTAGCGTTATATAGAGGCAAAGACAGTATGACTGTAAATAGAGGAAATCCACACAGTTCTTTCGGCTTCCTCATTAACGTGGAGGTAGAGCGTCCGGTTTAAAAAGCAACGGGTATCGAGTTTGATTCCCGCCATCTACACGCTGAAAAAGTTACCTTCGTATACTTTTCGACAATAATTGTTATGAATTGAAAAAATCTTAGTCTCATTTAAGGTCTTACTAACAAAAGTAAAAAATTACTTTCACAATTAAAACCTCATACGCGGTTATTATCAGAAGAAATACCGACTGAAATAATAATGAGGGGTTATTACGAGAAAACAAGATACCTACGAAACAATAGACAAAATCCCTGATAGGTTTCTAAGTATAGTTATTTAGCTTTACAGTTGATATAAAACCAGATAATAAACCCCCGCTACAAGGTAATCGGGTATAACGCATAATAGCAATCGACTTCTCTGTTACAGTCCCTTTCTTTCCCACTCATAACTAGGACAATGTGTTCACATGAAACTTGATACATATAATCACAATGTGTAGATCTGCCTTTTGTAGGTTTTACATCCTCATTTGCTTAATTTATGAAAATTTGTCTTGTAGAGACTATGAGGACATGAGGTTAGTTTCACGGTTTACTTTCACCTCTAATAGGTTAGCCTCATTAAGTTTATATGCACTTCAACCATGATACCTAGCATCCTCTTTTACCCAGGGTTTTATATATGCTCCGTTACTCTCCACTATATCACCCATTTGAAACTTTATCAGAAGAATCTGTACTCAAATAACCCACCCTTGGCCGGCGTGAGCCAATCAAACTGCTATGCAGCTTGGACATGCGAGCCAATGACAATTCATATCACTTCGTTTCAAAGCAAGCAAGGTCATTGTGTTAGCCATCCGTCACCGGTTATCTCCCTTGACCATTTCAGTCTTATTCCATTGAGCATTTTCTTCGTCACGCTGGCCAAGGGCGGCTAATTTGAGAACAGATTCCCCTGATAAGGTTTCTCATGGGTGATATAGTGGAGAGTAACGGAGCATATATAAAACCATGGGTAACCGAGGATGGATACCTAGATCTGAGTTTATGGTCAAATTAGGACTTACTGCAATATCTAATTCTATAGAATTGTCATTACATTCTGAAGTGCATCTCTGCTTTCATAAAACTGCAGTGGTATCATACTAGGACAATACATTAACTCTCATACATTTGAGGTGAGGTTAGTTGGGGTTTAATGCATCTTTCAAGAATACTGATACTAGTGGCTGCTAGTATTATGGCAAGGAGTAAGCCTTTCTTATTTGTATCTTAAATAATTTGGATGCAGCCACGATTACCCAGAGTTTTTTCTTTGCTGTTAGTGTCCCAGGGGTAATAAAGCGGACAGTATCAGAGAAAACTGTACTCAAATTACCCACCTCTCTAAAAATGGCCCATTGACAAAGGCGTCTTTCACAATTCCTGCTTTGGGTCACCTTGACCCTATATCACTTGGTGCAACTTTTCTTTGAGTCGTACAAGGGTTAATGTGCCTTATACATGAGTGAGTTATTGCTTAATGCCGCTTTGACAGTATTGCAGCCATTAGCGGCGATATACATGAATGAGCTTTGCTCACTATTAAATTCTTTTGTTATAAAAGCCAATTGCATTTCCTCTCCATTTGCTAATGAGTTCAAAGATAAATAGAAATTTGAAACGCGAAGGTTCAATATTTTTATTTGAACAGCATATCAACAACACCATTCATATAATCCATTCATCAACAGTAAGATTTGAAGACATATCCATATTCATCCAATTAAAACTCAATCTTGTACAAAAGGTCTTTTTTTCATGGCTTATCTTCAAATGTTAAAAGCATGAATCCATTCTCACATAAAATATTTAGCAACATTAAAATATGGTACAGTTTCGCTTTGGCATGTCAATCTACAATGTAAATTTAAAAATTTACAGTAAAAATCATGCTTGCACGGATATGTACACTTTTTTTAACATTTGTACAAGACATTCACTCAGATATACACATGCATTCTACCATCCATTTAGTTTTGAAAGACATGATGAATAAGAAAATAAATATCGGACAATTTGCCTATTGTCAATGAAATGTTCAGTGACTACTTCATTCTTACGATTTAATCCATTCATAAACATAAATATTTCAGTTGGTATTAAAAATTTGATTTTTTAATACTTTATATTCATTGTTATCACATTTAGCATACTTCTTGGTTTCACAAAATATTCAGGAAAATATATGTTGATATGTCAGTTGATAATAAATAATGGAAATGTTTATGATCTTAGTCATGGCTGAATGATAATGGTTGCCCTGTATTCAAGATGAAATCATTGCAAAAGCAATGAAGCAGCACCACACAATGGAAGGATTGCAATACTTGAGAACACTGAATGCCTGAGTTGAACACGAGTTAAGACTTGGACATATGAGACTTGGTCGTATGAGTATGTTTTCAGTCACTTGAGTCGTAGATGCCAGCATCTTCATATAAACCAAGTGGCTTTGGTTTTGTATATTGCACTTTTCAGAGTTTTAGATCATTTCTTGGTCAGTCGTCACTGAGTCTGTAGTAAAACTTTGGCCAGCAAAGTTTGGAGATCAGTCTTCATGACTTCACAAGAAGTCAACACTTATTGTTATAATCGTCTCAGGTTCTTTTTGCTTTTCTTGGAACCCACCGTGTCTATTTTGGATTTCTTCATTGCCACAGGGACACAGTTTCGAGCACCATGATGTTCACAGAAACACTTCACACAAAAGTCAAAGTTGCACTTTTCATTCAAACACACTCCTCGGTCTTGTGCTGCATGTGTCTTCGCTGCTGAGTTGCACTTGGGACAGTGTCGGAGATTCTCATGCGACTGGAGGGATGACAGTGCCTGCAAAATAAATTATACATAAACTGTAAGATTTGCTATGTAAGTTGTTATACATGTGGAGGATCATGTTATAATTCTTATACTTTTAAGTTTTGTCTATATTGAATATTGTATGTAGAGTTCAAAAACAACATACCTGTGCAAACAAGTTGATGACTGGCATTTTCTTTGGTGACCTTGGTACGTGTGTGGTTTGGACTGTGGTTAGGACTTCACCTGTCGTCAGTCCTCTGTGTTGTCGCTTTGTCGACTTCCCAGCATTTTCCTGAAACAATTGTGGAATGCGTTAAGACAATTGCAACAATTTAACTGTTATAGTATTTCATTATAACCAGTATTACTATCCACTTGACAGATAAACATTAGTTAATAAGCAACCTTCCAAATAAATTCAATACTTTTCCAGAATATATAATATGCTTTTCAAGGACATTCTTTTTCTCAATAACTGTTAAAATGGTTATGTTTAATAAGAGCCAATGTTCCAATAGAGTATGTTATTGTTTAACGCCGCTTGGGCAATTTCGCGAGGATGTTCCAATAGAATTGGAGTTTTTATTGAACAAGAATGCTTAATGCTTACCTTTCCAAGTGATGATGCCCTAGATTTTAATGAGTTGAGGTACTTATGTCGTTTAGCTCTTGCTCGACTGTCATTGTCACACATTGTCTTCCATTGATGAGACACTTGGCGAATCCTGCAAGCAATAGGGATTTTGTTATTCTCTCATCATACATTTTTATATACTTACAGTTAATTTACAAATATGTTTTAGTTATCCATGTAATGTGGCATCTAGTGCTTTTGAAGAATGTGCATTTAATGTACACATGATGTACACATTGATTTCAATTGTCAGGTTTATATTTTCTGTGTTAGCTTGTCAAAGGGTATACTATTCCACTGGAAGCAACACCGCTTTACGATATGAACACATGAACCTGTTAATTTATTACCTGCACAGGTCTTTAGGTCCGAGATAGGACAGCAACAAGGACACCCCCTGGATATTTCTGGCACTCATCTCTGACAAAATGTCAACTTTTTCTAGTCCCATTTTTCTACCGATCAATCGATCAGGTTCACTAGGTGAGAAATGCTGCACAACATCATGAATTGCAACACAGTCTAATTTCTCCACAAGTCCTGAAGCACCAAAACTAGAATCCAGATCACTTGATTCAAACTCTAAACTGTAGCGAGGAAAGTCAGACAGTCGCTTCTTATATTTCTTTTCAGAAACATCCTCCTCCTCAGGAATTTCCCAGTCATTGAACAATGAACACTCACAGTTTACATTTTCACACAGGTTATCGTTTGTTTTTAAAAAATGACGATGATTATGTTTGACAGAGCCGTTCTCATCAGATGTGTTTGTGGTGACTGTGTTGTCAAGGAAAGCAGTGTCATTAGCTGAGTCAACAATTGAATCTGGGTAACCACTGTCATTTCCAGGAGAATACACACTAAGTGAGAGGGATTTTGATGCAAGAGGAGTACTTGTACTGAGTGATCGACTCTTGATTTGCTCTGAGAAGTCTTGTGAGTAGTCCATACTCTCAAACTGGAGTAGAGGCACAGGTGCTTTACGTGACTTGATGAAATGCATCTTGGCATCCATCTGAAAAAGAATTAAAAACTATTACTTAAGATTTGATGTAACCCAAAGAAAATAATGCATAATGTTTTACATTAATTTTATTTTCCAATTTCATGAAAAGTATAAAAACATATTAAAGGATATTGAAAGGAGTGAGTGAGTTATTGTTTAATGCCATTTCGGTAGATATATGAAAAGCGAAAAATAAAATAAATCATTTGATATTACATTTGGCGGCAAATGCAGGAACAGGTACCATTGAAACAAATGCACCTGCTGAAAGCATTGCTATATGGCCATGATTGGGTTGCAAGTGCAAGTTGCATATGCCATGATGCACCATGCTGGGTTGTGCAATGAGAGCTAAGTTATTTTGTAGCAGCAGAGATAAATTTGTTCAGTCTTTTCTTCAGCGCACGATGATGAAACAGTTTCATAAGATAACGGACCAAAACTCAACGTTGATCAAACATGGACAATAATAAATATTCAATCACAGTCGCGCTATCTGTCGAAAATAAACGAAAAGTTTCATCTACCATTAAATTAAAATATACTACATACTAATTAATGTTTTATAACGATCGATAAAGCTTTGTCTTGAGAGAGTAACCTTTTGGAAACAGTTGCATTCATTTCCATAAAGTTGTAAAAAAAATTATCGGCTCCAAACTTCCCCGCCCACCTTTCATTGTTTGATACACGCGCTTTTATTTTGGTTTACAATATAACTTTCTGAAATGTATTCTACATCAGATCATCATAATCCATGAAAAATCAGTGCATAACAACAATATATTACATTTATTCATTAGAAGTAATGTCATTTCAGGAAAAGTTAGCGATCAACGCAAGCATTGGTCAAGCGGGAAGCCTCCAGACACATTTCAAAATGTAACTGTTCTCGACTCACCTTCTTCAACAGAAATATAGTACTTGAGAAGCGTTTGATCGTTGACGATTGACAAAATGACTAAAGATCAGCAGGAATAAACAAATAGTTCAAGTACATAAAAAATTCATAAGTCATAACATGCCGAACTAGAAAATTTTCTACTGCGTATCGCTGACACGTTCGTCCATATTTCTGAGCCTTTCAAATCGTTCGCCAGAAATGAAGTAGCCAATCAAACTGCGTTATTTCGGGATTGTTTATCTCGCGAGATATACAACTTGATCCGTGAATGTACGAGAGTAGTTTGTCTGTTCGTCTTTCCGGCGTAAACAAACACGTGAAAAGGCATGTTTTGTTTTTGATAATAGTAAATATTATTTTAGACCTTGCTCACTAAAATAGCGTCTTTTCATATAAAACAATTAGAACCCACAGCACTGCTTTATTCCATTGATGACTGATTTTGAGTTTCTTTTAGTTTTCAAATGAAAAGTTTGGTGCAGTAAATTTGGGTGGTAAATATTGAAATGAAAATGTCTTATTTAGTTCTCCAGTTTGTAGGCCTAACATTCATCTCATTTGAGGAATTCATCATGTTCATCGCATTAAGAGAAAGAGTATTTACAATTTACAACCACATTGTATCGAGGAATAAATATGTTTTGATGTCAGTTTGTATATTTATTAAAGAGATACCAAAATTATGTTGGATAACCTTATTATGTTCATGTTTTGGGGGTATGGTAACAATTTGGATATATAAAAATAATAATGATAATGATATAATAATGCAATTTTGATAATGCGCCCCATCCAATCAAACACTGTTCAATTGTCATATTTCATTATAGATTATTATGTAATAAGAGATAAAGTGTGTAAATATCTATCTAGCTAAATTTAAGTTACACTTGAATGTATAATTTAAAAACAAAGGTTAGAAGCTGCTTATCATTAAAATGTTGTCATTTCTATGACACAAAAAGCCACCCAAACAGTAATTTGAATTGGATCAAAATAAACCGGACTATCTTTTCCTGAAATTGGAAATATTTTTATGCTCAATTTATAAAAATATTTTTACATTTGCTTTTTACCATCATTCTTTTAAGAAAAGGAGTTTATTTTATTACTGCTAGTGCTATAAACTTTTATCTATTTCAGCCAAACAATGGATCAATCAGGGAAAGAGACACCAGGAGGGTCAACAAAGCAACAGACGATGGTCTACATTTGCGGAGGTATATATATAAGTTTATAGTACCCTTAAAATTAAAAAAATGTCTGATTAGAAATAAAATGTATAATTTATAGAATACATACGTGTCCTTCATGGACATGTCATTGATATTTTGTTTACCTTTATAGTGATCGTCTTCTGTATCAGTCTTTACTGTACTCCAAACTGTTTGAATGGTGCAAATACTCTAAATGTTCTGGTTGTTCTCTTTTCGAGTTGTACCACTTATATAACATACCTTGAGGGAATGGCAGCATCATGCAGTATAATCTTTCAGTTGTTCTTTGGAGCTTTGCTAATTAAGAAAAGAGTAGTTTTATTGCTGAAGGTTGTAAAATAATCTATTCAAGGGTATTGTTCTTACAGGGGGCTATTAGGGTGTCTCTGTTCAGTTAACTTCACAAGTTGTAAAATAGGTAGCTGTTATGTCATGGGCAGTCAACACCTATCTCTTCATGGGAGTCTGAGTATCCATCGAAGAATAAGCTTGCTTTTCATCAGACTGTTTGTTTTAGGGTTTAATCTACAGGATTAAGAATTAATCCTTTGTTAATCCTCTCCAGGGGATGCTGTCACTCAAGTATTTCCATTTATTTATTTAAAGTGCAAGCCATTAAAATTAATTGTTAATTTTAGTTGTCAAACTTTTGGCATGGTTAAATAATTATTTCCAAATATGTATGTAACTTGTAAAGAATATATTTTTCATTTGAGATTACAAAGGTATGTTATGACATAGGTAGCAATAACCAAAAAAAATATAAAATATAGTTTAACTGATACTTTTGATATGTGGGTTATCACCCTGTATGGTTGACCTTGAAGATTTTGTCTGCCAGGTTTTGTCCTACCACCATTGGTTTATTGTTGCTTTTATGTAATGTGTAAATACTCAGAACTCAAAATAGATATTAGTTGCTAGAATATATAACAAATATTTTTAAAATGGGTAATAAAAGTCCTTTCATTGGTTTTTAACAACACAGTGACATCCAAACCTGCCAAACAGTGTGACATTTATGACCTGTCCTTTATTGAGGATGTCCAGACTGTGAAATTGCTAGCCTACAAAAGAAATGACCACTCTCATTGTTCATTTCATGTTTCCGTTTTTCCCAACTCAAACACCTTTTTGGTTGATTTTATATATGAAATATGTTTTTTTTATAATAACCTGCCAAAAATTAACACAGAAAAAAAGTGTATGTTATATTATGTATGTAATGCTGTATTAGGCTATATAATAAAATTTCAATACAAAAGTAATACATGGTTCTCCTTTGATGGGCATTTAGAACTGCAATTACTCTTTTTCAGAGTGTCATCAGGAGAATGAAATCCGAGCTCGAGATCCGATCAGATGCAGAGAATGTGGCTACAGAATCATGTACAAGAAGAGAACCAAAAGAAGTATCCTTTTCTAGCAAACTATTTTTTCTCCCAAATTTTCTTCAAACTGCACCACATAAATATTTGAGCTTATCAAGGACTGCCAGGGGCTTTGAAACTTTGTCTATTTTAGTGAACTGTTCCACATGCAGTAAGGTTTGGGTGTAGTGCTACACTGAATTTCAGCACAGTACCACCCATGGTTTGCTAGTTCCAGCCAATGCTCACAGGTTTCACCATAATGCATAGCCACAAAGGTGTTGCAGGCTTTCTCCCTTTAATAATATAATAATATAATACTAACAACTTTGATATGTAAGTGAAATACTCCTGGAAGCGACATTAAACCTCACCTCACCTCACCTCACCTCACCTCACCTCACCTCACCTCACCTCACCTCACCTCACCTCACCTCACCTCACCTCACCAAGGATGAACTTTTTCAGGTTAATTTGAAGTTTACTTAGAATATAACTGCTTCAGTCATTTAATGGATTTAAACCCTGGTTCATATTAACAAACAAACAGTTATGTCATGTATTTGTTATTGTCATGATTACGTTTCTTTTCCTTAACACTGTTCAGTGATCGTCTTCGATGCCAGATGATGTGGCGTCATCATTCTCATCTTCAATCTTGTACATACTCAACATCAGTTGTCATCAAAGTCATCAGCAAACCCAGGGTTCAGTAACAGCGTTGCAATGGACATTATTGTAATAAGGACATTGTTGAAATATTGTGAATAAGTCTTCTGTGTAACAATACATTTCAACAAGGATATTTTGTATGCCACTCTTTACAGCAGAATGGCATGTATTTGGGCTTATTATCCCAAATTGTGAGTTGTTCTTATCTTGTAAATATGAAATTGTCAATTTATTCAAAATGATGATATTGGAAATGTAATCTTGCTAACAAAGAGAAGAAAATAAAAAGAAATAAACATTTAATTGTCATTCTTTGTTCTTGTTGTTAATTAACTTTGTTGGACTAAAAATTCAAAAGGAAATAAAGTAAAAAAAACAACTTTGTTGGACCATAATCTTGCAGGAAATTCAGTTGGTTTTACAACGTCTTGGTTTTAATACTTCATAAAACAGGTTTTTGAAGGGCATTTAGAAGTGGCATACATAAGAACAGGAAGATTTTCTGAATAACTTCTTTAATGTGAAAATACACTTTTCGGAGATACATGCTCACTCCTTCATCACACCAAACTCACTTGATGAAGGAGTGAGCATATACTCCAAAACATCATGTATTTTCACATTAAAAAAGTTGTTATCCAGAAAATCTTTCTGTTCTTCTTAAAACACTACATGAATGATGAGACTGGTTTCCTTTGCAATTATATGTGTAGGTAACCACAGGGGTGTATATCTCGCTTAGAAATAGTGTTTGAAAGACATATACATGTACCTATATAGACCCAACCCTTTTACTTTTATATAGTAATAGGGTAGGGTCTATATAGGTATGTCTTTCAAATGCTATTTATAAGTGATACATGCCCCTGTGTACCTGACAGTATCTTTCAAAGTAAATGAATCAGAGATCTACAATAGTTTTCAAATGAGTGTGAAATTATAATCTATTAAAATGGTATTAATTTATTCAAATATGTCATCTGCCAAGTCCGAAAATCAAGTAACTTGGTGCCTTAATATCGAGTCTCTGATCTATCAACTTATATCATTATATTAAGAAAAGGTACTGACTTTAAAACAAGATACAAATGTTCCTCATTACAGAAAGGGTATAACACACAAGTTTATCACCTTTGGTGCTATGTAATGTTACATCACAGATACCAAAGGATGCAGGTATATCTAATTACTGTCCTGGTGATCAGAAGTATATTGCAATTAGTGGAGCAGGGCTGGGTACAGCTGACAAACAGCACAGCCTGCCAACACCTGCTAGGGGGAGGAAATCAACACCCGAGAAACAGCATCTCACAAACAGTTAGATGGATACACATCAGAATTGTGCATGTCCTATCCTCAGTTTGATGTGTCACTGAATACCTGTAGACTGCAATGTACTGATACAGAATACAGAATTGTTTGTTGCTTTGTGGGAATAAATATAAATAATATGAATAGATATGATAGACTGTGTTTACAATGTAATGAAGGTTATATTGAGGATGAGTACCATTTTCTCCTTGTATGTTCCAAATTCCACCAACTCCGTTCTAAATATTTACCTCAGATATATTGTACATATCCAAATGAAGATAAATTCAAATTTCTCATGTTGACATCTGATTGTAAACTTATTAATAACTTAGCATGCTTTATTTATCATGCAATGTACCAAAGCTGTTAAAGCTGAAAACCTTTTATTGTATACACACCAGTTTGTCATGTACAATCCAACATATGTAGTTATGGGCCGATGGCCTACACTTCAGAAATAAACAAATTGAATTGTGGGAATCTGGAATATCATAAACATGTCATAAACGTTAAAAATTATGAATACAGAATAATTGTTCTACTTATGTAAAAAAAAAATGAATTATAAGATAAGATAAGATAATATTTATTGTCCCTAAAGGGAAATTTGTTGTGTATAATTAAAATCCAGCATACAAAACATACACATATCATTCAAAACAATACACATTAACAGAGTTTACAGAGACTAGAATATGATCTACATGAAAGTGTTTATCGTGCAACATTGCACTTATCAGAATTTATTTCTCTAATGCTGCAAGGAATGAATGATTGGCGAAACCTGTTTGTTCTAAAAATCGGCATTCGCAGTCTACGCCCAGCAGGTAGTATTGAATATTCCGAAAAAAGGGGATGCTTAGATTCACCTAAAATTTTGTTTGCTTTTTTTGATAACTGCTGCTCATAACAACTGCCGATAGTTTCAATAGGAAGCCAAATGATTTTAGAAGCCGTATTAACGATTTTTGCCAATTTGTTTTTGTTTTGAACAGACAGGTTTCCGTACCAACTTAAAAGGTTAAACATTATGACATTTTGAATGAAGGTTCTGTAAAATAACATCATGATGGTTTGGTCAATTTTGAAATGTTTTAGTTTTAGTTATGCACAACATGGTTCTTAAATTAGGTGTTAAAAATATGATAAAACATATATTTATCATCCAAAACTATGTTCCCCATGGTAAATCGTTTTGTCAGTAGATTTTGAACAATGCCCTGTCACCTTGAACCTCATGACATCACAATGATTTTACATCTTGAGTAATGGCTCGCAGTGCCATGACATAAAAAACTGATGAAATCACAATGTCATGACGTTACAAACATGATGACTTCACAGTGCCATGACTTCATCAAGATGTGTTCAAAGATATTCAGTTATCGAAACGAAGAACGATTTTGGATGATAAATAGAATCTCAGTCTCATATCAAATATATCAACACGAGTTGGCGAAAGTTCACTTTATGACTGGAGCATTCAAGATCGTCCACCTTGCTTTATTACCGTCATCTTAGGATATCATAATAATTTTACGATTACGTCATATAATTGAAAGTGGTTTTCACTTAGTAAAATAATACTGGAAAATGTAATTAAAGAATTTACCTATGTTTTGCTTTAAAGGCCAAAACCATCGATTTTTGTTTGTCTTGGAGAAATAACTAAACACAAACATAGGTATGATAAAACTCATGTTTGTACATTGTACAGTAAAAAGACATGGTGGTAGGACACATTTCTAATGGAAGTATTATCGAATGATATCAATAAGAAATTTTATTCATTGGAATGAAAAGAAACAAAAATCCAAGAGCTAATGTGTGAGTTAACTCTAAAATAAGATAGCCGAAGATGTTCTGTTACGGTACTTCTTGATCTGGAATAAATCATTTTGGCAAAACGTTTCATTTCTCAAACTAAATTAATGTACGTTTTGATATTGATTTTTTCTTCATTGAATTTGAAGTAACTAAGTACATGCTTACTTTTCAAGCTAAAAAGACGAAAAGCTGCTAATTTATAATTTCAAATTGGATCAAATAATTCGAAAGTTTCAATTATTCAAAGGATGTCATTAAGAGTTTGCTCATTGAACAAGTCGGATTAAAATCGACCATTTTTTCCGAGGAATAAAAGTTACAATATAGTGCATCTAACGGGATAGGAAATCACATTTTGTTCCTCGTCGATTTTAATCAGACTGCTCATTGAACAATCTTGTAAATAACGATGAAGCCAATGTATGTTTTATAACATCCGTTTTAATCTAAACGTGTCAATAAGATACACGACTGCCTTTAACTTAAACCTTAGAGACTGACATAAGTGAATGTCGTCTAACTGGACTTTCCTCGCTAACGTCTATAGATAAAATCCTCTATTGTAATAATGAATGATTATGTAATCTAGTATTTAATCCTTGGAAATCTCTCTCAAAAAATGGTAACGGAATATCAAAGGTGACGATTATACCCCTCAAGGAAGTCATAATCTCAATTGTTACATCACACAATAAGTATCATTCGCGAGTTCAAAGGTCCGCCCAGTATCGCTTGTATAACAGACATTTGTAGATCTTAATCAGACAAATGTGTATAGAGTACAAAGTATTTGTGTCATCATACAGATCTTTTGTTAATTATTGTTTTCAACGGCGTTATCGGGAAATAATAATTACCGCATGTATACCTGCTTCGAAGAGAGCATACATGGTAAATGCTTCCACTTTGCAGTCACATTTAGATGATTATTCTACTTTAGAAATAAGTCCTAAAATTATTATATGGATTTAATTTCATGTCATCATTTCAAGAGACATATTTAGCCTTTTGAGGCGACCCAACGTTTTACAAGCTTTATATGGCCTCGTGGACAACAGCTAAACAAGGATCGTAACGGGAGCAGGACAAAAGCCACCCGGACATAACCAACCCGAACAAATGCCACCAGGACAAAATCCACCTAAGACAATTGCCAATAATATTTTGATGAAAATAACTGACTTTGATGAAAAAACTAACTTTGATTTCAAAACTAATTTTGATGAAAAATACTTACTTTGATAAAAAACATCGTAAAATATGTTCATGTACTTTAATTTAACTTAATATACTGTTAATGTTTTAAGCCTTTTTTTTTATTGCAATGCTGTATATTAACATGTGCAGTTTTTGCTGTTTGTATGTAACTCAAATGCAGGATAACAAAATTGTGAATATCGAAGTAAGAAGTAATTACACTTTAGTAGTCTGATTGAAATCGACGGTTTTTCGAGGAATAAATTGCGAAATAGTGCATCTACCGAGACGCTACAGAACAACATGTTCCACGGTCCTTGTTTTTTTATTCCTGGGAACAAGGTCGATTTCAATCAGATGGTACACTTTAGTTATAATATGTAAAAAAAAAACATATTTGAGACAAACCCGTGACATGCTTGGTAGCATAGATATGTTGAAAGATAAGATGATATTGAAACTTTGAATGTGAGATAAATGAAATATAATATTTGTTTATATAAGTTCAATATTATCTCATGTTTCGAACATAATGATGAAAACTCCATATATCTGTGCAAAACCATTAAATGTTAACTTTGCAAAAATATTTTCTTGTCAGATTCGAGTTGGCAGCTATGATATTATTATATTTTGTACAACACTTGTCATTAGATTTCAAACACACTTGTTGTTATTTCAACCGATTAATTAGCCTAGTTTGACTTAATTATTCATATATCGTGAGTTAAAAACTGACACGACCTGTCACAAGCCTGAAAGCTGATTAAATACCTGTGGCGTATCACAGCGCATTAGATGAAATTGGTCAGCTTCACTGGAAAAGTGTAGTTGGAGTATTTCTACTAGAAAATAGTATTTGTATAATGAAGAGAACAAACATTCATGCTACGGTGAATTATGTCAGAAATGTCTAGCGTAAAAGGAAATTGGAAAAATTGATTTGGGAAAGAGTGTTCATATTATCTCCTTTTCATACTTATAAAGTGTGAGCAGAGACCATACAATCATTTATTTTAAGGTCTGGTGTGGATACGAGAGGAAAGAAAGTAACATAGGAATGATTTGATATGAGAATTAATCTTTCGGAAATAAAAGCTTCACATTTAAATAAATAATGGAACTCGTCTGCGACTGCTTGGGAGTTGCAGAGAGGGCAAAGTCGCTCTTCTCTTGGTATTCCACTCCATCGGCCAGTTTCAACCGGTAGATTATGATTTGATGTTCGAAATTTTAAAAGTTGCTGCGAAATAGCTTTGGAAAGTAGCAGATATGTTTCAAAAATTAGGGACGCTTTTTGTAGCATCGATAGTTTATTATTTGGGGCTTGAAGTGATATTTGTTCTCCAATTTTAAATAAACTGATCTTTTAGGATATGTTCAACCAGGATTGAATGGAATACCAGGATGGGTTGTTAAATACATTACTTAATCCAACATTATTCAGGATACGCTTGATGGACGTAAGCCATGGGTAATCATTGTTGTTAATTTGGGTGTCAAAAGCAATGAATTTATAAATGACTTGTGATAATTTAATTATATTGTTTTGAATACACAACTTATGCCAGAAAGCTACCATACGCTTGTATGTTTTAATGTATAACGGTTGTCGTCCAAGTTCTCCATATACCATATAGCATGGGGTTGAATTTCTTCGTCTATTTCTATACATCTCAATCCCAAGATATGTGTAAGTATCGACTATTTCTAAGGTTTTATTACCATATAGGAATGTTAGTTTAGAGGATTTAGCAGGTCCTCCTCCAAAAATACGAATTTTAGTTTTACTTATATTCACTTTTAACTTCATTGAAGATGAGTAGTTACAAAACGCCGAGGGTGATTTTTGTAAGCCCTCAGGTGAGACATAAAAATAACGGTATCATCGGCGTACAGTAATATAATGAATTGTATCCACATAACAACATCAGAATCGCGTGGGCACTTGATATTGGCATATATTCCTTCACAACCTTTAGACAACAAATATGGTTTTAAATCGTTCAGGAATATTGAAAAAAGTAGTGGAGAAAGGTTTTCTCCCTGTCTTACTCCAGTGAGACATGGGAAATAATCTGAATAAGTGTTATTTACCTGTACTTGTGATTTGATGTTTTTGTACATATTAATTATAAGTGTGAGGATTTTACCTTTAATACCCTGTTTCTTCATCTTTGACCAAAGCGCTACTCTCCAAACTGTGTCAAAAGCTTTAGAAAAATCAATGAAAATTTAGAAAATGCGTAAGTAAATGGAGAACAAATATGTTATCTGCTGTCATGAATTTTTTACGAAATCCAGCCTGGGCAGAGGACAAAATCGCGTTTTTATCAAGGAAGTTTGAGAGACGTGTATTAAGTATTCGTGTGAAATTTTTTCCCAAACAGCTTAACATAGTAAAAACCCTCAAAAACGTTATTTTTGAATCTCATTTAAATACACTATATTAAAGAGTATCATTTCAATCGCATCTTTGACTTGATATAAACAATAAATATTTACTTTATTTTTATTTTATTTTTTTTAATAAGTAAAACAAATTTGTTTTGTCCGATGTAATGAAGGCGTTAGACGGGCGCTCTACCAGCAAATGGTCGAAGCTATAGTGTGAACACGCACCTGTTGAGAGTTACGTCCCTTGGTTCCTGGAACTGAATGGCGATCACAACATTTGAGAATGAGAACTGAAGAATTGTTTGATGAAGCTGAAAAGCTTGAGAAATTAGGAAAGAGGGAGGAAGCATTTCAACTGTACACACAATTTATTGAAGATGCGTCGATAAGACTGAAAAATCTGAACGATCAAAACGAGCGGAGTGCTTTGTAAGTTTCAGATTTATCCAATATTATTGTTTTCATGGCTCGTTTATTTATAAGATCTTATGATTGGCGTCTTGGTGTCACAATGATTTGTGTCATTTCAGTTCATATGACGGAAGTGAATTAAATTGTGTTTTTACATTTACAAGAATTTACATCATTTTGCATTAATGTTGATGTTCTATTTTTGTTGGTGCAATATACATGAGTTAAATTGTATTTTTTAATAATGTTTATCAAAGTAATTTACTTTGTCAGTCACTGCAAATAATGTGTTTTATTCTTTTGGACTGAATGTAATAATTCTACCATATTAATTTGTGCATTATTTGTTTTTTATAGAGAAATTAAAAAAAAAATCAGAGAGTATACCAGTATATTAAATAATTAACTTTGAATTTAATAATGTGAACTCTTATAAGTGCATCAACAGCACATGCAGGAGTGTTTAAGCAAGTTCTGTCATTCAACAACAAGGCACAGTTAACAGCAATCTAAATAAATTTAGATCGATTGTCCTATATCATGGATATACAGTTGATCTAACAGTGGCCAGTATGAAACATCGTCCCATTGACCTTTCATGTGCAAAAGAGGGAAGTTTGATTTGACCAATCATGTGATTCATGTCTGGTGTCAAAACTGGCCATGCTTTCTTAGAGATTTTACGAGCACTTTCCAGCAGAGCTGATTTCGCACTTGGGTCAACTGGCCATAACCTGTTTGAGAATCATAGCTTCCCGTCCAGTTTTCATAAACAGTATGTTAAAAAATATAAAATAATTTTTGCTTACTAATAAGAAAGAAAAAGGTATTATATGGTTGTATGTAATGAGATTTGTTTTATGAAAAAAAAAAATTTGCTCTATAACCCGTAAACTTAGATAAAAAGTTCACTTGAGTCGAATTCTCAGTCAAGAGTTATCACGCCTTACAAACAGTCGTTCGTAGAACTCCTTTATCAAATAACTTGGCTAGTGGCATTAGTTTTTTCTCCCATATTATTCTTGAGCAATACTATTCTTCACTTTTTATAATGTTTTTATTATTTTTCATTTATTTGCTGACAGGACTTTCGAAGTTTGGGTCGCTCTGTGCTTTCCGAATGACAGTTAATTACTCCTTTCATCGTACATCGGCGAAACGATGTTTGGAGTTTTGAGAATGCTCAGGCGAGATGAGGTCTCTTTTGTGATTGGCTTAGCGGCGAAATTCAAAGTTCAACGGGACAGCCCTATGCATTGGTGGATGTTAGATCAACACGGTATAACCTAATATACCTGTTGATCTAAATTTATTTAGATTGAGTTAACAGCACACTTTCTCCTCTTCTTCTCATTTCATCATTCTCTTCTCACAGACTGATACTCCACACAGATTTCCGATCCTAACCTCTGTTCTCTTTCGCTTGAAATCAAGAGCAGAAGCAAACTCCTCTGGCGGAGTAGAGCGGAACCTTATACTGTATCACTGCTTCTTAACCAATGAAAACTCATCTTTCAGTGGCCATGTCGACCCAGTGGCTTCAAAGATCAAGGCATTTTACTCTTAAAGGTCTTGCTTATTAGCATATGTTCTTTGAATATGTCTGTAAATAACACAAATGAAATATTTTTGGTATCTGTCTCTGATTTGGTCTTCTTTTTTCAGAAGCATGTTTATGATCAATATTTTTCACAAAATCAAATAGCATATTTCGAGGAAAACATTTTAAACGAGAAAACGTATATCTTACGTTTATTTTATCATAATGACGTGTCAAGAAGAGAATGCATTTCATAGGCCTACTGCAAGTAATGTTATTCATGGTTGTCAAATGTGTCATAAATATCTTTGTAAATGAATACATCATTTGTAAAATTTCTTTTCCGATATTCCATAATAATTTGCACATAAATTTGCAATGAACACCAAGATCTGATCGGAGAGTAGTTAATTCCTGGATCCGCCTTTGATATTTTAGTTATAGTTGCCGGTATTACAATATTTCAAACACAATTTAGAGTGCCAAAATGATGCACATACTCTAAAGACTGTCCAGAACTGAAGAATGATTCGCTTTAAAATGACACTGAGTAGCTTTTGTGTAAAAAAACTTTGAGGCCATAATCCAGTTTCTGCTGTTATGCTATAAACGCACATAGCATCAAAGCACAATTGACACAATTCCCTGAAATATTGTTTACTAAAAATACTCTAGTCATACCATCACTTCCTGTTTACTTCTGTCCTTTCTGAAGCAAATGCACATTGTGTCTGTAAAAAGACAAGGATATTATATGAGTACACTCATACTATGTTTACACTCAAGTGCCTAACAAATAGTATTTTCCGAGTGGAAAGTAAACAATATTGAGGCACTTGTGTCATTAACATTCAGACGTCACATGAGCAAAAAAATGAACTTCTTATCATTACCGAAGTTGTGAAATTGAAAAGAAACCTACTTTCCTGAATAGGCTGCCTACCTGGCACCATGGCAGTGTGTCTTTTACGAAATGTGATGTGATAGTAATATTATATATGCTTAATATCCAGTGTAATCACTGCTCACTAGTGGTACATTATTACCCTGAAAGAATGGTACATTCAATGCCGTACTTCCACCTAGGTACCCAATGAAACAGCTGAGTGGACTGAGTGCAATGTGAATGAAGTGCCCAGGAGCACAACACATACTGAGACCCAGGTCACAAATGTTTGGTGTCTCAGCCAGGATTCGAACCTGGGCTTTTGGTGTGTAAGGCCTGCATACCACTACACCACTGTGCTCCATTGTGCATAATGTGACATCACCATTACAAAAAATGTGAGCCCCAATATGATTGGTCTTGTAGGTAACCAAATAAAATCTTATCTTTCAGGCAGAAGAAGCTTGGTTTAGCATACAACAACCGAGGGTTCATCAGATATCAGAAAGTTGACTTCGATGAGGCTATCACTGACTATAGCAAGGGTCTCGGCTTCGACCCCGTGATGCCCTTCACATTCTACAACCGGGGACTCATCCACTACAGACTAGGTGAGGTTTAGCTGCAGGACTTAGCATATTCTTCATTGTAGGGTTCGATATTTTCAATGGGTAGGAGACAGTGTAATAGAGAATGTCGTAATTTTACATTAAGGAGAGATGAGATGATTGTTGATTTTTGTCGAGGCGAAATGGTCGTGTGGTAAGCTGTTGGTACAGTCAATGCTGGCGATAGTTACTCTTACTCTGAGGGTGTGGGTTCAAATCCCGCATGTTATGAGAAATGATTTATATAGAATTTGTTTATTTTTTGAAAATGGCAAGTTTATTATGTCTTTTAAATCATAAGATAATAATTTGTAAGAAAATTTTACCAAACCATTTATTTTTTAACACCACTTCGGCAATATTGCAGCCATTTGCGGCAATTCATTTAAATCCTTATTGACATTAATAACATACTGCTATTGGCAAAGCATGTTTCCACCCATTTTGTAAAATGAAGGTCCTCTTTATCCGGTATGAAAATATCCTGCCCCTCTTTACCAATAGTCACTGTATATACCTTTAAAATAATGGACAGTCTCAGATTAATGTGGTCTGAAGTTGCAATGTAATATGTTTTTGTGACTTTGAAACATATTTGAGATACTGTATGTCTGGTTGTAAATTATTCGTTTTATGATATTGAGCTATTCATCTATATTCTAATCTATTAAACTTTTCTGAAGTACAGGATATTGAGATTTTCCAGTATTAAATTTATCCTGCCGCTCTTTACCTATAGTCACTGTATATAATCTACTTACTGTCAGGGGTTAAAAAATCTTTAAATCGGAGGTCAATGGCCTACCAAATTTTACCTCTCACTCACCAAAATAACAACAAAAAGTCAGTGACTTGCTGCTTTTCAAAACAATTTCTTGCCAAAGTGGTAGGACTTCCAAACCCAACTCTGTGAATCAGAGAAAAATACTGTTGTAAGTCCATGACCATGAGAAAAATAATAAGCAACCCAAAATATTTACGTGTATATTCCAATGATATTTAATATGTATATAAACCGGGTATTCATACTTCCAGCTCGTTACGAGGAAGCAATCAGCGACATGAAGCAAGCTCTCTCTCTGGATCCGCAGTTTGAGTCGGCCAAACAGTGTTTGCTTCAGTCGTGTGAAGATCTGGAGAAGAAGAAGACGAATATCCACACATGAGAGCTACACAAGGGAGACAATTCAGTGTTGTTTGATGTAATCTCCACATCTTACAGAATGTGATATTGGATAAGTCCTTGAATTGTTGGTCTACATTGTTAAAGATTTCTCTGTTGAGTGATGACTGTAGATTGAAATCAAAGATGAACAGTCGAGGTATGCATGGTGTGTTTTCTATTGATATTTTCCGGTGATGAGTTCACAATGAAAGTCTTTCATGTGTTACAGTTTAATGAAACTGTCACACTGTATATGGTGTTTAAAAATTTCCAATGATTTACACATGAAAGTCTTAATTATTCAGGCGAATTATTATTCAGCAATGTATAAAAACGCTTGAAAATACCCTGCACGAAGGTTTAATTTAACTACTGACGTGGTTAATATTGAAAGAAAAGCAACAGAAAAGTATCATATATGTGTTTTAAAATACTTACAGACTCAAACAACTCTCATAAGTGATTCAAGTAAATGTTACCCTTGTCAGCCATCTTACCTACGCAAGTCAAAACTCGCATCATTTTCAATCACGGGCTTAAGCCTTGCTACATTTCCTATGCTAGCACGAAAAAGTAAGAAAAAGCAAGGCTTAAATTAGCCAGTGATGGAAAATGGTGCTTGTTATGACTTGCTATGTTATAGTTCACAGTGTATTTTTTTTCTTAAAATTTTGATAAAGTAAAAGTTATAACTTGTGACTGCAGGATCATGTCACCTAAGTGACAGTTGACTATTTCATTGAAGATTGTGATTGAGTCTCCAAAATTTTTTTTACTCTATTTTAATGATGTTTTGGTATAGCTTGTTATATTTTTTACTTTGCATATTGCTAATTAAACATACATGTACAATGTATATCATATTGAGAGCAAAATGTAAACAAAAGAATTACCTCTGACCTTGTGTAAGGTATTTAGTATTCAATATTTCAATACTTCAACACTTCAGGTGTTTCCATTGTGTTGTTCGGGGTCATAATGCCAAATGTTAGAAATGGTGTTATTTTATCGAGTTGCCAAAAATATCCATTTTGATGATAGTATATTCAGTATAGTAACGATCTAGAGGTAAAAGTAATGATTTCTGAAGGAAAACCAGACACTGCGATTGATGCACTTCAATTAGTCAAATGTGATTTAGGAAACTTATTTGCAACAGACAGAAAGACAAATTTAGGTTGATAATGTTAACGTTCTCATTTATTTTGGATGAATGCAGCTTTCTAATTACATGATATACCTCCCTTCCCTCAACATATACTCATAAAGTTTCAAAGCAGTTTCAGCATAAAATAATCTTGATTTTTCTAGACAAACGTTATTAATCACAAAAATCCTCTTTTGTTTATTGCTGTGAAACGTCTTCAGTTAATGATGTTTCTGGGTATGTTTAAATATTCCGATTCTGATTCAAACAGTTCTGTTTGTCCAGGCCGCCAACGATAGCAGGTTGTTCTTCAGTGACCTTGGAACAGTTTCGTTTACCAATTCTAGCCCAAATTCATCCAAAGCCCATCTTTTAACATTGATCAGGGCGAAATATGGTTAGAGGAATGTATACCTGGGACCCTTTACAATGTAGAAGTATCAACTTTTTACTGTGCCAGGACCCCTCCAGGAACTACTCTGATAATGGTAGGATTCATTCTGCTCTCAGGATATTTCAATCCTTTACACTACTTAATACCCCCTGTAATACAGGATATGCCTGAAATGGCTTAAAAAAACCAAGCCAATGATGCTATTTAATATCGAGCAGTATTGTCAGTCCCTGGATGAGAAGAGAGGTGAGATGAGCAATCAACTTTCAAATCATGAAAATTCATTGGCTGTCATTGAACATGCTACAAATAGTGATACATTACCAGTGTAAGCTTTAAGGACATTTTCCATATTAAACATCTAGGGTATTAAGTAGTGTAAAATACCAAGGGAGCAGCATGGGTAGGACGTTCTGCACACAAAAAGTCTTTCATAGGCGGATCCAGAGAGGGTTTTCAGGGGCTCGAAACCCGTTTTGACAAATTCTGCATGTAAATTTGATGGATTCCCAAGGTGAATCCCCTTTTCAATAATTGACCCCCCTTTTCAATAAGTGAACCCCCCTTTTCAATAAGTTAACCCCCCTTTTCAATAATTGACCCCCCCTTTTCAATAAGTGAACCCCCCTTTTGAAAATGTCTGGATCCGCCTTCGGTCTAGCTTCAAGGAAGTGAAGACACACATTGTAGAAGATGGCTTTACTTGCGTTCATGTTGATTTGTCACGTTTTGTTTACTAGTCATGTTGTATCAATTGCTGATTACAATGTATAAAGGCTGTTTTCAAGATCTGTATTGAAAGTGGCTAGTTCAAAACAGTTTTCATTCGATGTATCCAAAGAAAACAATGTTATTTCATATTCTTTTTTTAGGTCCTCGTTTTAAGGGAAAAAGGGCAGCTAAAATAGAATGTAGAGAGAAAATATGATGGTTAAAACAACCCATTAGTGCCTCTGTTAAAATTTGGCTTTAATGTTGTAGTGATGACGTCACCACCCATCTCTGTTGTTATGGTAAGGCAATTCTTCTATATAAATCACGATATTTAGTGGTTTACAAATTCTCTTCACAATGATTGTATTTAAAAGTCATTTATTTTTCAATAATGTTAATGTTGGTGTTTTGAAAGAATTAACCTTGACAGAAACAAGTGTAAATTTACAGTTAATTTTTAAAGGTTTCGAGCAATCATGGTAGCATTTGTAGCCAAGATTATGAACCACGTGAGAAATGTGACCATGAATTTTGAACTTGTTAACCCTTATTCGCTGCAAAATGCTAAAGACACAAGATACTCTAATCTCTATGCAAATATGAAAACATGTCAAAGATCAAGGCTCTCTCACGATAAGTGTTGGGAGATATGCAATGTGCAATGAATCAAAATAATAAATATTTGTATTAAGTATTGAAATTAGATTATTGATTACAAATGTTATTATATTCCATCAATAACAAAAGTCTCTGACAAAAAATCTTTTTGAAACATTTGCATAAAACACGTTAATTAAGTCATGAAAATGAATTTTTAATCTAGGGCATAACAAGATAATCAAGTAAATATCTTCTCTTAATATTAAGAATCTGAAAAACTTTTGGAATTTTTTTAAATTTTCTAACAGAAGTATGTAAATTTTGTCAAATATTATAAATGTATTCAAACGGCAAACAATATACATTTAGATTTCGAGATTTGTTAAGAGACCTACAAAGATCAAGGACAGGCTATGTGCATACGAACACGTCCACATATAATAAATTAAAGATAACAAGAGATTCCTAAAACAAACCTAGGAAATAGTTTCACATCATGACAACAATCAATTTACCATACCATATATTTGTCAGCCCTTCATGAGCCTGTCAATGTCAACTAATTATTACTTGTTTGATCTTATATTGACATCGTTATTCAAGTCAAACTCAACTCAAGTGTGTTGAGTGCAGTGCAATATTGTTTTAGGATTTAATTTCCGCAACAATAAACATTTATTTTTAACTTTGAAGATGAAATTATGAAAATTGCAGTATTGATGTAGAAAGGGAAAAACATTGAGAAAAGACGTAATTTCCCTTTAAATAGTGACATGAACCTCTATCAGCATTCCTAGTATGTATAGAATGTGAGCCTGTCTATATGTAGTTTCAGTGCAGACAATTGTTGTTTTCCAGCTTCATATCCAGTTGCCTGATCATGTACTACTGATCGTTCGGTGACAATTACATCATCTTTGTATGATTTGCTCAAGTATGTTGTTTAAATGATAGTATGTTGATAACATTCTCTCTATTAATGTTAACAGAAGTCATTGTTAAATAAACAGTTGTTGAAAGTTGAAGTTTTCCGTGAGATTCTTTTGCATTTTGAGTTTGTGGTATGATGTAGTGGTCCTGCATAATCTTCAGTTCAGTTCAGCAATAATGAGCACAGCTCGATTGATTGGTGACCCACTACTTGGCTGGATAATCTGAGAGTTTGAAGGGTTGAATCCCTGCCCTAGAGGTGTATTAGGTACCGGATATGAACTTTAACTGTGAGCACCTTATAAGCGATTGTCAATATTAATAAATACTATTATATTTCAAACGTACCAAATGCTTCTCCAAGACACACTTTTCAGAGGAAGCACTCTCTGGATTATGTGGAGTTCTCAGTACTGGGTTTGACTTTGTAAACCTACCGTAGGTTGATCTGTTATTTGGCCAACTTCCCAATGCAAGGCATCACTCTTGCCTGCTCCAGTACTGGCTGATTTAGGCCTTGCAGTATTTTCTTAAGATTTTTGTACCTTGGAGTCTGGGCCCACTTGCATTTCAGGTGCAGCGATCCACTATCTTGGCACAACAAAGCGAGGGAAATACTGCAAGGCTTAAATCAGCCAGTAATGGAGACTGGCAAGTGTTATGCCTTGTGTTTGGAAGTTGTTATTTGGCTTGCAATCAAAAAGCTAGAATTTATTATGCCAACAGATAGTCAGTGAAGAATTAGGTACTTCATAATCTGTCAGTGACCCATACAGGCAGCAAGTAAAAACACTTGTCCACTCTGCTTCTATTTCAAAATGGACAGACGGACGATTGAAGCCTTTTCCAAAAGGCCCCTGCCATCAAGAGTAGTAAGAACAAAACTTGTCACTGGTCATGTTTAATGATAAATGAATATGTACAAGTGTAATGGGTTCCACTGATCACTGCTCCACGAGGATCACTTTGTCTCTGTCCACTTGATATTGAAGAAAGCAGCTCTTCATCAAGTTGGTGGCATTGTCATTCATACAACATTGTATGTGGTGTCGTTCATCTCATTCATTGTGACACCCTTCTTGTATAATCTTTCCATACTAATGTCCAAAATGTAACATTATTAAGAACATGTCACTCTTCTTGGGTTCCTGTACTTTTTCTTCTCTTTTAGCTTTTCGTTCGTTTGTTTTAAAAAGAGTTTTTCTTCTTTGTTATTTTCAACACTATCATCCTTCAATTTCTCCCAAGAATATCTTCTTATCACTTGAACATGACATCACTGGAATAAAGAAATGTGACAATAATAAATACATTGTTTAAAAAAAAAAACAGAATCAAATATGAAATGTATTGCATTATACATTATAATACGCCCGACCAACGGTCAGGGTATAGTAATAGCAATAATTTCGTCTGAAGATTGCAAAAAAACCTATTCAATCGATTCCTTTCAAATTTAGAATATGTCCATTCAAGTCTAAATTGAATTTTCAATGAACAATGAACACCCCTAAAATGCACACTACCAACACATTAGTAACTTCCCCATACTTCTCCTTATTTGGGGTCACAGGGTCAGCAAATCTACACTTTATAATTCTCACTGGCCAATGAGTCTGTACAAAAAATTTAAGTTCTCCAGAAGAGCCAGAAGTTGAAAAAGTGAAAAGTTTACAGACACACAGCCGGACATAATCCCATTGGGGCTGTCAGGCCTGATGAGCTAAAAATAATTCTTCAATAGTGTTGTTCATCTCCAGTGATGTCACAGAAGCTGCTATGAAATGTATCAAAGCCTGAAAAGCCCTTTCTAGACTTGCAATAGTTCTCTGCTTGCACAGAAAGTGACAGAATGCACTGAACATAATCTCACCTATGGGTTCGTGTGGATGAAAGTCGACTTCATTGACTGATCCTGCGTGCCCCGGCAGCTTGTACAGAATACGTCGAGACGTTGTGTCCCACACGTACACAAACCTGTCCCCTGATCCTGCCGCCACCTTGCTTCCGTCCGCCGACCATGCACAGTGGAGGAGATTCTGGGAACATATCATGATGAAATGAGTTGATATATAATCGGCAGGGAAGTAATTGGATATTTCGAAACAAACCATAAGGAAGATACGATAAGGAACCGCATTATTTTATTGACAAAGTAACATAGCGCCATTATGAGAAATATTTATCATTTGCATAATTGTACTGTTCACAGGGCAAGAGCTAGTATCAGGGTAAAAGTGGAAAGAATTAATTCTCTTTGTAGTCTAGTGACCGTTACATCCATTTGAGTTTTAAGACAAATGGACTTTATGACAAACCAAATACATAGTTTATAAAACGCTTATATCCATGTAGCAGCATCGTTATATTTAGACTCACATTATCTGCCATAGTACAAATGTAAGACTTCAACCAATAAACGCCAGCACTGAATGGTCAACTATTCAGCCACAAATTTGTACTACTGACAATAGTGTGATTTGAAATATAGCAATGTCATTTATGTTCCCTTTCTAATGGCATGTAGTTTTAATTCTTTTATCACACCTTCAACAATATTAACATTATAAGAAAACTAACCATTTGACACTGTCAAGATCAGATAATCTTCAAGGTGAAATGCCTTAAAACAGATTTAGCAATAAATGTTTAATTCATATTGGCATCATATAACATTAAGACTTGTGTTGGAGAAAGCCTGTATCAGCATTGTGACTAAGCTTTGCAGTGAAACCTATGACCATTTGTTATTTTCAATATTCAAAATTCTGAATTGAATTAAATGATGAAAAACCTTTTCGAATGTATGTTGATGGCCCTGAAAGATCTTTACACATCGTTCCTGTGGTGCAAATGGACGAACATCCCATACTCGTACTGTGAAAACAAAGTCATGAAACATTTCTCATATCAAGAAACGATTAGAAACAAGCTTACTTTCAATCTAAACTTACTGGAAATGAATGTATATTTAGACTAAGGTCTTAAACAGATATGTCAATCAAGTGGAAGATTATGAAATGTTTTTGGCCAACCAGTTGGTGAAGACTAATGAAGGTACAAATAAACATATTCAAAACACTAGGATTGCCAAGGCAATACTTAGGTCTTCAAGACTTCTACTTGACCTTGAACTCCATGTTGGACTCTCGGTTATTCACCAGTTTCTCTGCTTAAGAATGAGCTATCAAACATGTCTCTATCTTCAGTAGTTTTTTTACAAACAAATCTTCAATGACAATGACCCTCTGAAAATGGACAATCGCTTATTAATGGACCCCTGCATGACCTTTCTCACGATTAAGACCAAATGGTTAATATTTTCATACTAAGTTGCAACATAGAAAATATTGTGCTTTAATTTCCACTTAAGTAGATGTAATCATCATTTAGATTACATACATAATTAATGCGTTATCTTTTTCTGAATATTCAAGAAAATACTCTAAATTGCTCAAATGTTGACCCCTTGACAACGTTTGCGATGTTCGGAGCTTCACTATCAACTTTTTGATGAAAGGTTTCAACAGAAAAGTTGTTGTTCTTGAATTTTCGCATCTGGAGCTGTTAATAAAATTTAGATATCAAAATTAGTTAAGCAGTTGTGAGCCTTTGAACTTTGCTGAAAATGGCGATTTTCGAAAAAAGACAATCTTCTATGACCAATAACACGTGACCTATGATGGACACATGATTGAAATTTATTGTACATGACATCTGTAATTCAAAATGAGCTATCAAACATAATGGTATCATCAGGGGTTTACGATCAACAATTCTACAAAGAAAGTAGCCCTCGAAAAGTCTCAAAATCACAAAATCTTACTTTTTCGGGAATATGTCCAAATTATGCTGAAACTATATACATTTATATGATAATGATATGTTATGGACTTGTTAAACTAGTTATAACAAAGAGATGGAAATCAGTAACTTCGGAATACGTTCATTAATAACAGAGTTATGTCCATTTGAAAATATAGTAGAAAAACACACTTTTTGAAAATGATCATGTTCAAGGACATATTAAAAAAATTCTAGGAAGAAATTCAAAATTCGGCCAAAACAGTCCTCTGAGGAATTCATTTATCTTCAAAATGAGCTATCACACATAGCTGTATGTATTGCCGTGAATTAGGAGATGATTTTCAAAGACGCGTACCCTCAAAACCGCGAAAGTTAACAAATTTTTCAGTTTTTATCGAAATAGCAAAAAATCTATTATTACGGCCGAAAACCGCTATAGGCTTAATCGATGAGGAATGTTATTGCCCACATAGTGGTGAAAGTTTTATGCAAATATATTGATTAGTTCTCGAGATATTAAGGTATAAAGTTTTGACTTCAAGGGGAGATAACTCGCGAAAGTAGTCAAAAATCCAAAATCGGGCTTCGTAGTGCACCAGTTCAGGTTACAGACTATCTTCGCTGAAAATGTCATGAAAATCGGTCAAAGGGTTAAGCGGGAATCTCCTGGACAAAAAAAGGGTCAAAAAATAATTTTTAAAAAAAACACGATAATAACAATAGGTCTTCCAGACGTAGTCTTGAAGACCTAATTAACTTTAACCTTTACCCTAAGACCCATGTAATATTCTTGGAAAGCTAACCGGTGACCAAACCCAGATGATTACCTTTGTCCATAAATTTGCTACTCAGAATGGTTTATAATTCAACAGCTAAATTTTAATCTTAATTTTAAATCTAGAGTACAGGATACATACATGTGTTATCCATGGCATTAGACAGCATGTAAGATCCGTCAGGGCTAATCGCCATCCCCGTCACTGTGTCGGAGTGACCTCGCATCCTGTACAGCACATCGTTCTTCCTCAAGTCCCACACCTACACACACAACTCGTATATATACACAACTCTATTCTGTGAGAACGTAAGGGGTGTCAGTGTATTAAAATAAGTCTGAAACGTCATCCTCCCAAAACTATGATATTTTTCCATGTTCATGTTAAACTTCAGGCAAAGACTACAGAAAGTTACCAGTAACCAGGTTATGGATTGCCTAACAGACTTTATTTCCTACACTGTTGTACATATTGTTAGCAGGACTGTTAAACAAACAACTCTGAACATGTCACTCAAGTACACAACTAACTTCTTATCCTCAATATCACAACTCACTGTCAGTTGCTGAGAACACAAAACCTAGGATATGATTAAAATGGGTATCTTGATGAGTACCTAAGTCTAGGTTACTACCCACTCGTTTTTGTATCCATGATTTGAAAATCTACCAATATTTGACACATCAAAAATTTGTATAAGGGGAAGTATTGGTGTAAACAAAAAGTTTGCACTGGCTTGAATTGGCATGAATTGAAAAACAATGTTATAATGTAGAGTTCAAAAATGGTTAAAAAGGCATGAAATGAAAAAGCTGAAAATACCTTTATGTCGTTGTCAATGCCTCCAGAGAATATCTGTTCCGCTGTGTCGTTGAAAGTTACTGCTGTGACCTGGTATGTGTTCTGAAACGTCTGAATTGTTCCCTTCTTTCTAGCGTCCCATAGCTGGAGTACATAAAGACATTTGTAAACACAGAACCATCTCAGAGTTTCATAACCTTGCATTAAACTGGTGTTCTTTAGAAATAAAGATAATGCATATCAAAAATAACCTAAAATTGATTAATTTTTGCTAAATATATGCCACCACACCTCAAGCTAATCCTGAATTATTCCTTTTGTTCACATAATTAAAAGTTAAAATATGGAATAGTTTTCCACTAATTAATTTAACAGATAAACACCAAATAAAATAACTATTTCATACATGTTTGTGTAACATCAAGAAAAAACACAAATAAAATGTCAGTACAGTAGTAGAAGCCTCAACCTACCCTGACGGTGCCATCGTCACTTCCTGTACACACCAGCTGGGGACCTCGGCGTGCTGGATTACACGAGTTCACAAACGTCTGGTGACCTTTCAACTTTCGTATCCTTGTTCCCACCTCCACGTCCCATACTGAACCCGTTTTGTCTGTGGAAACTGAGAATAGCGTCCTGCAATGAAAATCATCAAACACTAGAATAAATCATACCTCTGGGTAATGGATAAAAATAACCAACTGATGAAATGACTTACAATCAATGTTGGTGGTCCCCGAATGAGAGGACCGATAAGCAACCATCATACAATTTTCAGATCACAATAATTCATTGGCTGACAATAATAGATTCTACAAGTAGCAATGCTTAATCAGTTGGTAACCTTTATGAACACATTCCCAATCACACACTCAGGATATTGAGCAGGGTGTTTCAAAAAGGGGGATCTAAGTATGATAAAGCATCACAAACATGATGTTGACCAATTCTCCTTTCTCCTAATATACCTAAGGGGCTTATAATAAAGTCATTAGTCAAAATACACAAACCATCAAAGATAAATTTTACAAAGATTTCCAAAACAAAACCAGGCAACTTGTCACATTACCCTCCATCTGTTGAGAACTCGAGGTCCATTATTGCTCCAGTGTGCCCTTTCAGTACAGCAAAGTTCTCACATTCACCGTACACGGTCCAGAAAACTGGGGAGAAATTTTTCAAAACATATTAGTTGCTTACTTGAACCAGCTTATTTTTACATTGAAAAATCAAATCAACGCTGGCATGAATTCTTATAAGAACCTTGGACAGAATATTCATTTGGAATTCTTCAAAAGATTCATTTGACATTATACAGACTAGGTTTATGGAATCTGTTAGTCGGTCTCAGAGGCTTCTTAATATCTTATTGTAATTTTTTCAAATTTCAACTTTATTCTTAAATTATTTTCTGAGATAAAATGTTGAAATACAGTTACACAGTACTATTAGAGCTATGTTAGAACTGCTAAAGCTTTGTCAGATAGAATCAGTTGCAAAACATTGCACTTACAAATCAGTCTATCAAATCCTGCAGAGGCCAAGATCTGTCCATCTGGGGAGAATTTACTTGTCAATATTTCTCCTTCGTGGCCTGTCAGCAACATTATTGGAGCATCTAAACTGGAAGTTCTTGGTTGACCCTGTAGGATAAAAGGTTACTGAAAGTTTGTGAAATGGCTTAACATAGTAAATGAATTTTAACTTCACTGAGTGACATTAAACGTTTGACATCCCTTATTAGAATTCTTCATCATTGTATTCTGCTTGAAGCTCCTGTGTCCAAGCTGACAAAGAAACATAATAACTACTATTATTCAAAATCGTAAACAATGCTTATTTGTTATTCCAATCTTTTCAGTTCTGTTTTCTATCTATCATGCTCGCCTCCCTCTAGCTCTCTTATGCTTGGCTATGCTGTGACCAAACTTTTTACAATTTAGTTTGTACAATGTTATTTCACATTGTGTAATAATATTGCGTGCTGGCAATAATCATTTGACGTCACAATGTTTGCGATTGGAATTGTCTGTGTCCCAGTCACATTCGAATGTACAATTAAACTTGATTTAAATCAAAGACTGAGAGAGTAAAAAATAAAATACCAAATTTTCATGACATTTCTTTTAATAGTTGAGGTATTATTCAGTTAGTGCAACAAATGGATTTCTTTAACTTGGTTTTTAATCGACTGAACAAACATAACAATGTAACACAAAAACCTAAGTCCAGCATGCTAGACGTCTGTCTACCTCGACAACATCGGGGACGCAGCCAGTCATCGCACACAAACCGACGTTTAGATTATCTGAACTAACAACAACCTGTCACGTCATCAGCGGACCTATGCAAGGTTACAGTTAGCCTGCACAACAAAGCGATGTGTTAATATTACAGTGGGTTTAGAGGCTCTACCTGCAACCCCATTGGATAGTTAGTGCTGCTCGCTGTGTGAGATAGAGCATTCAGACGACAGAGATTTCGGTCTAATATTACAGGTACACAAACTTAAAGGCGCTGTAGCACGTTTTTTTCAAATTTTATTTTTTCAAATTTGCCATTTATAATGATAGTTTATGACATTTATATTTACTTTAGATGGTAAAACATCTTATTACACAAACCAATTATCCGCAGTGGTGATAACGGTGTTGCGTATAAAGCAAAAATTGCATTGCGGCGATTTTATTGTGAACACATTTTATTATTTCGAATGACAAAAATAATTTCCCATGGCTTTACGGAACCATGTACACTCATTTGTAACTTGGTTTTCCGAAGAGAGAAGGTTGTTTTACTATTGGTGACATTATTTTTCAAATACCTTTCATCGACTTATTTGAGCGAAAAAACGTGCTACAGCGCCTTTAATTGTTTGATAAAAATGATATCAAATAGGATAGTGACTAGTGTTCTCTATTCAACTTCTAACAGGCAAATTACGATCATAATAATCTTGTAGTTTCAAATCCATTACTTATCTTTCAAATTAAAATAATAATATATTTTACTCTACAATGATAGAACATCCTACAGGCAACACAGATGACGCACCGACAACAATATTTCTTTTGAACTGGTTTATGAATTCAATAATGACAGTCTTACACTTTGAATTATGGCCCCATTTGAACCACCATCAGCTAAAATAATTTCGTTTCCACGTGCACGTTTTGTTGGCATCAACACCATTGCTCCATCAGAAGCCTTTCTTTTGATATCCATTTTCTTAAATTGTTATTTTGTACACCACGATACATTCACGTTTCTTTCCAAACCGGAAGTTTACAAGGGGTGACATGCGCAAACCCCGACCTGTAAATGTTATAGTCCATTTCTGAAAAACAAGACCTTATCCTTCTCCTTGACAGGATGCGGTGAATTCGTACTCAAAACGAACTCGTATCCACAAATTTCGGAGAACTAAAACAAGTGAACTCATCACGTTATTACTAATATATATAGTTATTACTATATAATTATTAAAATAATTTCATATAAGAGATTTTATATCATCCAGTAACTTCATAAAACGTTGAGGGACCATATACACTCTAGATATCTCTGAAGCCTCATTTGACTCATTCCAAAGGGTGCTGGACGGAACGGCGACACGGCAAAACGGCGACAAAATTTGGTTGAAACGGCGACAAAATTGGACGGAACGGCGACAGAAATGGGTTGGACTAAACGGCGACACCAAATATTTTATTTTTATGTTAACTATTTATGAATTGACTGTCACTGTTCCACAATTTGTTCCATTTAGATGTTGTATATTTGTCTGCTGTATTTTTGTGTTGTATATTATATATTCGTATAACCAAAACAAGACAAACAAATGTATTAGTCTCTAATATTTTATTTTAGACCCATATTCAATTATGAATCAACGAGACTGTGATATGATTATCTCATATTCATATTACGAGTGATATTTGAATCACTCATTTCAAGTTCAAATTCATTTCAGGCCAAAGTTCACATGTCAAACTACTGGTCGGTGTGTCCAGTTGTCGCAGTTGTCACAGCTGACGGCATGTTGGTTTTTTCTCACAGTTTTCCGACAGACAGTGCATGGGAAGGGTGTAGGTGATTTCGTAGGAGGATCCGGTTCGTAGGAGGATATACATCTTGTCTTAATCTCAGAAGAATACTGTGTATTTTAATCCGTAAACTAAGAATAAGACAGTAGGTTAGTTGCATCAACTATAGCTCTCTGTGTTGCATTGTATGTAAGAAAGATGTTCGACTGAGATGACATGCGACAGTTGCAACGACTTTGTTTGACTTTGCTTCTGTTTTCTCTCATGTCCCGCCAATAGACGGGTGATTACATGGGTGTAAGTGATTAGCAATTAGCCTATCAATCAGTGTTGTTCTCATATGTGTCATTGTAATTAACATAGTAACTGGTGGATCATTGTCTAATTAGTGTCACTGCTGATTGCTTACATTTTGTATATGGGTGATTTCACAACTAGGCGCCCATATCTCGCCCCAAGGATTATATATAGAAAGCTAGTTTAATGTTCATATAAATCAGTAACTTCACATCTACTAATGCTTAGTAAATATGTACAAACATTATTTAATTACACCATCGAGCCAGTTGAAGAGCAGTGTCATAAACTACATCGACGGCAATGACGACTTAACAGAATCATTCGTTTCGGGCCATCTATTTTACAACGCTTTCTTTCTCGGTTTTTATATCTTTTTCAAGTGACATTGAGTCAGTCTATTTAACTTTTAATTAACAATTAATTAATGACAAACAAAACAATCCAAGGATTAATACAACATCAAAGCATAAGACAGCTTGGATTATAGTCACGCACATCAGAAATTCTTCATTTAACTATGTAAACATCGTGAATAAACATCTCATGAAAGACATGAAAGATTTTACAATATAACTTATAAAAACTATTTTATAAAAAAAACTATTGTCGCCGTTTAGTCCAAATGTGTCGCCGTTTAGTCCAGCGATTTTGGTCTAAAATTTAGTAAGAAATGTGTTTCGCCGTTCTGTCCAGGAGATTTTTTCCATCTGTCGCCGTTCTGTCCAAATTGTCGCCGTTCTGGCTTGTCGCCGTTTTGCCGTGTCGCCGTTCCGTCCGTATCCCATTCCAAACTTCCAATATTCATAAGTTTACTTTTGGCTCGGTTTCAAAATTATATGATTTTTCATAATCAGCACTTTCGGTAATGGCCCATGTGCCCAAAACAACTGCTTGAAGCGCTGGTAAACATTTTAAATATGTATGCCTTATTATCTGAAACAGAACTCTTTTGGGAATAAAAATGATTTTGAATTTTTTTTTGCATAGAATTAAATGAATATACATATATTGGAGTAATTTAACTTTAGACTATAAATTAACAGATCGTATTAAAAGAACAAATGAGCTATTTTCTCTACAAATAATCGTTCACGTGTTGTGTGATATATATAGTGTGTACTGTGAATCATGGCTCTATGATAGTGTACCACTTAAAACACAAACTATTCGTCAACTTCCAAACGCAAGGCATAACTTTTGCCAGTCTGCATTACTGGCTGATTAAGCCTTGCGGTATTTTCCTCGCTTTGTTGTGCCTAGAGAGTGAATCGCTGTACCAGAAATGTATAGTGGGCCTGGATTTCTAAGCACAGATTTCTTAAGGAAATACTGCAAGGCCTAAATGAGCCAGTAATGGAGACTGGCAAGAGTTATGCCTTGCATTGGGAAGTTGACTATTCGTATGGTTATCATTAAAATAATGAGCATATTAGCTAAAATCATGTAAAATAAGTTTGAACTACTTCATAATTAATCGAATGTCTATGAAAACACAGTGCAACTAAACAAATGACCATCGGTTTAAAAAAAAGATTTTGAATTAATGTATCATTCAAATTCTTGAAATTTATCACAACAACAAAAGTGATATTTGACTCCGAAAATGTTGATCGTTTTTACGTACATGAACGGTAAATTTGAAGTAGAAAATTAATTTATGTAAGATTCAAATGTTTCAACTGCCTCATTAAAAAAATAATTCCATTTTTGTATGTACATGGACGATAATTTTAAATCGGTGTTTACCTTTGTATATGAGTAATTTTTACTTGATGAAGACCTTTTCGAAAATAAACTTCACCCACTGGCTTTAATCGTTGCATATACATGCATTCAACAATATCACAGGCTGGGGAGGAAATATAGATATAGGTAGATATAGGTAATACACTATGTTTTATATATAGTGTATTACCTATATCTAACTATATCTATATTTCCTCCCCAGCCTGTGAACAATATATACGATATGAACAGAAACATAGCGAAATTAATGAATTCGTATTCAGATTCTGAAGTCAGAATTTTACTGAACCTGAGCAACATAAACTTAGATGTCTCAGAGCTATCTAATTTGATGATTTGATTTAGCAATAGAGAAACTTTCTCCACCTCGTCAGTTTAAAATTGTTGTTCGATAAATTATACGTACATGTTGATTATTAATTGGTTGACGTTGAGTAAAATGATGTTTATTGTGGTTCCTTTGTGTGTTCCTTAGCGAAGTATGTAGTTTTGGGATTTGCTGGAAACATGGATACTAATACATACATGCAATATAACTACAACGTAATCTAAAGAATACTTTTGGGGGGGGGGGGGGGTTGTCAGAACCAACTTAAATTATGTATACCTGGATCCGCTAGTGTTAGTTATAACATTCCGTCAGGGTTCCATCGCGATATTTGTCACTCGTGACAGAAGGTTACAAAGAATCATATAATACCCTATTTAAAGTTTGTTGTAGAATCATAGACAGGTTATAGTGAATATGTTTGTGCGAGTACGAAATGATTTTGGATACGAATTCACCTCCAGCAGACGCACCGGCGAAATCGAATTTTGGAACGAACTATACCATACAGCGCCCTCTAGTAGCTATTCACCGCGTCACTTTAGCGGAAGCCAGACATATTTGTGCCATTTCGGGGACATTGTCCTTTCAAATAAACAGTAAGATAAGAGCCACAGCTCATTGCATAACTATATTCATTTGATATATAATTGCATATGACACACACTTTTAAACATGATCACATATTTGTATGCGAGGAAATACTTTTGCAGGTTATTTGCCCTCGAATTCAATGTTACACCTGAAAATTGAAATATTTGCTAAATTCTAGTTGACAAATTATAGACTACTGCTGTTAATTAAATAAAATATCATTGTAAAATTGTGATGATCATGACTTATTGAATAAAAATGAAACATTTCTTGTGTATGCAAACAAAAGTACTAGTATATACTATATATATTTTAACAAAGCTGAACTGAATTTGTACAGTGATAAAATTTTTGTTGACTTGATTGTTTTCAGTTCACAATGGGTGACAGTGATGATGAATATGACCGCAGAAAGGGCAGAGATAAATTCCGCAGAGAGAGAAATGATTATGACAGGAGAGATGACCGAAGAAACCGAGAGACCTGGGACGATAGGTTAGAGAGTAATAATTATTTATTCACTTAGAACGTTCCAGTTGTTCTTTTCAACCTAAAATGTTGAGCTGAACCTAAAACTGTCATACAAACTCTCTTGTTTGCTAATTTATTAAACAATTTTGTGATTCTTCTCATTATTTACTGTTTCTATTTGACATTTCTAATGGTAGATTTTTTTAATAAGAATATTATAAATCTCACCTTTTAACAATTTTAACAATGGTTCATATTATGTAGGGGCTACTGGTAGCCAATGGTTTGTGTCGAGTATTTTCATAAATGCACTAGTCTAAATGGCTTGTGCTTTGTTTTAGTTAATTCAGGCCGTTTTTTTTAGCTGCAGGTAATCAAACTATGACATTATAGATTCTAGTTCATGTGCTTCAGAGAAGCTACTGTCAAAACCTTTTATTTAAAATTCTTTTGACGTCCAGGAGAGGATCTGGTGGAAGATCACGAGAAGCTTGGAGCAGTCGCAGTAACCGTGACAACAGACGAGATCCCTATGGTAGGGACTACGATTCAAGACGCAGGGAACGTTTTAGTCCAAATCGCCATGACGTCAGTCCCCCACACAATAAACGGATGAGGAGAGATTGGTAATGGTTTTGAAGTGGCCATGCTTCAATTTTAACTTACGAAGATTCATTTGTTTACTACAAATGGTCAAATGTTTATTTACATCTTTAGTTGAATTTATTTAGTGTTTAAAAATATAGTTAGCCTAAAATTAAGGCAAAGAAAGTCTAAGGGATGAAATTATCTGTCAGTTAACTGTCAAACAGTTTATTACTACTTAGGTCAGTGAAGATTATAATCTAACGTGTACTGATTATGAAGTAAAATAATTGCATGTTCAAACTTCTTAATATGATTGTGTGTATATATCTACAGGGATGGTGGAGGTGGTTATGGAAGCCACTATGACGCGCCATACTCAGGACCTATGCACACTGGGGGCGGGGGGAATCACCCTCACCATGAAGCTGCATGGGGACCTGGGCCCGAGATGGGGAACATGGGACCTCCACAGC
The DNA here is from genome assembly GCA_936450465.1 of Gibbula magus. NCBI lineage: Eukaryota > Metazoa > Mollusca > Gastropoda > Trochida > Trochidae > Gibbula > Gibbula magus. The sequence goes on from OW388289.1 coordinate 32,600,295, forward strand.
AGCAGAGCGGGTTTGGACAGGGACCAAACCAGAACAGGTCAGTTATTCCAATGATATTGCTGATATGAGTATGCAAATGGTGTCATTTCTTCTAGAGGCAATTTAAAAGTTGAAGAAATAGAGGATATGTGCTTTAGATTTGATGGAATCTAAGCCTGAAGTTGTTCTTTGATTCTTCCAATAAGATCTTTCAAATCTAAGAGAAGATTCGAACCCCAAACCTCTTGATCCAAAGTGGAATGCACTATCCTATTTTTATAAATAAGATGGGGTAAAGTACTCAATCTGTCCATCCATCTGAATATTCTTGAGAATTGTATATTTATATTATTTTTGGGAAACTCTTGATATCTGGATAAATATTCACAAGATGGTCTAGTTGTGCTTTTGAAGACAATTATCTATGATCTAATTGCATACGTAATGCAAATTTTTCAATTTTTTGTGTTGGCATTGCATCTAAAAAATGTGTATGACAGTCTTGATATTCATAGAATATATTCACTAGGTTGACTCAGTGTTGTTCCTAGGTGATCTCCTGAGGGGGTCTCCAAATTTTAAGGGACACCAAGCCAAAAAGGTGGGCAAATGTTCCCAGGACCCCCTCTAGGAACAACAGTGTTGACTGGTTGTGCCTTTTGAATAAACTTTTCGTCTTCGTCTCTGTCATTCTCTTTAGTCTCCCAGATTAAGGTTATAAGATATATTTGTTTACATGTATCATAAAAATGGCTGCAAATGCTACCCTGGTCATGTGAACGGCGTATTGCCCTTACTGAATTTTATGATACATTTAATAATGTAAATAGGTAAATGTACCATATGTAAATAAATGTGTTCTATGTTGAAATCAAAATTTGTTAAGAATAAGTATCTTTTGTTCTGTAGAATGGAACTCGACTACCCAACGCAGCCATCTATGATGACGTTTAAGCAGTTTCTGGCCCAACAAGATGACAACATCAACGACCAGGACGCCATTAAGAAATATAATGACTATAAACAAGAGTTCAAGAAAATTCAGATTAATGAATTTTTTCTCCAGCACAAAGAAGAGGAATGGTGGGTATTTTTGTAATATTTGTGGATTTATTACAAATTCGTCACATTGCTTTTTGGAGAGAAAGACCAGGTGTTTTAAATGTATTCATTTGACACAGAAATTATGTTCTTATTCAGTTAAGCCTGCCTTATTGAGTTGCTTCAACAGCATTAAGTTGACATGATCTTCAATGTTGATTAAACTTTTCTGTGTACTAACAGATGAATTCATTTCTGAACACACCATTTATTTGGGCAATTTAACCATTAATGCTTCATCTAAAATCTGCTGTTTTTGTTTCTTTGAAATATAATTGAACATCTGTGTTATATTTTGTTGTTATCTGTTAATGCAGAATAGTCTGCTGCTATTTGCTATTTGAAACTTGATATATCTGTAAAGGGGATCAGGTTTATTGATGTAATGTTTAATGCATGCTTGTCAATTTTTCGTTGTCCATTTCAAATTGAAGTCACTGGTTGTGTCCGTTACATGTGACTTGTGCGAGAATCTGATTCCCTTTACCTGTATATTAACTTACTTCTTTCACCCTACATAAAGGAGCTGTGTTGCTATGGTGATAAATGCATTGACCAATCACTGGCCAGCTTTGAATGAGATAGCCAATCGCAAGACCCTTTCTCGGCTGGAACATGGATTTAGCTTAGGGTACTGCGCACAATGCAGTAATTAGTTGAACAAAGTGTTAGGCATAGTCTTAGGTGCGTGATATATCCGCTGGAATTATTGTGACTGAGTTGTATCAATCCCAGGATGCATCAGTTGTCTACGGTGAACCCAGGTAAATTATGGTGAATTGGACAACTTGTTGCCATTATTTCATCTTCTGTGTGTGTTTGTGTGTCTAAAACAGCCATTATATAATAAAGCCATTATACACCTGGAAATCTTTTGAATAGTAAAGAAGTAAATGTGCTATGTTATCCCCATAACATGAACTGTGTGAATTCCTCTTAACCCATGAAAATACTTGTCGCACTTGATAATTCAAACTTATAAGACACTGCTGTAAAAAATGGACTGAAATAATATATGTAACCTCAAACTATATGTAATAATATTTGTAACCTCAAAGTATATCTCATTTTCTTTTCAGTTAAAATTGTAATCATCAATAAAACAAGATCAAGAAACTATCAGAAATTTCGTTATGATTTTTAAAATGTCAAGAAAGTAACCAAATCTAATTTGTACACACCATACTGTTTTTCCTCTTCAATTTGAATACAAGGACTAATGTTGGATGTGTACAATGTGTAGTGCTATAATGCGAGCTGGTTGTTGTGTTGGCTAGGTTCAAGCTCAAGTACCACCCCGAGGAGTGTGAGAAGAGACAGGAGGAAGTGAGACTGGCGCTCCAGAAGAGGATGAAGGCTTTCAACGAACTCATCCAGCAGGGCAGGATGGAGGGGGTCCTCCTGGACATCGAGAACACTGAGGACATCATAAAGGTTCTTGATGCAGGTATAATCATTCCCTTATATTGGATTGTCTGACACCCTCTGTAAAACTCTTGAGAAAATAACTTCTTTAAGAGGCATGTTAGAAGTCAACTTCTTTATTGTATTCTTTGAAATAAAGAACTGGTTGTTTTGAGTTAGGTCTCAGTTGAAATGCCTAAGGATTCAACATGTTTTAACCTGTTTCAGCTGTCATCAAGATGGAAGGCGGAACTGACTTTGACTTGACAATTCTTGATCATCCAGAGAAGGAAGATGAACCACCACGAAGTCGGAACAATTCAGAATCACAACCACTAGAGAAAAGGTCAGTGTGAATAAGTATACGGTATGTTAGAAATTTCTGTTAAATGGATACCTTTGGTTTTGGTAACAGTAGAGATGATAAAGTGATTCAATACCAATTAAGTGCACTGATCTATTTTACAATTTCAAATCTTGCAATCATCTCCTTAGTAAATACAATATCAGTATCTTCACTCCTGTAATTTTGATGAGCAATCCGAGCATAATTAATGGCTATAAATTTCTGTGGGTCGTCGTAAAAATAAGATAGATAGTTCTTCTACTACATTTTGTGTTGTAAAAAACAACATTAACACATCTATTCTACATCCAAACTGTCACCTTATATTTCTGTAACAAATTGATTCAACAGAAGTTTAATTATGTGCACATGACCTGTTTGAACAAATTTGGATAAACATTTTGACTACACTTTGTTTGCAGCAGTCCAGATGAGAAGAAGAAGAAAGCGCCACCAGTTGAAGCGGAGGAGGAGGAGGAAGGGGAAGAGAAGAAGGAAAACCAGACAGGAGAACCAGCTAAAGAGGTGAATGTTATCATTGGTAGTTACGTGATTTTAAGTAGGCTTCTTATATTAGGAATTTGTTTCAAAGGTAATATGTATTCATTCAAACACCTGATGATTTGAATGTTTATGGATAGATGAATTGAACTGTCCAAACTATACCTGTTATCATGAGCAATTTCAATAAAGGAATGTTCCGAGCATTTATGGAATAAGAACCATAGTTGATTGCAGCAATATTGGTTGCGTTTTGATGAATGCAAAAGAACCCAAATTTGCCTAAAAAGGGTGTTTTTGATCACTACCTCTTCACTGAACAATAAAAAGAAGACGAATACAAACATGCACATACTTACAATGGAGAAGTATGAGAATAACAGAGGGGGTGCGGCATAAAGGGGGGATAAGTACAGAGTAGATGGGGTTAGAGTTCTTGTTCGTGGCGGGCATATATCACATGCGGGAGAGTTCATGGTGTCACTTCAAGAGGATACTGCGGATGTCAATATTGTGATTGAAGCATGTGATGTAGGTGATAGCTTTATCCCTTGTACGTTGGCGGTACTTCAAGAGAGTTTGGCGGTCTTGATCTTTGGCTTTCTTAATGGCGGTATCCAGTAGTTTCGGCGGGTATCCACGGCGGAGGAAATGGTGATGAAGGTTTTTCAATGTTCCCAGATGAAGAAAAAGTCATCGATGTCATCTGGGAACATTCAGAAACACAATTAGAAGACTTCATCACCGCCCTCAACGATTACCATCCCACCATAAAGTTCACCCATGAATTCTCCAGAACTACCGCCCTTTTTTTGGACATAGACATCACCTTAGAAGAAAGCCACATCTACACCAAGGTCTACACGAAACCCACTGACTCACACCAGTACCTCCACTACCAGTCCCACCATCGCCCCTCCCTGAAGAGAGCAATTCCATATGGTCAAGTCCTCCGCTGCCGCAAGATCTGCAACAACGAACACGACCTCAATCAAGCTTTGAAAAACCTTCATCACCATTTCCTCCGCCGTGGATACCCGCCGAAATTACTGGATACCGCCATTAAGAAAGCCAAAGATCAAGACCGCCAAACTCTCTTGAAGTACCGCCAACGTACAAGGGATAAAGCTATCACCTACATCACATGCTTCAATCACAATATTGACATCCGCAGTATCCTCTTGAAGTGACACCATGAACTCTCCCGCATGTGATATATGCCCGCCACGAACAAGAACTCTAACCCCATCTACTCTGTACTTATCCCCCCTTTATGCCGCACCCCCTCTGTTATTCTCATACTTCTCCATTGTAAATATGTTTATTTTCATGTATGTTGCATATGTCTACCGCATGCTATATTCTATACAAATGTGTAAATGTTTATACCGCATGCTATAACTATTGTATGTTTATATGTATGTTTACCGCATGCTATATCTAATGTTGTGTATTATACCATTCTTTGCTTTGCTTCTAGTATATACTTACCTCTTTTAAAGCAATACATAACTCATTCAATTCACTTGTAAATATTTTTAATTTTCAAATTTACCGCCTCTTGCACCTTTTGTACATCAAATACATTTTACCGCCTTTTAGTACCTTAGTACTTCAACAACTCTGTATAAATTGTCTGATGAAGGGGGGCGCAAGCCTCCCGAAACGTAACAATTAAATCTATGAAGCAACCCCTGAGTCATGTCTTCGTTTGGATGGCACCCCCCTGCTCTTATTCTAACTAATGTTTTCATTAGTCCGCCATCCTGGCATCCTTTAGTGGATCCGGAGTTATGTTCTCAGTCATGCACCCCCATATCCTGACCGTGGAAGACGCCACCACACACCTATAATGCACATACTTGATAATGTTCTATTGAAACATTTGAGTAGACGGTTTAAGGATTTGGGCATTAGATTACTGTTGGCATTGATGATTTTGTCAAGAGTCAAAATATACCTTGAAATCACTGAAGTATTTCAATAAGTCTAAAGAGTCACTCGGGAAAGATATTTACTTGATTGAATTGGAAGTCAACAAGTAAAGTCACAGTACTTGATTGAAGACAGATAACTGAACCATATTCCATATCGTGTTAACACATAATTGTTTGGTTTTAGAAACCATTGCAGATGACAATAACAGCGGAGCAGCGAGAATTGCAGAAGAAGGCGAAGGAATTTCAGCAGCTGAAAGAACAAGAAAAAGTGGATAAGGTAGTGCTTTTAATTCCAACCAAAATATCTGAACTTGTCGCTAGATTGATGCTAATACTCATGAAAAGAAGCTTTGATTATGTCACGAATAATCCTTAGAGGAGTATGAAACATCTAATTGATTATTCCAAGTTTGAAAACTTTTGTCAAAATGCCTCAGTCTACTTATCAAAAAAAAAAACCAACTTATTTCGTTGAAACGAAAATTTCAAACATTGAGACTGACATACTTCCCCTTAAGCCGAATGAATATTGATCATAGACTTATCTTTATGAAATCATTACGATATCCTAAAGCTGTTAGTTTGCCCAACAGGAAGGTAAGAAGTCAAAGAAGAAGCACCATCGAGACAAGAGCGAATACAACTATGAGAGCGGGTCATCTAGTGGATCCTCAAGCAGTTCGGAGTCGGACTCTGATGATGAGCCCCTGCCCCCAGGGGTCGACAACGAGGGAGAGCCCCTCCCCGCTGGGGAACCGGACATCTACAATCTGGAGGGGGACAAGCAAGAGAAGAAGAATAAGGAAGATGGAGAACGTGAGAATGGAATCTTATCTTTGGGTAGAGTGACTAGAGAGACTGGAATGGTTGGGGAATATTGTAAGTTAGGATTTTGTGGATGGTCAGAAGGTCATTTTGAGGAGAATAAAACATGTTGAAGATGGGTTGGTGGGGTACTTCTGTTTGTCTGTCTCAGATTTTAGAGACAGGTTTGGTCCAAAAAAGAAATTTCAAAAGGTATTTTATGCAGTTACAACATTGATGACGTTTTTAAACTAATTTTATGCAAAAGACATTGTCAAGGTTATTGCCTCACTAATATATTTAACTTACTTCACAGCATCATTAAAGAAGCTGATACTCCAAGAAAGTATGGTCACTAGAAAAGTGGAGTTTTAACCTTCTTGCTCTTCAGTTATTTCCAAAGCTAACACTAATTTCCTGTGATATTTGTAGTGGAGACAAAGGAAGATGACACAAAGGAGAAGGAGGAAATGGATAGCAACCGTCAGGAGGAGGAAGAGGAAGAACTCCGACCCAAGCCCCTCCACAAAACAGTCTCCATATTCCTCCGCAACCTAGCCCCATCAATCACCAAACAGGAAGTTGAAGCTGTGAGTAGCCAATCAGAACACTGCCTGTAGATATTTAAAGCAGTGAATCAGAAGATAACCGCCGGTCCAAGAATATATTCAAATAGCCCATCTTTAGCAAGATGCCATGCCTAGATTATTATCTTTGTTCATGAGTTTTGATTCCTTCTAAATGCCATACTCAATGTTTGGGCACTATTCAATTCAGCAGAGGAAGTTTCAGTTTCAGTTTCAGAAGTTTCAAAATGACAGTTGAGATTCTCAATTTGACAGGTGTGCAAGAGGTACCCTGGGTTTGTGAGGGTTGCACTGCAGGATCCTCAGTCGGAGAGGCGATTCTTCCGCAGGGGATGGGTCACCTTCAAGAAAAGCGTCAACATCAAGGAAATTTGCTGGAATCTTAACAACATCAGAGTAAGTACAATTGCAAATTTTATTTGTTTTTCCACACTGTTTTTAATCATGGCAATAGTTATAATTGTTTCTCTCTTCCAAAAGCTGAGGGATTGTGAGCTCGGTGCTACCTTGAACCGGGAGTTGAAGCAGAGAGTTCGACCAGTGACAGGCTTGACTGCACACAAACAAGTCGTGAAGCATGACATCAAGATTGCTGCCAAAATCATCCAAAACCTGGACGAGAAGTGGCGGCTGTGGGAGGATGAAGAGGAGAAGAAGGACGAAGAAAAGGGGGTAAGTTAGTAGGTTCCTTTACATATCTTAGTGTGGACATGTCATATGTTAAGCTATTACAAGTGCCTACACAGAGATTTCGTCCACTTGCTTTAATACTAAGTAAGTACTAATACTGGGTACAAGCTCATTGAGTTGTACAATCCACGCACTTTGGCTTATTTGTCTACATTCTAAAAATGTTATGCCTGAACTGATTTAAGATATATCCAAAAACCAGTGGTTCATAACCTTGCATGGATAAAGCTGTCTTTAGACCTTTCATTCTAATTGATACTATTTGTAAATATTCGTAGGCAATTTATTGCTTTTAAATATCATATTCTTGTTGATTGTCAAGGATTTCTTGATAGAATCATTTTCTTGGTGACCTTTCAGATCTTCAAAATGTCCAAGAACCCGGTCCTAAAGAACATTACAGACTACCTTGTAGATGAAGGAAGTTTTGAAGAGGAGGAACTGCTCGGTATGCAACATATCATTATTATCATTTTCTGTACAAATTTGTCAACATTATTTAATGAATTTTGACAGTTTAATTATAAGTTTGACACATCCTTTAATATTTACTCTATGCACATATTCATCTTTACCTTGTTGTAACGTTAGATTTGAGATTGGATAGCTCAGTGGTTAGTAGGGGTGACTATTGACCCAAAGAGACTATTGCGATAGCGATAGACTATTGTAACTCACTATTGCAATAACTATTGCGATAGGGTATTTTAGTACAAATACGAAATAATCAGCCTGGATTGTTTAGAGATTTTAGTAGAAATGTTTAATTGATGTAAGGACTATGGAACCAAAATCAGTAAAGAAATCAATGTCATTTTGCTATTTCCTATCTCTAGTTCTTCCCTTTTGACATTCTAAAATGAAAAATCTTGAATTAAATGCAGTGAGGCTTGTGTAAATCATTCATAATTAAGGGAAATTGAATAGTTTTGATAGTATCGATAGTTAACCTTACTATTGCGATAGCGATAGTGTTTTTGTATATACTATCGATATAGTACTATTGCCAAGCCAACTATTGCGATGCATCGATAGTTCGATGTATTGTTACACCCCTAGTGGTTAGTGTGTTTGCTTTGGATCCTGAGGACTGGTTTGAATCCTGCCAGGGGCTTGGCAGCTTTGTCTGCTGTGGAGAACTGTTCTACATGCAGTGAGATTTGGGTGTATTGCTACGCTGAATTTCAGTGCAGTACTACCAATGGTTTGCTAATTCCAGCCAATGCTCGCAAGTCCCACAGCAATACATTGCCACACTGGTGCTGCTGGCAATAATACTAGCATCCGTGATATAAGTGAAATACTCATGAAAGCGATGTTAAACCGAAATCACCTCACCTCATCTCGCCTCGAAAGCATTGAATGTACATCTTCCTTCAGGCTTGTCATCCTCAAGATTAGAAAAACTTGCCATTTCCCGACCGGGAAACGAACCCACACCCTCAGAATAAGGCACCAACCGCTAGCACTGACGGTACCACAGCTTACCCATTTGACCTCCGTGACCTCGACCTCAAGATCAAAGATAGAAAAAGATGAACTGAATGATTATTGCATAGATTGTGATTAGATATGTGCTGTATTGTTCTGGTCTGAGGTTTTTTTAGCTCATCAGGCCTGAAAGGCCCGATGGGCTTATGACATGGCATGGCGTCCGGCGTCCGTCCGTCCATCCGTCCGTCCGTCCGTCCGTCCATCCGTCCGTAAACTTTGCACATTTTCGACTTCTTCTCCAGAACCAATGACTCCACAGAGCTAAAATTTTATGTGCAGACTCCTTGGCCAATGGGGATTCTAAATTGTAGATTTCGTGACCCCGTGACCCCAAATGGGGTCACAGGGGTCACATCCTTAAAAACCTATTTTCATCTTCTTCTCCAGTTCCAAAAGGTCAAGAGAGCTGAAAAGTTGTGTACAGACTCCTTGGCCAATGGGGATTCTAAATTGTACATTTCGTGACCCCATGACCCCAAATGGGGTCACAGGGGTCACATCCTTAAAAACCTATTTTCATCTTCTTCTGCAGTTCCAAAAGGTCTAGAGAGCTGAAAAGTTGTGTACAGACTCCTTGGCCAATGGGGATACTAAATTGTAGATTTCGTGACCTCATGACCCCAAATGGGGTCACAGGGGTCACATCCTTAAAAACCTATTTTCATCTTCTTCTCCAGTTCCAAAAGGTCTAGAGAGCTGAAAAGTTGTGTGCAGACTCCTTGGCCAATGGGGATTCTAAATTGTAGATTTCGTGACCCCTTGACCCCAAATGGGGTCACAGGGGTCACATCCTTAAAAACCTTTTTTCATCTTCTTCTCCAGTTCCAATAAGTCAAGAGACTTGAAAAGTTGTGTGCAGACTCCTTGGCCAATGGGGATTCTAAATTGTAGATTTCGTGACCCCTTGACCCCAAATCGGGTCACAGGGGTCACATCCTTAAAAACCTTTTTTCATCTTCTTCTCCAGTTCCAAAAAGTCAAGAGAGTTGAATAGTTGTGTGCAGACTCCTTGGCCAATGGGGATTCTAAATTGTAGATTTCGTGACCCCATGACCCTAAATGGGGTCACTAGGGTCACATCCTTAAAAACCTATTTTCATCTTCTTCTCCAGTTCCAAAAGGTCTAGAGAGCTGAAAAGTTGTGTACAGACTCCTTGGCCAATGGGGATACTAACTTGTAGATTCCGTGACCCCATGACCCCAAATGGGGTCACAGGGGTCACATCCTTAAAAACCTATTTTTATCTTCTTCTCCAGTTCCAAAAAGTCTAGAGAGCTGAAAAGTTGTGTGCAGACTCCTTGTCCAATGGGGATTCAAAATTGTAGATTTTGTGACCCTGTGACCCCAATCTAGGTCACGGGTCATGACCCAAATATTTTCATCTTTATCTTAAGTACGTAAAGCTGTAGAAAGGTGAAATTGTAATTGTAGGATTGGTGACCCTGTGACTCCAAAGTTGGGTCACAGGAGTCATGGTCTAAAAAACCTATTTTTTTCTTGATAACAATGTATTACTTGATATAACTTAGATAGTCAACCTTAGATAATAATCAATGAAATCTTGATGAGCTACAGAGCCCATGGCTCTATTTTTTATTGTTTGAGCATCATATCTAAGCTATTTTATGTTGACAGGTCAGAGTCTGGAGGAAGGAGAGAAGGACGCTAACCCTGAGGTGTCCATTGAGAGGGAGGAGAGTCTGATGAAGGTGGGTGGATGACTAGCTAAGGTGGTGTATAGTGTTCTTAAAAACTTCCTAATACATTGTAAAAACAAGAAGATTTTCAGGATAACAACTTCTTTAATGTGAAAATACACAACGTTTCGGAGTATATATTCACTCCATCAGATGGAACTCAGGGCAATAACAAAATGTATACAAATATTGTATACTAATATTGCATATTTGATAAAATTGAAACCTCCGTTACCATTGAAAACTTTTCAGATGAATGTTGTCTGGAGTGAGTGAGTTATTGTTTAACGCCGCTTTGGCAGTATCACAGCCATTAGCAGCGATATTGCCTGGGTGACTGAGTTACAGAAACAATCACTTCTTAACAAAGGAGTGTATTAGAATTCTAAAATTTTGGCATTCATTTTGGATATCTAAAATATTCATGCATGACCAAATATATGGTGAAATTGCATTGATATCTATTCAGATATACAGTTGTACTCAGGACTCGGGATTTAAGCCTAAATACACTGTAAATTGTGTCCCCTTCAAATTCATCTTGTATCAGATCAATCCATATTTATCAACTGCAACACCTTGTTTTCTGAAATTGCTTGATCAAACAATTTATGTTGATGTATATCAATCTTTATTTTCAGGTTTTGGACAAATTGATCTTCTACCTGCGTATAGTGCACTCAATCGACTACTACAGTGCTAATGAGTACCCTAACGAGGACGAGATGCCTCATAGGTGTGGTATCATGCACTGTCGCGGCATTCCACCCAGCTCAAAGATCACGCAAAACGACTGTAAGTCTTCAGTGTAAGATACAGTAGAGATGTTTAGTTAATAAGTTGTTGGTTTTCATGATGGAATATCTTCAAATCATAATTTAAGTGATCACAACTACTGTTATTTCCCAATATCAGATGCTTACTTCCAGACTGTAATTTTCTTTTGGCATTGTACAATATATTCAAAATAGTGATTGTATAGACCTTAACCTTTTCTTTGCTTTTCAAAGTAGATGTATTGATTATGTAATGTTTATTTATAAAATGTTACAACTGCGATGAATCTGTTTTGCCAATTGAGAATAGATATGTATAGACCCAAATATTTCTCAGTTTTAGTAGATATGTTGAATATGTAAATGTTGCAACTGTGATGAATCTCTTTCAGTAAATGACTGGATTGCCAATTTCGAGAATAAGACAAAGCAGTTCACGGAGACGGCTGAGAAAATCAGCAATGACGAGGCAGCTAAGCTGGGCAAGAAAGATCCTGAGGCATATCCTTTTTTCTTACAATGTCGACTATCTATAGCTTAATACATTTTGTACAGAAGAATGATTAGAGTTTTGGTTTTGAATCAAGAGGAGGTTCAGAGTTGGAATCCCTGCAAAGAATTAGTAAAATTACCAGCTGTAGAAATTGTTTTCTTCATGTAGTTTAGTTTAGGTGCAATGCAATAAGATTGGCATACACAGAAGAACAAAATGATATTCCTTTTCAATCAATCTCAACCATCTGACCATCCAGTTTCTCAAATTTGAGTTCTGTTGCCAAGAACAAATTGAGTCTTTTTAAATTGTAATTTGTCAATTAAAAGAAGGCTTTTATATTACACAATATAAATAAAAGGATGTGTTCCTTAACCTGGTACTGAGGTGGAGAAGTTTGTCCAAGCAAACACACAGGAGCTGGCGAAGGACAAGTGGCTGTGTCCGATCAGCGGCAAGAAGTTCAAGGGTCCAGAGTTTGTCCGCAAACACATCTTTAACAAACATGGAGAGAAAGTTGAAGAAGTCCGGAAGGAGGTATGTGTTATCCTTTTTCTCTAGGGGGTAACACCCAAAATAATTTCTAGTTTCAAAATAAATTCCAATCCTAACCAAGGTTTTATCAGACCTTTTTTAATCCAAAATAATACTTTCACAGGCATGTTATCACTGTATAATTGCTCCATGCTAGCTAGAATTTTATTAATAGAAGAAATAGCGCTCCACTCTAAAAAAAAAACAAGCTCAATACTGCGACTGTTGTCCGGGTTAAATGGGAGGACTCTTGTTTTTCTTAGAACATAATCCTATCAATATAGTGTAGCCCATTGGTTGAAACTGTTGAATGAAAAAGAGACTTTTTGGATGTCACTGTTCTAACAATTTATTCACTGTGTAAAGAGTGGGTGATTATTCACAGGTAACCTTTTTCAACAACTATCTGCATGACCCAAAACGCCCCGCCCTCCCCGAGCATCCCGGCAACCGGCAGAACAATGAGCGTGGTGGCAACCAGATGGCTGGCTTCCAAGCACAGCCGCAGCAAGGCATCATGGGAGGATTTAACCAGACACCACCTATGATGTTTGGTAAGTTCTCTTTTATTTCAGGAAGTATGCTCTATCCCTTGTCAATTTTATGGTTATAGTTTCGGAATGATCCTTCTTTCTTCCTCTATCTATGAGATGCTTGTGATAATGTGATTCGTTGTGAGAATGTAACATTTGAATAAAGCATTGTTTAACGTCAGTACAATTTGGAAGTGATTAGGACTAGACTAGCAAAAGAATTTAATAAACAGTTGCTTACAAAATTCACATGATAAAATTGACACCGAAATGGGACGGACAAAACAACTGCAAATAAAATGATAAACTGGTAGAAGTTTACTACAGTGTTAATCACATGATAAATTTGCATGAAAATATTGAAACAAAATAAGACAGGCCAAAGATTAAGCTCACATTAATGAGACATGAGAGCATATGAAGATATACATACCGGTATTTTTATGGTCTGCAGGTAACAGCCCTCAGTTCAACCCCGGGTACCAGCAGCGTGACATGTACCGCCAGGAAAGTTATCGCCGCCCTTACCGATACAGGTGAGTGCTACAGAGACCCAGGGACAAGGATAGGTGTTGATAAACCCATACCATTCTCTTGCTGCACTGTGATATATCAGATAAACCTAAGGATGTTCTCAGTGCCAATGCTATTTGTTCACAGGAATGGTAACAGATCTTCAAGCAGTTCGAGGTATCTATTGCCCCTTTAGATGTGTTCATTCATTCCTGTTAGCTAAACAACCTAATGTCATGTTGAAGTTCTCACTTACAGTATCTTGATTGGACACATGTATGATTAAGTATTGACAGACTAGGGATTTAGGGGCAATTGTCAGTTAACCTACACTGCTCTATAGATATTTCATCGAAATACTGGGAATATCTTAGAAATATGTATAGCATTGGATGAAGTTTGCCTGCCTGGTAGGGTTTTTGAATAGAAATAAAGTTGTGAAATTAATTTAATCAAAGGTTCTAATTTTCGATTAGTTTGTTTCTTAGTGTACAATAACAGAGAACAGTTTATTCTTTGAATAAAATGTGTTCTGCTGATCTTGTGAGTAAAATAAAATTCTGTGTTGTGTATACAAAGAAAAGTAACATTTATTTTTTATCTTCTTACCAACAACCATATGAAAACATTGTAACCTTTGCACCTGGTTTTATCTTTAGAATGTGTTGAACAACTTGTAATTCTGAGGACTATATGAAATGAAATGAAGCAAGAACATTTAAAGAAATTCTTTGAATTAAACTAAATATGGTAGAAGAAAAGAAAACGTTTGATGCAAAAATATTTGAACTTGCAGAGTTGGGGGTCAAAGAGATGATCGTTTCGGCTCTTCTAGATCGCCACGATTCAGGTTTGGCGATTCTCACTGATTTGTCATTATTTACTCACATAAGTGTTTCAACAGCTTTGGCATATAACTGCACTTTGAAAATATTTACTTGTGCTAATAGGTCATGTCACCTTTTTGGGGAAGAAAACTTTTGAAAAATGACAATTTTTTATAATTCATTAATATCTGTTCGTCTGTCATGATCTCACATGATACTTATTTTATATAATAAATCAGTGAAATGATGTGAAGAATGACAGTTGTTTCCTATGAAACAAGGCTTATGAACCCATGTTGAATAGGCATAAGATCATCAAGCATGTTCGTCAAGCAATACGTAGTCAGCTAGTTCACATGAGATACCTCACCAAAATACACTCTCTGTGATGGTGGGATTGTGCAATGGTTAGAGCGTTTGGCTTGGGATCAAGAGATCCAGGTTCGAATCTCGCCAGTTAGGTATGGGTGCAATGAATGGTACACTAAATTTCAGTGCAGTATCACCCATGTTTTTTCGATTCTTGTAAGTTTCACTGCAGTGCATAGCCACAATTGTGTTGCAGGCTTTCTCCCTGCAATAATACAAGCATCATGATATAAGTGAAATAGTCTTCATAGCGACATTAAACCCCTCACCTTTCCTCTAAACCAATGTTCTAGAAAGATCTCTTTTTCTGCCTTCATACTTTTCTTTTATAAATGACTCTTTCATTCTTGTTAATAACTCCAATTTTATGTTTTTAACATTTAAATGTTGTTGTTGACTAATTTTGCATATTATTATTAATAAATTCTTTCGTAATTCAACATGATCTGTAAATGAGTCTGATATAATCTAAAACACTCACAAAAATAAATATGACACTATATATGTTTAAATCACATTCAACTGAAAAAATATTTTCAAAAACGCATTTAATTTCTAATATCAATGAGCTAAACAGAGACTTTCTATTCCCCTAAAGCTTGTTGGATTCATGATGTATGTTATTGTAGTTTATATATGTTTATATGCCTGTTTGTTGCAGGAGGTCCGACCCTCGCTCCATCATTGAATATCGAGATCTGGACGCACCGGAAGAAATGGATTTGTAAACCAAACAAACGACCGATTAAGTTCCAGGAAACATCATGAATCCTGAAAGAAAGATATTTGCTTTCTGGACAATTAATTCTGTGCTAAAGTCATTACTTAATTCATCTGTGTAAATACATGTGTAAGACATCCAACCATCTCACCACAGGATTTTAATATTTTTACCTGTTATTCATTGTTGTGTTGTTAAATTACACAAAATCTGAGTTATGATCGTCACTGATGTCTAGTAAGTGTAAATGTGGCATTGTAATAAAATGGATTTTATAATAATCATCAGTTTTTATCTCAAAAAACCATGTTTTCCAGTGTTCAATCTTGAAACAAACATCTGGGCAGGGATTATCCCCTATCATATAGAAAGGGAATTTGATTGGACGCTGGTTGTTGGAAAAGAGCTTTCACGCCTTGACCTTTAAAGCGAGGGTTCTATTGGTGGATTTTCTGTGCAAATGAAATTCTAGGGGACATTCCATTTTATACATGTGTTACAGTCTGATTAAAATCGACCTTGTTCCGAGGAATAAAATTTGCAAAATAATATATCTACCGGGATTCTGTAGATTCCTCCCCACAACGTCTGAGAACATCAGCCAAAGCCCAGTCAAATAGCTGACCAATCACATCATAGTATTTAAACGGTCACTGTTTTGAAAGCATTCGGAACAGACAAAAGGATAGCTGTTTGGAGTAATCTGCCCCTAGCTTCTCGCACCGAAAGCATTTGTTGGGCATCTTTTGATTGGCTACCTGAATTGCGCTCGAACAGGCGAGTCTACGGGCTGTAATCAGAGGGTTTGGCGTGGAACCTATGACTGATATGAGTTCGTATCCTGGTAGATGCAATAATTTGCAATTTTTATTCCACGGAAAACCATGGATTTTAATCAGACTGTATGTGTTATCAATACATGTTATCCCATTTAAACATTGTCAAGGATAATATTTTTAATAGCACACATTCATTAAAAAATCGAAACAGTGATACTCCATCAACTGGCTGGAAGGAATGTGGGAAGCGCTCCTACAAAATTTCTTGACATTGTTGATCTTATTATAAGTTATTTGTTCCTAAGTGGTTATAAATATTTCAAAGTAAATATATAAAGTGCTGTTTTAAGTTGTAAAACATTTGTAAAAGTATCATTCTTCTCAATTCATGTAATGCATAAAAACAATATGGAGGGTACTCGAGTGGAATTCTCTCTTTAATGGCTGAGACTAAATGATTTTGTATTGATCAACCCTATTTGTTAATCCACCATTTTCCCTCAGGTAAAATACACCATAACAGAGAAGAAAACTGAGTACATTTTGTCAGGATTGCTTGTCAACTGAAACAACTCTTACACATAGAAAAACTAATAAGTATCCTTGGGCAAGAGAAGACTTATTTTTATCTGACGATGGATGTGCAAACACAATTCTTGAAATTAAAAAGGATGATAATTGATAATATACTGAACAGCAAAAGAAACGCAAGTTTTAATGATTACAGTTTCTGTTTGCACATCAGTCCATGATTTGTCATATCATTTAGTCAATGTCCGATAAAATGTGGAGCTATGGGTACTGTAGAGTACAAAAGGTTACCATTGCAAAGTCAAATGGTATCAGTTCGCGAAAATGCACGTAACATGTTGTCATGGTAACATGATCTGCATGAGCCTGGTAAAATTCAAATTCCTCGTGCCGTAATCGAAGACCTGCTATGTGAAAAGGACCCCAAATTGTAACTCTAGCTTTAATGTTTAAGAAGTTAATGCTTGGCAAAAAAAACCTGGAAATTTTCGGAAACTGGGATATTGGCCGATTGCATTCTGAACAGTTTGCAAGGACTATAAATGCTCGTGGAACAACTTGGTACCGAAAAAGAATGCACTACCTTGAAGTTTTACCAAAATGAGACCAAGAGAACCATTCTGAATGAAATTCAAAATGACGTCATGACGTCATAACGTCAAATCAACATCAGCAGGACAGGGGTTTTGCATCAAACAACTTCATAGGAGTGTTTGCACAAGTTCCAATTGCATTTAAAAGCACATTGGGCCCTTAATCATGTGAACAGGAATCATGTTGTTTTCCCAGAGATTGACTATAGCACAAGGTAATGCCCTACAGAAGTTCGACGACAGTATTAACTTTTCATTATGTCTGCATGCTGTTCAACACGTTGTTAACATCATGTCAACATAATTTTAATGCTCTCATAAATTTGCTGAATACAGCGTAATCAGTAATTAGGAAAATGTTACAGTGGACTTGAGTTTCTTTTGCAGTTCAGTATACTTATGAACATTTGACGATGACAAGTTTCATTTCGTAAAATTATCAAGATGTGGTCAGGACTCATCTGAAAACTGAGCGCCACAGCACATCTTCACATCTGTGATTACAAACTGCAGTATGATCGAGCAGAATGTAGCTCTGTTTAATGACTGGTTGTTTCCACAATGGGTTATCATTACCCCTAGCAATGGCTCCTAAGAAGTTGTAGTAGCATCTTGGATGTCTGCAAGTTTAAACTTTATGATGATAAAACTGAAACCAGACGTTTCAGATATTTTATCGGACAATCCACTTTTTCCTTTTCATCTTTCGTGGAAAATCTTGGCGTATGTTTGAGTCCTCAGCTAAATATCTGAAAATAAGACACTAATTAAATAGGGACATGTCATTTTCAACGTAGGGATATAGGCAGTACTCGCAAAATCTTTTTCGAAGACGCACCAACAACCCTTGTTCAGACTCGGCTTTCTCTTCGGCATCAGTTCAACTCAACTTCAGAGGATTGGGAAAATCCAAAACAAAGCTGCAAGAATGATTTCAAGATTCTCTATCTGACCTATCAATCTTTTCATAATACAGGACCACCAAGAACTTGTGTCCCTGTATGTCCCAGAGAGGATTCGTATTTATAAATATTTCCCTATCTACATTAAAACGAACACACTGGTCTCTCCATATGCTATCATAATGTTTACATGAAAGTAACGATTTTTATGCTAAAATGAGATATTTTGATCATCATACCACCTCACTATCACTGCTACCCCTGTATATAGTCGTTCATTTCAGACAGTCTTTTCAAGATCATATCATATGGTTACAATGTTGTAAGTCCCTCCAGGGGGGTTTACAGAGACAATTGTAAACCATGTTAGGACGAATTACAATGATTGTAAACCCTGATATGTTTCCTAAGAGGGTGGTGTGAAAGCATAGATCTGAAGAAACATTCTTAGACTGATTTTGAAAACATTCTCAAATACTTACAACTCGCAACTTACATAGATAACGTGGCCGTAACATAGATTTAAGAAGATTTCATGGATTAAAATTAAAAACGGTTCATAAGATGGACAAACCCCTCATTCTCGGACTTACCAGAGAGATTGGACCCTGAGAGTCGGTTAGGGTACATCTTCTTCGGGATCCACAATCTCTGGTAACTCCTCGAAATTGAGGTTTCTCCATTACATCTCTCACTGTAAAAAGTCAAGTGTTGTCACATGAACCCCGCAGGTACAAGGGCGATTGTATTCTCGATGAGAGTGGTTTCTGGATGTTCAGAAATGGATCTGGAATGGCTTTGTCTGTCCGTCAATTTTTTTATCCGGCTCGTAACTGTATCATCAAAATTTATAACGGAGAAATATAACCACTCACCAGTGTGGACAAATTAATCATCGGATTGTCGTGATTTGAAAATTATACATCATGTGTCACTTTGTTGATAAAATATTTCTCTAGCGTTTGATATCATAAGTAGGCTACCAACAAATACTTTGTATTTGAAACACTAACATACTTAATGGCTCTTTTTTTTAAAAAATAAATAAGTAAAAGAACTAGTATTCGGAAGTAGCTTTTCAGGAATCCCTCATCTTGTTCTCTCCATCCATTTCAGTTACAAGATAAATTTCCGGGATTCATTGTTATTCAACACCCGCAAATTTAGTTTAAAACCGACGGCGTTAACTATTTATCGATATTGTAACATGACCGTTAGTTATCAGGCGTTTTGAAATGAACTCTCTTTGTGTGTACCCATCTCTGAGTTGACTGTTCCATATTTTTGTAAGAGGTGTGGACAGGTCAAAACAATGTGAATACTCGGCGTAATAGGCCTATGTACATTAGTAACAATTTACACGTAACCCCGAACAGGGTAACTCAACTATCGTCACTTCACAATATTTACGTATCCTTTTAGATGGCGATACACATTTATCTATGACATCAACAGAGTAAAGTACCTTGCAACAACAATCTTAGACTTGCCCTAAACCATTGTGCCAATGACGCAAGCATTGCTTTATATTGGAAAAAGACAATGGTCAATGTATAAGAATTTACACTACTTTCAAACTAAAATAAATACATTTTCTGTATAAATTAGTCTTGTTATTGTATGCTTTACGTTAGATACATTCTATCATTTTCACATATAAAGCATAACATAACAGAATAATTTATGTATGAAAATGATACAATTTAGCACTGCGTTAGTATTTAGATCATCATCCAACAATGTTCATCGTTATTTCAAAATGATTTCGACATCCTTGAACCAAAAACTGTCATTTAGACAGTGCTTTGTTGTCATAATCATGAATACACATTATGGCGTCATAACGCGTATTATGTCATAACATTATGATGGTCACGCCCTCTCTTCCCTTTATTTAAGACGTCCAAATTATTGTGATATCATAAGTTTACGATGTCACGATAACAATAAACAATTTGAATTTTTTTGGTGTAATGATAACATATAGATTCCATTGTATATCCCAGGATATATCGATTGTTTGATGTGTAATATCTACACAGTTTGAATTGGTTAAATAAAATAATGTGAATTAAAGGCAACATTTAAATATTTAAAATTTATTTTTAAAACATATTTTAACGCCAAGATTTATAAACTCATTTTACGTTTGTCACTTCATAACCTTACCTATTAAAATATCTAATCGTTACATTGAGCTATAAATACAAATTCTCTGTCCAAACTTGTCTGAACAAAATCATTAATGACAAAGGGAGATAACTGTGCATCTATGTTTATCTCCCCTTCTTTGTATTTACAATGGCGGCAAACAAGGTAACAAAAATGAAGCCGGGATTTGTTTACAAAATATGTTTTATAATGGAATTTTCGAGAAATGACAGTTATATATTTCACTTTAAACACATCTTTTCCTTCGTTTTATCGTATTTTGGAGAAATGTAAGGCACATTTGCAACTCTTGGATGGGTTGTTAAAATACTCTTTATACTTGGTTATGTTTTGATTTGAGAGAGAATTTGGACAGGCTCTGTGAGGGATGTTTGTGATACATTACAATACAGTAACGTAAAAATGAAATTTGTCAGTAATATAGGATAGTCATATGTTTTAGATTTAAAATATTGAACCTGTTTCACACATAATGATCAAGGAATCTTGACTCAAAGAGAGTTACTTTTTAAAAGCAATATTGATTGAGGTCATATCTTATTTTGACGATTCTTATGATATTCCTATCAGGTTGAATGGTATGTTTGTATGCGTAATCTTATAAAAAAAATATACAACATGAATTTTGATAATCGGAGATGATAGTGAAGTAAGTTTCAGAGAACTGAGCAACTATAGAATTATTAATTGGTTCTATATGGCCTAACCCTACCCCAATCCTATATAACTCTAGGAACTTAAAGAAAAGTATATAATATTAAAGATGTTATATTGAAGAGAATATTGACATAAAAGGTAGAAAAGTTAAACAAATAAAAAAGACAATATATTATGAAAATGGGTGGCAAACCAATTCTGTAGTAAATTATACCGATTTTCTTCATCCAGGAAGCTATAGCGATTGTACTGGACGTGGGTCCGTCCATGGACCAGGCCCCTCCTGGGGAGGTCTCCTCTCTGCAGACATCCATCGACGCCATCACTATGATCTTACAGAGAAAGGTAGGCTGTGATGTTATCTTGTAAACTGTTTTGTTTGATAACCATTTGAACATCTCAAAGACTGACTACATTTGATATAAGATGATTCACGATAAATATATTTATATCTTCAATTTAACTGTGTGAACAAATTTTCAATGACTTATTATGAGAATGTTAATGTTATAAGAGTCAACCTCCGAATGCCCATAAATGAGTTTGGCAGTAGCTTTAGATGTATAAAGAAGATAATTAAAGAATATTTTAAAATTGAATTTTTTTAGTCCTGATAAATGAACTTAAATGAAAATGTCTCTGCAACAAAAGTAAACATTTAAAATTTATTTGTGCAACAGATGTTTTCCGAGTCGAAGGATGAGGTTGCGTTGATCCTGTTTGGTACGGACGGTACAGACAACCCTCTGTCGGACGGCAGCAGCTATGAAAACATCACAGTGGCGAGAGCGCTAGGGGTTGCAGATTTTGATCTTCTGCAGCAGGTTAAAAATGACATCCAACCATCGGACACATCTGCAGATTGTATCCTTTGTGAATTATATATTGTTCTTTCTTTCATTGGCAAATATTTCTTCATGTTTACATTAAAGATTTATTGACGATTTAATCCCTTTCCTCAATGTATAACAAGATATTTTGGTTTGAAGAAAATGACCTTTTTATTTCCAAATTATTTTGTTTATGATTTATCACTCAAATAAAAAAAATATAAGGTTAAAAGATTGAAATGTTGGACTCTTTTCAAATGTGTTCCTTATCTGAGTGAAGTTCTTGATGCAATTGTTGTTGCGATGGATCATCTGGTACAAGGAATACAGTAAGCTCATTTTACCATTTTCTCTAAATTTTATAAACAAAAATTTGAACTTGAAAATGAACTAAACTGTCATAAAAGAAAGAAAGAAACTGTTAACATTTTAAAACAAATACAATATATAGAGATTATTACCCGAGGAAGTGTGTCATATTACTTTTACGAAATGAGTGTGAATTTTTGTATTGCCCAAGCGAGAGCATGGGTTATACATAAATTTGCACGAGTTTCGTAAAAGTAATATGACACACTTTCGAGTGTAATAATTTCTTTATGACCAATTTTATACCATTTGATTCGCGTAAAAATAGTCAGGAAACGGCCCACTTCTCTTGCGACGGGAAGCTACAGTGACGTCACGAACAATCGTTTTATGATGTCACAGACGACAAAATACGGAAGGTCGCGGTGAAACAATGGCTGCTAGGCAAACGTGATATGTGCACATGTGCTCATATCAATAATATTAACTCGGTTATTTTCAACCATATGGGTAATAAACTGATTTATAAAACAAACTCTTCTTACTTCTACAAATATCATTTAATAACAGCGCAGGTTTTGGAGGAGAAAAAAATAATGAAATGTTTGTTACCAGGGGTAAAAAAGGTTTTGCATCAAAGCGGATCATCCTGCTATCGGACCTTGGCGGAGGGTTTGGAGACGACCAGTTGGATACAATAGTGGGAGCAATGCACAACTCCGGCACTGAAATCAACGTCATGTATGTCCTGATTTTAACCTTTTTGTGTCATCAGGTATCAGAGAGAACTATCAGAGAGATAAATTATCTCCTTTTTGCCTTACACATCAGATTTTCAAGATAAGTATTGGGTTAAAAACACTTTCACCCAAGTATAGTGAACCTGTCGGGTGGTCTTGGGGTTCCAATCCTGCTTGGATCAGCACTTTTATCTGCAGTTCCACCATTCTGTTCCATGTGCAGTTAAGTTTCCACCGCAATACTGACTTTAATTCAGTGCAATGGTGATATCCAATTAATACTTTCAGGTTAAACCTCACATCACTTTAACTTATCAGTAGCAAATGTGTAAGTCTATTATCAAGTACTAATTTTGATAAATGCTTTATTTCATATTCCATTTCCCAAAATAACTAGTGTTTATGTAAATGCAACATGAAGTTTTGGCTTCTATACATGTTGAAGACTGTTGCTCGATTTTTAATAAATTTACCAGTAACTGCCATATATTTGGCATTTGGGATAAATATGCAAGATGAGTGAGTTGATTTAAACTTATATCAGCACAGCACAGGTATTTTGGCATATATCAAAGTCAAATAACATTTGTCACTTTAACAATAAGTCGTATGAATTTCTCTCCAGCGGCCCGGATCTGGATGACGATGACGAGGAAGATGGGGGAGGGGATGGGCCCGGTCCCTCGGTGAATGGACACCGGAAGGAGCGCACTCCTCAACAGCGGGCGGGGGAGGCCATGATCAAACACATCATCGACCAGGTCAACGGGGAGTGCTACTCATTCAGGTGATATTCCTTACGAATAATTATAATAAAAATATTTTTTTGCTCCAAAAGTCACTTATTTATGGTAAAAAGAAGTAAATGAAACTTTCCGTCTCAGGAGTCCTCCCTTTCCAATCAAGTTTTACTTATTTCAGAGGCTTGATAACGGTGTTAGCATCTGCACCGTAACGTCGCACTCCTGCAGAAAAAGTAGTTGGTAATACCATGTTTATCTCATCTCATGAGGAAGATAAGTTTCAGCTTCACTCATGATACACTTTCTACCTCAGTCGACGAGATAAATATGGTATTAGTCAGAAGAGATAGATATCCTCTATGTAGCCTTGTACCCTGTATTACAGTGAGGCTCTACCGGCTCTGAGCTACTTCCAGGCGCGGCAGGTTCGACCGACAGCGTGGAAGTGTAACATGGAGGTTGGGCCGGACCTCAAGATTCCCATCAACCTCTATGCAAAGGTAGGCACAACTATCTTTATATTGGCACAAATCTTGGTCAAGTGTCTAAGGTAGCAGTTTTACTCAAGCTGTTACTCCCACTGTTACTCTGTAATTGAACACTGAACTAAGAAAATGGTATAACCTGTCCAGCTACCAATACTGGACTATGGGATTTCTTTAAATTGGTTACTCGAATGGCATGATACTGATTAATTCAGAATCTAAAGTGAAAGTCAATTGTAAGGTATGAGAAACGCTGATATATGTTGAGTTATTGTTGTGTAGCTGAAGGACTTCAAGCTGAAGCAGAGCTGGAAGAAAGTATACGCGAAGGACCCGGACCTGCACGTGGGCAACCTGCGCACATTCCACATGAATGATGAGGAGGAGACCGAGGTGGAGAGGGAGGACATAGTCGAGGGTCTGTAGCTCGCATACTCCTCTCATTCAGTGTAGTTTTATATTGTTTATTAAATGATATTTAAAAAAAAATATTATGTGACGGTGTAACAGTTACTAAAGAACAAGTTGGATAGTGACATTATCAGAAATACTTGAGAAGAAGGCAGTCAAGAGTGTTTGTAGCTTGCATACAGTCAGCCCGCGATACTCCGGCCACCAATAATCCGAATCTCGCAGTTTCCTAACAGTAGGAAGATGTAACCAAATTAATCTCTATAGTAGTCCTCAGTACTCAGTAGTCCGAACATTTCACTATCCGAACGTTTTTGATAAAAAAACGGAAGCATTCGGATTATCGAGGCCTGATTCATATGAATCATTGCATATATGTCATTCAGTATAGGTTTATCATTTATAAAATGATCTTTAAAATGAAACATTAATACGTGGAGGTTAAATGGGTACTCTAGTACAAGTTGTTAAGTGACATTAGCAGCAAATGAAATAAGCTTGAAAATATGGCAGTCCAAACTTTACTCAATGTTAATGGCAAAATTGGCAAAGTGTTGGCAAGGCGTATATAATGAGATGTTTGTTTGCAAAGTTTGACTTTGTGTTACAGGGTACAGATATGGAAACACACTAGTGCCTATGTCAGCAGATGATAAAGAAAACATGAAATACAGAGCAGAGAAATGTCTCAAGGTTCTCGGGTTCACGAAAAGTGAAAATGTAAGTTAGTATTTGCACGACAAAGAGATTCACCTTCATTTTGATCATTCATTTGGTGTTATCTGTGTAAGGATTACCATTTTGAAATGAAATTCTATATAGTATGTTATGAATCATATTTCAGTCTAACAAACATTGTGTAAGTCATGGAGCAGGAAAACCAAGGTTTATGCTATATATATCTGACCAAGTTGAATATTGTAAGATCTGAAGTTCTGATGAGAATTGAAATTGTTTCTGCGCAGGTCAAGCGGCACCATTTCCTGGGAGACGGTACCAGTGTTGTGATAGCGGAGAAGGGAGATGAGGTAATTCTTGTTATTACTCGCAAATGTAATCCTTGTCATATATGTCATATTGTTTTCTCATATTTGAAATAAATATTTTTTTGAGAATAAACCATGACAACAATGAGATTTGATAATGTTTTCAAACAAAGGAGGAAGTAATGTTTGAATCTCTGACAGGCTGCTGGTGTGGCGTTGTCGGCCATAATCAATGCCCTGTACGAGACGAACAGTGTAATCATCGCCAGGAGAGTGTACTCTGCCGCCAGTGGACCCAAGCTAGGAGTTCTCTGGCCTCACATCAAGGCAAACTATGAGGTAAAGAGGGGCTGACTGCTTGTTAGGGTGAGAGTGGAGAAGTAAAGAGGGGCTGACTGCTTGTTAGGGTGAGAGTGGAGAGGAATAGGCCTAATTCTTCAAATTTACGAGCAAAACTTCATCCTGCATGATCTTCAATTCAATCAATGCGAAATATAAAGTATATTATTTCCATCATATGGTTGTTAAATTTGGATTCATTATCATATCTTAGTTAAAGGATAGATGAAATGACATAATATTATGGTCCAAATCGGATTCATTAAAATGGGATGTCAATTTGACAATTGCTCGATTTTAAATTTCTGAAATCGGTCCATAAATTACTTATATACGGCTTTTTAAAAAACCGCCTGATTTAGCCCCGGCGACCAGAATTTCAAGTCTGCGTGGTGTGACCCGTGAAGGGATGACTTCTGTGACGTATGTGGAGGAATTTGATTTTCAGCGATAGTCACAATTCAACGTAATTTCGCAACATTTTGATCGTAATTTCACAAAGATACCTTCAATAAACCATCTTAAATTTCCCATATATCGAATGTTTAGATATCCAACTAGGTAATTCCGCAGATGACAATTACACAATTATTACAATAATTACATAAACATGTCTTTTTGGCGATGTAATACACCTCATAAATTCATTTAGCGGCAGTGATAATCATCATTAATTAATTAACGAGACACCGGCGGAGTAGCTATCTAGCCGCCCCGCCTATCGCTTATCGCAGTCACGCCTCAGTGAGCATTTTCAAAAGGATTCGCCGACAAATTGCGATAGTATTAAAATGGGTGAATTAAAATCGTCTTAATTATTAATTGCAAGTGTATATTGTCTCGATTTTATGCTCAATTGATTCCGATATACAATATACGTAGAGGTAATCATCTGTCATTCTTGAGAAAAATGCATTTCATCTATCCTTTAAGTGACCTAGTGGTCATTGACGCTCCCTACAGCTGCTAGATCAGGGATATGTTTATCCATGGCTAACCTTGATGGATACACGTCAGTCAAACCATTGTGAACTGCTTCCATTGAAATTCGAAGATGTGGTTTGATGCTGAGTAATTAAGTAAATTTTGAATTTTTGAGTTTCTGAATAAGTTAGTGCCAGATCATTCTGATTGACCTATTTACGGGAATAAAGGGAATTTCCGTTAAAACAAGAAAAGGTACAAGTTATACAACTCAGAACAGCCTCTCCCTAATGTCGGCTGAATTTGTTTTCCACAGTGTTTGTTCTGGGTGGAGCTGCCATTTGCAGAGGACGTGAGACAGTTCACTTTTGGTAGTCTCCCTTTAACAGACGATGCCGAGATGAACAAGAAATATAAACCATCAGGTGCGTCACATATTTTCGGGTAATATTTAACGGCAGACAAATCTTCCAATTTTGTTTTATTTTTGGAGCATAACTTCAATAACTGTATGACTCGAAAACTTCACATTTCGTATGGATGTTGGTACAACTCCCTACCGGTACATAAAAACACTGGAAACGCAGCCTTCTGATGGAATGAAGGGAAATTAAATTGTCGCCGACATGCCTTCAAGGGGTTTCAATTCCAAGGTGGCAAAATGCTGCACCAAGACTAGTTTTCTGACTTTGAAATTTCCAATTTGATATGGATAACCTCCATATACGGAGGTGTTGTGGCTTTCAAGAGGTGTCAATTGAAAGTTATTGTCATTCATTGACATGATTGACTATATGTGTTTTCAAATTAATAATGTTTTTTGAAGAAGGTCAAACTGCAGGCAGGGTATGTTAGCTGAGAAATTTTAGTTTTGGATCATATATGTTGTAGATGACCAACTGAAAGCCATGGATCAGCTCATCACATCAATGGATCTAACTCAAGTCGAAGAGTAAGGGTGTATTTTATTGATAAATGATATATATATATTTCCTTTGTTTCTGTGTATAAGTTCTGTTTCCTCTGACGATGTTTCCATTTCAATGAAACTGATTCTTTCTATGCCTTATCATTTATGACACAAATTCTTTTTGATATTGGATTTATTTAAGGGGTATGTTTTCTACTCAAAAAACGTGTTCAGATTTATGTGGGACCATTGGAGTATGTTATTATTTCTATCCTTTCTGTCATCATCCTGTTTTGTTGCAGAGATGAAGATGACGAGAAAACTGAAGCGTTGAAGCCAAAGCTCACCTTTAACCCATATTTCCAACGAGTTTATCAGGTCAGTAAACATTTGCTCGTCAATAATCACATGTGTCCATTGTCCATATTCGTAGTACAACATCACTATTGCATAAAGAGTGTTACTGGATCCTGGTGGCACTAGATTTAAATAGCAGTGTAGATGACTACTTTTATGGGAATACTTATTGCAGGGATTTTTTTAAATAGTATTATCATTAGTATTGTTTATCAAATTATTGCCTCAAAAATACTTCCATGAGATTAAATATGTTTGGTGAATTATAAAACAATTTTCAAAGAATGTTATGATTGCCAAATATTAAAATTATCTAGAATTTAAAGTCTGAAAAGTTGAATCAAGGTTTCCATTTTCTTTGTAGTGTTTACAACATCGTGCAGAAAACGACGATGAAGGACTGCCAGAGTTATCTCCCATTATTGCAAGTTACCTGAAGCCACCGCAAGAAGTGTTGACTAGATGCGAAGAAAAACTAGAGAAGTTGAATAAAGTTGTGAAGCTTGAAGTGGTTGCAAAGAAAAAAGAAGAACAAACTGGAGAAAAAATGTTCAAAGACAAGTAAGTTGTAATAAAAAAGAAAAACACAGGCAGAACCGGGAATTGTTAAGTTGGTGGTTGGGGGTTCAGGTTGGGTAAAACATTCTAAACTGCTACCCCATCCCTTATTATCCCACCGGTATGTAATACCGTGGAATATAGTCATTACCCCGGCCGTCTGCCGCCTGGCCGCCTGTCCGTCCGTAATCATTTCGTTTCCGGAGCGGAAATCGTAAAACCGTTCATGATATTTTCCTGAAACTTTCCATGTGTATTACCCACGAACTGAAGTGGTGCCTTTTGATATTTTCAGATTTCTGAAAATTTTTTTTTTTTTCGTTTCCATAGAAACTTGTTGAATTTGGACTTTGTTCAGAGACAGGTTGGTTTCCGGAGCACAGCTCCAAAACCGTTCATCATATCTTCCTTAAACTTTGCATGTGTATTACCCACAAACTGAAGTGGTGCCTTTTGATATTTTCAGATTTTTTCTGAAAAATTTATATTTTTCTGTTTCCATAGAAACATGAGAGGGATGTTGGTTGTTGTTGATTTTGACTGCTTCTGGAGCAGAAGTCTAAAACCCTTAACATACCTGAAACTCAGCATCTGTAATACCCACTAACTGAAGTACGGTAGTAGATACACAAGTATCTGTCAAAGATGTGTTTTACAAATTTTGTGGAACCGGTGGGATATGTCAACTTCTGATGACTCTTGTTACTATAGCTGGATACCTGTTTTGTTGATCCCCAACGTCAAAATTGTTCTTCCAGCTAGTAGGCTAAAGAATTGAAGCTACAAACCTAAAGCATAGAGCTCTGTAGCTATTTTATTGAAATTTAAAATGAAAATTGACTTTAATTTTGTGTTGAAATCTTCAAATAATTGCAATCTTTTATTTATGATTTATTTACAAAAGTAGACAGTTTTATATTTAGTCACACAACAAAGATTAAAGTGAAGGGCACATGGGTCCTAATCAGTGCTCACCTGTCCCAGGTACCGGGGTTACCTTGCCCTAGTATCTTGCCTAGTACCTTGCCAAGTATCTTGTGTAGGATATCTGTGTGTTCAGTGTTCAAACTAAATGAAACGGTAAAGTAAGAGATGCTTGTTGATGTTGAAGGGAGGATGAGGCTGGCCCAGCACCCAAGAGACAGAAGATGGACGACAGTCTGGAGGGGGGCATGGAGGACATTACGAGGGCAAAGGTCACGCAGGTGAGGTCACAGTCCCAGAGAAAATGCTACTGACAAGGGTCCCACAGGAAAATCCAGGAAGTTTGTAAAGGGTGAACATTGGGGGTACAGTTTTTAAAAAGGAGGGTTTGGATCCATCATTAAGGTTCCTGTTGCACAAAGCCCTAAGGGAACCTAAACTTGTTTAGGTAAAATAAAACTTGGGCATGT
Organism: Gibbula magus; assembly: GCA_936450465.1. NCBI lineage: Eukaryota > Metazoa > Mollusca > Gastropoda > Trochida > Trochidae > Gibbula > Gibbula magus. The sequence continues at coordinate 32,630,225 of OW388289.1, forward strand.
AAAGCAATGGTTTTGTTTTGCAAATGTTTGTCTAAGTTAGAATCTCATCAGGAACTGCATGCAACATCCAGCAGGTTCTTGCTTGATCTTTTGATCTCATGAGTATAAAGAGAAAAACGTTGTTCGTTTCAAACAAGAACTCAATGTATATTGTATGAGTGTTTAAAATTATTTTCAGGTTGGCACAGTTAATCCCATTGACGATTTCAAAGACCTTGTAAGCAGAAAAGATGAAGATTTATTTGAAGAAGGTAAGCAGTTGAATACAAAAAATAAAAAAATAGTAATAATCATTGCCTAAACTGTTAAGACTTGTCTCAAAGAGAAAGATAATACACAGAGTAGAAAGCTGATTCTGCAATGCATTGTTTTGCAGCATGTAAACAAATGCAGAAGCGTATCCAACAAATTGTTGGGGATTCGTTTGGAACTCAGTTCTACAGCAAGGCTATGGACTGTCTCAAGGCCCTCCGACAAGAGTGTATCAAGGTATTTTCAACTGCTGTCTTTGACTTTAGTGTCCAGGGTCTTGATTTTTTAAGCTCTCTTAGCGCTAAGATAGTTGTAAATCAATGTTAATGTATGGCACTTACGACTATCTTAGCGCTAAGAGAGCTACGAAAATATGAGTCCAGGTATTTTTTTCTTCAGAACTTTATACTCGTTAAAAATATTTTCATGAAACTTTATACATGTATCATCAACCAGGATGTATATTATGCATTTTGCTTTTTTGGAATGTTTAGTGTATTGTTTTCTTTTCCCATGGATTCAAGTTGTACTATGAAGAAAAAAAATTCTAGACTAGAACTGAATCACTCTTCACAATATTTTCCTGAAATTTTGTACATAGGTAGATGCTACAAGCATTGTTAATGTGCCTTCTAGGAATTAGAAAATTAATTTTCACTGAAAAAACTTGGACCCTCACGAGGAAAAGCTGTTTGTTCTCAAACATTACATTGTCATCTTATACTGACAATATCGGGCAACACTTACAATGGTGGGAGATCGACTCTGTTATGTATGGTTTCTTTTCAAGCTTAGTTTAAGAAAGAAGATTATTTGGGTGAAATGTATATCATCATTCACAAAGAGGTAAAACAATAATTATTGTTATTTATTGTTATGAATCAGAAACAAGAAGCAGGAATATTCAACATGTTCATCAGCTCGTACAAAGACGCTCTAATAGGGAAAGGAAGAAGAGACTTCTGGGAACAAATTGTTTTAGGTAAGTGTTGTTTGAGAGGCATCTTAGAAATTGGAGCACAACAATGGTCAGTCAATATGGATGGTCTGACAACTTATGCATTAAAATGAGTTGACCATCCATAAACACTTCTCCTGTTTAACATATTCTAATGGAAAAACAAGATCTCACAAATTGCAAAAGAAATATTACCAACTGCAAAACAATCCTCCTCAATCAATAAATACAGTTCTAAACCTAATATACATGGTTTGGTTAAGCAACTCAAATCTATTTTCTACCTTTCCAATAAGGGTGTTTAATCATATTCCTATTGTTAACAGCTTTGAAAAGAGTCAAATTTTATGGTTGTAGCACCAGAGAGAGGTATTTTATTTATAATTGGTTGACTTGCCTTTACAGTGACAGCCAATGATATTGTATTTGCTGTGTATTGAGTGCAGGTGTAGAATGCTACGCTTTTGGTATTTCTGTAACAATTATTGAAAACCAACATGTCAGTAGAAAATCTCAGTTCATACCAGTCAAGGTACAGTTATATGAAGATTGTATATACGCATGTATCAAAGCCAAATAAACTTTTTTTTATACAAAATGAATTAACTGGACTGCCCAGCTTAGGCTGTCAATATGAAAATTTTCTAGACATGTGCAAGAAGTACTTAACTGTAACACAGAATGACAGGTGACTTGTATAATATCGGATATATCTTGTGTTCAGAGAAGCAGGCACTGATCACCAAGATGGAGTGTGAGGACAGCAAAGTAACGAGGCAGGAAGCGGACAAGTTCGTGGAGGAAGTTGTGAAGGACGAACCTGCTCCAGCAGCAGACATGGAAACCACAGATGATCTGGTTAGTGTCACTTGTTGCAGTCATGAGAACTCAATGAAACAATTTGGTAGGGCTGACATGACTCGCGCCAGTCTCCATCACTGACATATTTAAGCCTTGTGATATTTCCTTTACAAGCAAATTGGAGCCTGCTCCACTGTGTTAGCACAAGAAAGTAAAGGAAATTCGGCAAGGCTTAAATTAACCACAGATAAACTGGCAGGAGGTACGCCTTGAGGAGGGTAGTTGCTTTGTGGAAAGATTAGTGCCTTGAATTCACAAGTATAATTCAAAATGGATGGTGCAGCTCTGGCAATCAGCTTAGGCGTGTTCATTGATCATCAATTTTTGGAGACCAGTTTGTTTTCAATGAAAGTAATCATTTTCAATTTGCAAGTACCAGTAAAGATGCATTTCCCCACAGAGGTTAGTCCCTTCAGATTTTCTATCGTAACCTAGCGAGAACTGGTAACGTCATGAACTTGTCTAATCAGACATCTGCCACAGAATTCTGTCTTTAAAAAGTATGTGTGCGCATTACATCAGTTTGTAAATGCTGGTGATTGCACAATTAAAGAGCCATCACGGATGTTGATGAAAATATCAAAAAAATTCCAAAAATCTATCTCCGTAAAATAAATACACTGAATTTTTCCAACTAAAAATAAGCCGAGAAATTGCATTAATTAGTAAAGGTGTTTTCCAGTCTAAATATAGATCCAGTCTATTATTTTCAAGCGCAAAGCATTATGGTCTAGCTCACACACAGTAAACAAAGACACGAAAGAATAAAAAAAAATATGAGCAATGAAAGAAATCGAAATATATAATTTTTTGACGGTTATTTATTTACCATTTCATTTAATTATGTATTTGCTACAGATATTGGAATAATTGTTTTACCCAACTAGGTATTTTTATTGAATTTTATAATTAATGAGAGTAAAAATTTGTCATAATTTGCTGGTCTTATCTCAATAAAAAAAACATTTAACAGGAAATAATTTGTATATTCTCAGGACATTTAGAAACACAGTTTGTAAAGCAATTGTCACATTCAGTAATGTGTGACAAGGGTACTTTGCAAGAGAGGCACGTGCAGCACGTGCAGCACATGGGTTGTTATGGCGACTTGCGCTAGAGATGAGCCTTCACGTTTCGGAAGCGCTTGCTGTTTGTGTAGTACATATTACGCAAAAAAGGGGACTCTGTTTATATACGTCAGATACCCGTAGCGCGCGCTAGTCGAAGTGATACTTCTCTTTGAAACCAAATTGCAATACATTGTCTTGATATGAAAATTATTTAACATATGCCATGTTGTAGATAAAAGATTTCTCTGGCGAATGACGTTAAAAGTATATTTTCCAAAAATTTGAAACACTAACATCCGTGATGGCTCTTTAATTTCTGATGCAACCAATTCTTCATGTCTATCCTGAATGTAAGGTTACAATGGAAAATCTGGAGGGAGTAACCTCAGTGGGAAGAGAATAGTAGATTGTGAAGATCTTCAGAAAAATTTTTGGTTTTACTAGTGTGTGTATTTACAATATAAATTATTTGTTTCATTTCAGTTGGATCAACTCGAGTAAACACAACATGCAATCAGCATCAGTCTCCTCAGCAGTGTATTTGTGTCGTGTCCAAAGACATCTGTTCAAGACCTAAATGAACACTTGATGTGCAAACTAAGCGTTTAATTTCAAAAGACCTGTTTAGGAACTTTATATCCTCACTGTAACGGAGATGCCTTCAAATGTGTTCATGACTGGCAGTCACCATCATCCCACAGACCTCATATGCTACTGTGCAAGTCTTGAATTCTGTTTTGCTTCGGACAGCAGTGCTTAAAAAGGATACAGTGCTCGATTGTTCTTCATTTCGATTACTGCATGGTGCGAATGAACATTATTGAAATCATGGCCAATAAAATTCTGCAAGTTTTCAGGGGGGCCATTCTTTGCCCTAAGCCAATGATAGATGGGCTTATGATTGGTCTTAGGCCTAAGATCGATTAGTGACACGGCCCCAAGGTTCTAAAATATTTTCCAGTATGCTTACAATGCATAAAACTGATCCTGTCATATGTGGATGAATAAATGATATAATCTTTATACTTTGAGTTTGTAATAATTCTGAAGAGAAACCACTTCGGTCATGATTAAGTGCCATTTCTTCAAGCCAATGGAAAACAAAAGCTTGTCAGATTGTAAAATTATTATTTATCATGAACATTTGAACAAGAAAGTACAACAAAACTATACACATTTCATGAGGACACAATCTTATTTACAGTGCATCGTTTCCAAGGAATATACATACATTATATATATCTATGTACACAGTCATTTCTGTCGACTGGAGTTTGATACACAGATGCATCTTGGGCGACTGATGATTATTTACACAATGAATGATGTGAGATTTTTTATGAAGCACCAATATGCAAATAAATATTTTGCTACTTGCTTAGTCATGAAAATATGATTTAACAAATTCAAATGCCTTCAATCTTAATAGAAATTTGACATCCTAATACAAACTCTTCAATGACATTGATATCGGTAATGGAAAAACGAAACTTAAAAAAAATTGCTAATAATTAGCATGGCCTGAAATAAACTGGAATGAAAACCTTTGGTAACCATGAACACTTCAATAACAACAATTCAAAGAACCACAATGTTTTTCATGACATGATTTCTAGAAATGTAAAGAAAAATCAAATTGTCAGACAACATAAATTAAGTATAAATTTAACTTGTCAACATGGTGCCATAGCTTTATAATGAAGAGATGCTTATGTTATAATTTTAAGAGATTTGAATTTTCATTACCTTACAATGGATTTCATATTACCTTCAGACTCACATATTTAAAAATTCTCAGAAATAATCATTCATATGGCAATGATCGGACGTAAGTGGATTGCAATGCACATCACTTGAATAATTGTTTGTGTTTGGATGAGCAAAAGGAAGTACTCAATTACACATCTGCCATAAATGATTTTAAATATTGTTGGTAAGAACAGTCTCATTAGTTGAATCAGACCGAATGTAACACTTGTATCTCATTTGTCAATCTAATTACTTCCTAGCAGAGATCACGTCAGGTGATATTCACTTTTACCTTTCACCGTAAATAATTTCGGCCAATCAGAGGCCTTCTTAGATATGGCATTGAAGGTCCAATGACTTACTAACCTCAAAACTGATTGACTAGAGTAAAAGATGACACAACCTCTATTGTGCAGAACTTAAATCAGAACGCTTCAAGGAACGAGTGTTACATTCGATCTGATTTAAATGAGATTACACAAACTTCAAGAATAAATGCAAAATAACATCTTTCCAAAATGTCTAAGAGAGATGATTAAAGAATCTTTAACTGAATATTTGAAACAGTTTTTCACAACTAACTTAAAATTATTGAATAAACACACATCTTATAATGCCATTTCTTTCCCTCCAACACAAATATTTGCAAAAATCGTAAATATATCTAATCAGTTTTGGGTCGCTTTGCTTTTGGTGGTCGACCTCTCCTCTTAACAGGAGTTTTCTCTTCTTCCGAAGAGTCGAGTGTATCATCTAGCGCTGAAGTTACAGGGGACTCCGGTTTACGTCTCCTAGTGTTAGGCCTCTCAATCGGGAGGATCTTGTACTTGCCTACATATTTAACTTCAGGTGAATTGAAGAGTTCAGAAATGTCTGTTTCTTTAGGAGTGTCCACCTTTTCTGGTGGTGGTGGTGGTGGTGGTGCTGTCTGTGATTTTGGTGTTTTGACTTCTTTGGTGAAGGTCTGTTTTGGAGTGCTTGTTTTCACGATGGAAGGGGAAACAATGTTCTTTGGTGGTCTTCCCCTACCTCTTGGAGTCACAGTCACATCCTCCACAGAGCTTGTGGATACTTTAGTTTTAGCAAAGGCAGCAGGTGTTTTCTTCTGAGATGCTGGTTTTGGTTCTGGTGGTGGAGTTTTGTCCACTGAAGATTTCCGAGGTCTTCCAGCTGCTTTAGGGCTTGGACTAATAGAAGGTTGTCTACCTCTGCTTTTAGGGGTTTTGATCTCCACTTCCATCTCCACAGACTGTTTGCGTGGTCTACCTCTACCTTTAGGAGTTACAGATGGACTTTCTGAATGTGCTTTTGGAACATCATCAACCACAGAATCTGGTGTTGGAATAACTGGCTGCTTTCGTGTTCTGCCCTTAGGTTTTATAAAGTTTTCAGGGGTAGCAGCCGTTGAAATGCTTTTCTCTTCGGAACTTTCAAGCTCAATAGTCTCAATTTTACGTTCCTTTGGTGATTTTTCTGATTCTTGGGTATTAAAAGCATCCATGAAGCTTCTCTTCTGAATAGGTTTAGTTATAGGTTCTATACTCTCAGTGATTAGCTCTTGTGGAGACTGCACTGAAGCCAACTTCTTAGGCGGTCTACCTCTTCCTCTCCCACGGCCTCTGCCTGGTGCTGGGATCTTGGGTAATCTCTCTTCAGTGGATTCAGGAACAGGCAATCTTGAAACAGCTGCATCTGCTATCACATGTAGAGGATTAGCTTTCTTCACCCTGCCTGGACTTTCAACCACCACAATGTTGCTTTGATCTTTTCCTTGTTTTGAAGGAGACATGGTATTCGTCTTTGAAGGCGAAATGGTATTCGTCTTTGACGGTGATTCTTCAGGTTCTTCTGGTAGAACAAGTTCCTCTATTGGTTCCTCTATTGCTACAACATTGTCAGGTTTTGGGGGCACAATAGGCTGAGGTACAACCACTGAAGTAGAGTTTGAAACCACTCTGTCCGTTTCTTTCGGTTTTATCATGTCAATTGACGTGAAACCACCATCAGCAATAATTTTGTCCTTCAACACGTCAGATTTGAGTTTGTACTCATCAAACTCTTTTGGCTTTTCCTTACTTTGGCCCAACTTGAGGAATGGTTTCACTGCAGCTAAGTATGATTGTCCAGGTTTGACAATAATGTTTGCTTTCTTATTGTCACTTGAAGTTGAAACATCTTCCGCAACACTTATATTGTCATTCTGTTTCATATGAACAACATTAGTTAATGGTTTCATTGGACTGATCCCACTTGTTCCAATGATAACCTTTGCTTTGTCAGAACTAGCAACAGTTTGAGAAGTTGATGATGAGTCAACTGTTTGTCGAGCTGCACTAGCCGAGACAGAGACTCCTGAATGATCACTTGTAGTTTGTGAAGCACTAGCACTTGATGAAGGTTTGGGTGTATGCTGAATGAGACTCCGGGCTACTGGAGTTGCTACTGATTGAGATGAAGATGCTTTCAAAGTTGAAATCAGCTTAGATAGGAAAGCTTGATTCTGAATCTGTTGGATTGGGACACCCTTATCAACTAGAGTCTGTATAGCCTTAGCAATCATTGCTGTGTCGGCATTGGGACCTTGAACAGAGATCACTGGGCTGTATTTTGGGGATTTGGAAGGAGATTTGGATCCATCGGAATCTGACAGCACAACAGTTTCTGTTGAAGGACTACTGATCATGGGTGAGCTTATTTCTGATGCATGACTTGGAGATAGAGTGAGGGGAGAACCTACAGTGTGTCCTGAAGGCAGTACCTTGACAGTTGAGATTCCTTTAGTGGGAGAGACTGACACTTGTGTTGGAGAGGTTAGAGTAGAAATTTGTGTTGTTTGAATCAAGGATGATACCGCCTTGGGAGTAGATTGATGAATCTTGATGATGTTGCTGCCTGGAAGCTTCGTGGGAGAGGCAGACTGGCCTTGAGAATTGGGGAGTATATACTTGATTTGACTTGACTTGTCACTTGAATGAATAGATGATGGATCTGGTTCTATAACATTCTTCTTTAGCACACCTCCTTGCCCCAATCGGCCTGCAAGAAGAGTTGTTATCTTAGTCCCTTGAGGTGTGGTTACAGTTTGGGAAGTCCGTGGCTCCACAACAGATTTAAGAGACATCATACCCTGGTTGGAACCTATCTGAGCAGAAGACTGACTGAGAATTATAGGTGTCCCAGACTTTGAAGATCCTGTCAACACCTTAACAACTTGAGTGCCTGTTTGCCTTGTTTGGCCAGAATGTCCAGGAGGTGAAATCACAATACACTGTGGTTCTGGTGCAATTGGATTAACATCCTCGGTATGCATTTGAGTACTGGCAACTATAGGAACGGGTCTAAAGTCTGATCTCTTCTTTCTGCCACCCCTTACCAGAGCCCTCCCTCTGCCTCTACCTCTACCTCGAAGTGGTGAGGAACTTTGCAGCTGGATCATGTTGTCTCCAAGTTGCACATACTTACTCCCAGCTTGTTGAATTGGAGCATTTGGGTTTGGGTTAATGCTGATGACCCTCCGTGATTGGGTTACTACAGGACTTGACATGACAGACTGTGTAGAGGCTTTTTCTTTGCCTTTTATAAGCTGCTGGATTACAGCACCTCCTGCAGCAGTATCACCATTCTTCAAAGACTCTATTGCTTTCATGAGTTCATTGTTCTGCTTACAGTCCAAGTCTGTGAGAATAGTTTGCACTATCTCTCCTCTTTCATTTTTCTTCTTGACAATTATCTTAGGAGTACCTGTAACACTTGGTGCAGTTGGTGCTTGGGGTGCTTGAAGTGGAGCTGCCTGGATGTGGACCACATTCTTTTTAACAGGGCTTGGAGTGGGAACATCTTTGGCAACCTCCTGGAGGATTCCATCAGCACCAACAACATATGTCTTTGATTTCCCTCCAGTGTTCAACTGGGACCTGTCAAGCTCAATATACTTCAAATTTGGGCCTTTGCTTGTACTTGGTAGTATAGATTTTTGCCCATCAATGTTCTGAGGTTTACAAGAAATGAGTTTAGTAGGATTTGATTCTTCTGAGACCATCTTCCCACTTACAATCTGGGAGCCAGTGACTGTAGAGACAGCAGGCATATACACAATCTTGTTCCCACTTTTAACAACTCTCATATTTGATGCTGGTTCCAATGAAGAGGCAGTACTCTGCTGGGGTGTTAGACTTGTGACCATTGATGACAGGATGGTTGGTCTGTTCTTACTCTGCAATATGACCGGCTTGTAAGAGCTGGTATTCCCATGAATTACCGTCTGTACTGGAGATGAACCTGAAGAAAGTCCTGCAACATTAGCTAGGAGTCCAGAAGCAGAAGTGGCAGGTGGGAGAGACACAACCTTCAAACCCTGAAGCCCAGAAGCATTAGCTCCTGCAGGCAGAGTGATGATTCCAGGCAGCTTGCCTCCCTGATTCTGAGACAAGATATACTTCACTGTGTTCTGATTTAGCTCGGCCTTGCGCTTCAAACCTTGAGCTAAAGCTTCCTTCCCAGGTAGGACCACACTAGTCCCTGGCATGACATCAGGCTGGAGAACCCTCAGACAGGACTGCAGGATGTTGCAGGCCGAGGTCTCCTCAAGGTCACGGGCGACAGAGGGCTGAACATTCTTCTCCCACATGATGATGTGGATCTGTTTGGGAGGGATGGCCGGATCTTGAGTGACAAACTGACACAGTGTCGACTTGAGGTCATCACACTCCATCCACTGGTCACCTGCAACATGCAAATCAACGAGGCTGCTTAATGAGAGAGCAATTCAATATTATATGCATAATAATAATTCACACACGTTTTAGTACAAACACATCAAATGTATATCAAATTTCTAAATATAATACACTATTATGTGAAACACTTCTACTTCCAAGCTTTCAGTTTTGGACTCAATTCCTTAACTATCAGTTTCCGATTTATCTAAAAAAAACTGTTCTTGTAAACTATAAACACAAATTAGGGCAAACTGACCGAGGTTCGGACAGTGTTCCGATCTAAATACTTTCGCTCGTTGTATTTTCAATATTTGACTCTTTAACAGCCAACAATAAGTGGTGAAAGTCGAGGATGGAATTATTGTTCAAAGTTTCAAACACTATATTCGTTGATTATATGAATAAATATGTAATTTAGCAGTTTTAGGCGAGTATACCAATTCGCCCAAGGTTCGGACAGTTTTGAACTTGGTTCGGACAGTTCGTTTCCAGTCCAGCATGGACACCGAAAAGGTGACAGATAAACTGCTGTGCGATATTTGTTTCAGCCTATAATGTACTTTAAATAATTTTTGAAAGTAATTAGTAGGTAGGCTAATTAATTACATCTATTCACTTACAGGTAAGAATGTTTTGTGTCACATGTAAAGCTCTGAGCAATTAAATAGCTCACATTTTGTAAATCTATTCAAATTGATTTCACCTTTACCATGGGCCGGGTAGGCCTACAGTATCAATTGATTACTTGCTTACAATTTAATACACATGCATCTGTTAAAAAACACTTTTCAGAGCACCGTAAATCATTGATTAAGCAACTACATAAAAATAAAGGAGTCTAAGCAGGCTGTCATTGTTATCATAATCGATCAACAGCCGTGTTTATCCCGCAGTCGTAAGTGATGTGCATCATATTTTAGCGTTTGTGGTTCAAATACATCTTAAGAAATTTCGAACAGTAAAACACTTAAAATATATGCAGGTAATGGTTCAAGTAATTACTCGGCTATAATGAAATGATTTACGGTACTCTAACCACTTGTAGACGTAAACAAAACCTCTAGGGGGGACCGGGAGGGGGTGTGCGTTAGCAACAATGTTGTACATGTGCATTAATTCTTTAATTGTTATTCTTTTCATACGTTATAAAATATGATAATGCTTAGTAAAAACTACAATGTAACATATTGAAGTTATTAATCCTAATAGATACAGTTGGAGTTGTGTGATACACATTGAGATAACTTGGTATTATTTGTTACATTGAGCTATACAAAAGATGAAAGTCGACAAGTGACACAACACAAATATTAATCAATCATTTCAACACCATACAGTGCCCTGTTGGCGGACATGTCGATCAGTTTCGATCTTTTCAGTGTTGGTGAGCTGGGGTTGTACCCCGTTTTTTGCATACACATTTATACTGCCTGTGACCCGTGACACGTTATACATCTTGGCAGCTTTTCTTATAGACAGCAAACCTTGGCCGTGTTCAAGATAGGTTTGAAAGTAATCGCTCAATCGCGATTGCTCAATGTAGCGCTAGGTAGCAAGGCGAGCAAACTTCGAGGAATTTGCACTGTGTCGTTCAAGAGAGAAGAAGCGCTCATTGAGCGCTACATTGAGTGATCAATGAGCGCTACGAAGCGCTTCATTTTTGTTGAACCGCCGGCAGGTCTAACAACTTGAACAGCTTTCATTAGCCTGTTTTCTTTGGAGGGACTTGACTTGTTTCCAACGTGGCTTTTACCTGTCTGACCGACTGGTTAACGGAGATAACGGCCTGTATGACGTCATATAATTAGAGCACTGTACCATGCAAAACAATATTATTTAGTTGTTTTACTGTACATTATGAAACTCCCGCGTAAAACTAAAAAATGTTCCCGCCATTTTATTCAATAGCCGGAAGTGTCCGAACCTTGGTCGATTTGTGTCCGAACTTTGGTCTACTTGTGTCCAAACCATGGTCAAACCTGTCCGAACTAAGGTCATTTTGACATGTTATCAAAATCGCAATTCTATACCAAAGAATAAATTTTGTAGTACTAAATACAAATTTAATCAACTACCTAATTGTTTCTTCATGTACGTGCATTTATTTGAAACACTATAATCGCTTCCTTCATTCCCTGAATTGTCACTCAAAATTTACCTTCACACACATATTTTGTCGATTTCTTTCGTGAAACCGGCATTTGTACCACTCGTTAAATTTAGTTTTTACAATATATCTGACAGTCAGATATTTCTCAAAAGAATCAAGTATTGTCCGAAATTGAACAGAAATATTTAGAAGCCAACGGAGTGTTACACTTTGCTTTGTTTTTGCGTCAGCTGTAACTTGAAAGTGTCCGAAGTTCGGGCGACTTCGGGTGGTGTCCGAGCTTAGGGCAGTTTGCCCTATATCTCAAATTATACTAATATCAATCAGAATCTCAGTCAATGTTAAAAGATTGGCTTATATCATTAATCTTGAGACTAACATTAGTTAATTGAATGAACTCTTGGACTCATAGAATACCAGTCCAAGTGGTTGACAGTAAATAGAGAACATATGTTGAACTCACCAGTTCCATTCCTGATCCACGCTACGAAGTGGTCGGGGTTGTTCTTGTACTGTATGACTGCAGTTACCATGTAGGTTTCCCCTCCAAAGGTGAAGCAAAGCTCGTTCAGTCTGCTATGCGGGAGCCCCTCCTTGAAGTGCAGCAACAGCATCTCTGGGATACTGAAACAGTGGAGCGTTGATTTGGAAATTAGAAAATATCACTAAGATTTAAATGATCAAATTAAATGATTTGATAAAATAATTGGCCAATGAAAGTGATAAAATTTCTCTACTTAGAACGAGAATCTTCCATAACATTTTGAAATAGGAATAAAGATTTCAACAATGCAGTGTTTTCAGTTTTATATTATGGCTTGTTAAAAAGAAACTTACCTACTATTGCAGTAATATTATTGGAATAAGGACGATTATTATGGATAATAACTTCTTTACTCAGAGAGCACAAGCTTTCAAAATTCTCTTTCAATCATGATCTCGGAATAAAACAGTAGTTATTCATAAATAACTGTCCATATTTGACTTCCAGTTTCTTAAATGCCATTCCAAGAACCTAATACTGGTATGACAATCATAGCCACTGGCAAAAACCACTTAAATCTTTTCAAAAATCAAATTTGAAGAATACCAAACGCAAAGTCTACATTAAAATAACCAACACACTAGAAAAGCAGTTACCTTGAGAAAGTCATCTTCATGCGTTTGCTGGGTGCCTTACACTGGAAGCAGTTCCTGATGAAGGAGGGTTGGATCATGTTGAAGTCGCTGGGCACCTCGGGGAACGATGGAAGGAGCTTCGAGTGGTCGTCCTCCTGGTGGTAGGCACACTGGTCACAGTCGAACGTGTACTTGAACTTGATCTTGAACTTCTCCTTCAGCATAGAGGGTTCCCTCACCAGCAGAGGGAGAGCAAATAGAGGACTGTCGTTCTTACCCCTCTCACACTGTAGTCTCGGCTGAAGAACATCCCAAATCTTCTCTCGCATTGCATCAAGAATGTCCATTGCTTTGAAGTAGTCCTGCATGCTTTTCAAAGATATTTTATTGACAACTGTGGTTGTTTTGGGTTTGCCTGGTTCTGCTTTGCTCGTGTTGGCACCATTTGGAACTGGTTCCCCTGCAGCACTGGATGATGGGGTTCCATCAGCTCCCTCTCCTGGCCTTGAATGACTAGAGTTTGTTTCAGCTGCGGCAGCATTTTTGGCAAGATTTTCTTTATAATCAGAATGTACTTTAGCAGTCAATTTCTGCATTAGGTGCTGTGCTTGGTAGTAGGCCTTAAGTAAAGTAGACAGCACACTGTTTTCTAATGCCATAGTATTTTCCTCATCAGTGAACAGTTTCTGAATGGTTGGACTGTTACAGAGTACGATCATCACTACGTCCAACCAACACATAGCATCCCTATTCTGCCACTGCACAAACAAATTCAGACAGTGTTTATCAAGTAGTGGAATTGGTCCAGTGTCACTCTCTAGTTCAGCTAAAATCTTAGCCTGCTGTTCTTCAGACAAGCCTAATGGATCTTTGACCATAGCAAGAGCCTGATTAGCAGTAGCAAATGGAATGGTCGCTGACGATTCTACTGTGGGTTGAGAAGATGCAATTTGGTCTTGTACTGAGGTAGCGGATTCACTGATGAGAATAGGAGCCTGAGGAACAGATGCTATTTCCTGGCTCACTGCAGCACTAGATGCTGTGGGTGAAGCTATTGTGTAGACTCCATTTTGAGAAGTGACTGCCATGTTGGAGAGAGCAGTATGTGGCACTGTAGTGTACACTGTTCCATCGATCAGCTGCTGTCCAGGTTGGAGAATTATGCCCTGGGTTGTGGTTGTGGTTCCTCCAGGACTAGTCAGGGTCACAGGCTCTCCCACAGAGGTCAGATCTGGGAGCTGATCATCTTGGCTAGTGTAGTCCGTCTGTTGGGTGACCACTTGATTTAATCCTGTATAGTCTATAGTCTGAGTGACTGGCAGTTCAGCAGACGTCATGGGAACAGTGAATATCTGGTTCTGCAGGAGGTCTCCCCCTGCCTGTTCCGGGATAGACATCAAGACTCCTTGGGAGGGATCCACTTCCATGCCTGCCACCGATGCCTGGCCAACTTCCTGTTGTTGTATTATACCACTCGGGTCAATGTTCATGTTGACATGATCAACAACAGAGTCTACAGGCATAGTTTGTTCACCGAGTGTTATCGCATTGTATGTCTGAGTAACATTTGATACCTCATGTTCAAATATTGGCACGTTTTCAATAGTCTGAAAAGGCTGAGCATCAACAGCCTGTCCCATTTCATTTACTGTGGCATATTGGTATGCTTCTGAAACCCCAGGTATTTGAGACTCTGATGTTGTATAAACAATGTTCTGCTGATGAGATACAAATGCCTGTTGGCCTGTGGTGGTGACTATGTTCTGCATTGCATCTACAACATATGTATGCCCACTTATTACCCCTCCAGCTTCAGTCTGAGGTTCTTCATCCAAAGCTTCCCCTGTGGAAAGAAATGCAGTTCTGACAATGTCATTTACAGGTGTCATTTCACCTGAGGGGGCCTCGGTAACACTGGGTTTGGTCTCTTGAGAGTATGTCACACTTGCTTCAGTATGTACATTCTCAGCACAAGCTTCAATATTACTTGACTGTGCAATCATTTCAACCTGATTTGAATCAAGCATAACTCCATCCTGGGTTATCATAGTATTGTCACTTACTACTTGCCCTGTACTGTCAACATATGCATTTTCTAGAACAACCCCTGACTCTGTAACGATGACTTGATTCTCTTGAACGACTTCATGTTGCCCCATTGCATCAGGTACATAGTCTGTTGGAATCTGCTCTTCTTGGCAAACATCCTCTACAACTTCTGTAGCAGGAGATTCTGTATATATTTCTGTTGCCTGCTGTTTTAAATCCGAATGTTCCTGAACGACTTCATGTTGCCCTATTGCATCAGGTACATAGTCTGTTTGAATCTGCTCTTCTTGGCCAACATCCTGAACAACTTGGCCTGTAACAGGAGGTTCTGTACATACTTCTGATGCCTGCTCTTCCAAAACTGAATGTTCTTGAACGACTTCATGTTGCCCCATTGAATCAGACTCGTACACTGTTTGACTCTGCTCTCCTTTGCAAACATCCTGTACAACTTCGCCTGCAACAGGAGCCTCTGTACATATTTCTGTTGCCTGCTGTTCCATAACTGAATGTTCAAAATTAGTTGCTTCATGGTTCTCAACTACATGAGAGTTAATCACATCTTGTTGAACTGCTTCTTCATGTACAAAATCTTGATGTTCAACTGACTCAACTACTGATGTTTCCAAGCCATCCTGACCATGAGCTTCAATTATTTTCTCCTCTTCTTTTTTCAACTCTACCGATTCATATTGAACATTGTTCATTTGGTTCTCACTCTCAGATTTAGTTGTCTCTACCTCAGTTAGGAGATTTTCTTGATAACTTGCATCAACAGGAGCCACAATTTCTTGACTTTCCATGCCAACAGTATCAGGAACATGTGTAGCAGTTTCATTTGAAGTGACACAAACGCTATCTTCAGTAACATTGCTGCTGGCAATCACCTCCTCAGGTCTTCCACAGTCTTCAGTGTCAAAGGATTCCTCAATAATGGGAACATGAACAGTGTCAGGTGGTAATTCAGATCTACCATCTTGGATGTTTGCTTGTCCAGAGAAACCTATCTCACTAACAGCTTCTTGCTCAGCATGTGCAGGAGGAGTATCTTCAGGTGAACAGACATCTTCAATTTGGTTTTCTGATGTTTCAGTGGAATTTACATCAGCAATGTTCTCTTCAGATGAAGTTACATTTTCAACTAGCTGTTTTGCTTGAATCGGCACATCTTGTTCAGTTTCTACAATACTTTCAGTGTTACTGCAGACAACATCAGCTGAATCTTGCACATCCATATCTTCAGTAACATCTCCTTCGACTTCATCATTGACAAAAGGAAGTTCCTCACATTGTTCAACCTGTTCATTGGTGTTTAGTGGCAGTTCAGCAACATACCCTTCAGATACATCCAGACTTTCAATGTGTTCATCTCCCTGAGTACTACTCGCAATATGTTGCTCAGATTCAATGGATGGGACGGGATCCGAGCTAGCCTCATAATCCATAATCTCATCTGGTGTCTTTTCAGTTATGAAAGAGCTGGCACCATCCTCAGGAACATTATCAACTGCTGTTTCAGCTGTAGAACATATAATCTCAGATTGATTTGCATCTTCGGAAGATACACCTAAAGTCAATTGGCCTCCATCTTGGTTCAAGTCTTCACAATCTTCCTGTACAACGTCCCCAGAGAATGACTGACAAGTTTCTGCTTCAAGGTCACCATCACTTGGTGCTGGAGCTTCACTATTCTGTTGTATGTCTTCATCTTGCTCATTACCCTGACTAACAACAGGTTCCATCTTAACACTTTCATCCACACCTTCGTCTTTGATAGGAGCCATCATTTTGTCCTTCACAGAGTTGCTCCACAAATTGTTCTTTTCAAACAACTGAGGACTATATTCAAAAATACTTCTCACTTCCTCGTCAAGAGCACTTTCAGAGTCTTGTGAACACAATGTGGGGTTAATATTACTGTTGGCAAGGTTGTCAAATGGCTTTCCAAATTTATGAAAACTCTTTTCTAAGTTAAAACCATTAGTCAGTTGACAAAAACTAAGATCGCTATCAACACTTACTGTGTTGGAAAGGTCACTGTCAAATGGAAACACGTTTGTATTTTCATCAATATCAAAAATATCTTCCAATGCATTCCTTAGCAGAATTTTAGGAGACTTTGCAGCATACTTCCTACTAAATTCAGCACAGTCAGCTTTCAGATCGTTAGCTAGGTCAGTGGGGGGATTTTGAGCCTTCAAAGGCAAAGGTTCTTTAAAACCATTTACTGCACACTTCTCTTTCACGGGTTCATCAAAAGCCCCGATATTCAGTAAATCTTCCAAATCAAGTTCTTGTTGTTTATCACTTACAGAATCGGTTACTGTACCATTAATGAGATTGCCAGAGAGAATGGAGTTGACAAATAGTCCGCTGTCACAACTAGGAGTTTTTGGTGCCTTGGAGGGGGCAAAGGACACTGGTGAGAGAACTGTCGGTGTCCCGAACGGAGTAGACACTACAGACTTGATGCTTCTGGTGGAGGAAGATTTGCGCTTCAGAGGAGGGACGAGCGACAGATCTCGTTGATGGATGCTCGGACTCTCGGAAGATGCCTCCAAAGGGAATGAACACTGAAACAAATATCAAAAAGATTAGCATTATATGTCATGGATAATTTCATATTGTCAATGTTTTGGATGAATGATTTAACTCACAGAAGAACTAAAGTGTACAAAGAGTCGTCACACTGTTTAAATGTTTTAAGAAAGTGTCTTAAATTGTTTTGTCTAATATGAATATCGTTCACATGTACTTGAATACAGAATTTCAAAGGGGAATCAATGCTACAGAATAAATATGAATATGTGTGCTGTCAAATATTTGAAAAAAAAGGACTGGTTCTAACAAAATATTGCAGCAAAAAAGACTTTTAGAAGTGGTGTCTTAGTGTATTCTCCCAATGTAGACGGTCATCAAATTTGAAAACATTGTGTGCAAAGGTCCAGGAGATCATCTTAAGAGTTTGAAAGTAGTGTTCAGGGTTGGGGGCGACGTTGAAAATAAGGTCAAGGTCACTAAAGTCGACTGATATTGGGGAATCCCTTAATGTTTACTCTAAGCCAAATATCAATAAGATATTTCAAAGATTAGAATGAGATGTATGAACTTCTCTTTCATACATAGTTAGTTTCTCATTACAGCAGGGGACAAAAAGGAATTTTTAAAAGCTCTCTTTTGGAATATAATCAAAAGTACTATAGAAACACACAAGCATACAACGATCTTACTTGTTAGGAGAGTCCAAGATTAATAAAAACTAACCGATTTGTTCTCACAGAGTTGGATTGCTTCGTCAAAGTTGATCTGGTAGAGTTTAAGACGACTCCGACGACCCGATTTGGCACAAACTTCACAGTACTTCTTTGTGCCCGAGGGCATCTGCAACAGGAACATCAGAGATTAGACATGTGGATTTACTTCAAAACAATTCATTCTAATATACTAACAAAGAATTTTTTTTAAAGAGAACAAGATGTCAATAATTCAAAGTGTGTATTTTGTCTAACATACCTTTTTAAAGCATAATCGAATGGATAATATCTTTTAGACTGTTTATTGTTACTCTTATTAGTATGCTGCTTGAGGTGTGAAATTTTACAGTATTTAAGTTAACATTTGTCATGCAAAGAAACTGTGCCAATTTCAAAATTTAGAAAAGTATTAAAACCAAGCTTTTTCTGTTAATGGAAAATTTGGAAGAACAAAACTAAACACTTCCATTTAGCAATAAAGGATAATGTTCAATGACAATGATGACTTACACCATCAGAAGTATACTTCACTGAGGTGGTCAAAATACTGTTAAATCTTTTAATCTTTGTATTTAATTACTTAAAAAATCTTTTTTTGGTAATTTCCTAAGATCTGGAGTAATCTGAAATAATTAAGTAACCACTTCATCAGGATTCCCCGCACATGGATTAATGTTTTGGACAGAACTTTTGATATCCCACGTTTATTCCATGAGTATTGAACACCATGTATGACAACTGTGTCATCATAATGCCCACCTTAAAACCAGCACATGGTAATAACATTGAAAATTGCTTCCAACTTTCATATGCTCACAATGCTGGTAAATAAGTCATATAATACTTACTTACCCCAGAATAGATATGTCTATGATTTCTATTCGCTTTTTTAGCTTAAGAATTGCAGGACTTAATTCCAAATGTTAGACAAAAAATTATTTAGCTCACTATTTGTCAAAACAAACACATCAGGCTTTTTTTTATATTTGTGCACAACAAAATTGAAAAATATTGGTTCTTGAGCATCACTGATTGTTTTCTGTTTCATATGGTTAATATTTGGCCAGTATCAGTAACCCAAAGCTCAGAAAACGAGACAAAATAATCGAATCCCTCTTGATGAAAGTTTATGGTTCGCAGCACAAGAAATGAGATGACAATGTCATTGAACATCAACCATTCAGATGTAAAAACCATTTGCTTCAAAGAACAACACTGAATGAGGAAGCGTTTTCGACTTGAAGATTCAGCCTCCCAAGTGGCTTATGCAAGCCAGAATGACCAAGGCTTCTAAGCCCTTACCCTCGAGCATCAGTGTAGTATCAATCGACAGGACTATGAGTGACGGACGGACAGACTGACGGACAGACGGACTCCAATTATCAACTACTATAGTCTTTATCTGCTCACCATTTTCACACGGTTCCATAGTAAAGATGAATTTTCCTGCAAAATAGGCAATATCATGGGGTTTCTTGTGGGCGATGGTGCAAGTCCCACAAAAAAATAAATTCATGACATGAAGACATCTGTACTTTGGCACTGATCAACTCAAAACATGCATAGATCTTAAATTACGTTTCTTGACAAACGTTTCATTTGACCAGTTTATATATAAAGGTTTAGATTTCCAGAGCGTCAAGTTTGAAATCTTATCCAGAAATAATTATGTAATGTGGAAAGAATTGTTGGCAAATTATGCACAATGACAATTTTGTCACACACTCAATAAGCCTATGGCTTGATGAGTTATGTCGTCATGTCTTTGATAACAAAGATAAGCTTTCATTCTGAACAAGTAAAGAATATATACAAGCTTGACTCAATATTAACAATATCATTAACAAACAAAATTTTACGCCTTTCAGCAACTATGAAATGCAAAGGCGCGAGGGGTTTAATATTTGAGCATATCACAATTATTCACAGTTACTAAAGAATAACATACGTTTTGCCAGGTGTTATATTGAGCTGATACTCCCATCTTGGTATATAATACATTGTTGTCGTCTAGCGTGTATTTTCAGGTTGTAAAAGTCAAAACGTAGTGCATGCGTCTAAAACGATCTTGTTATTACACAGAATGGCGACAACAATAGCAAACCATGTGCCCGGAAACGACCTACTTCTCGGAACATCGTCTATCTTGATTTCTAATTTTACGCGCATTGCGAGTGCATTTGTTTTATTTATCAAAATCATGTAATACCTACCCAATTGATGCACTCTTCATGATGAAATATTCATGAAATATTTCTTCTTTAGGTGGGAAAATTCAAGAATAGACGCCATCTTGAATAGCACGCACCTTATTTATGAATTATGGGTAGTTTACTTAAATACGAAACATGGGCGTTATTTAATACACATTTGACAGTTTTCATCCTTAAACAACCAACTTAATAATAATATTATTTTAAGGTTGATCAAAAATAACAAAATAAAATAACGGAAAGTTACGAGATTAGTCGATCAGTATGGTGATGGTGTTTCTATCATTTGCGCATGCGCTTTCTTATGAAAGCCATTAATGTGTATGTAGACGGATCACAGTCCACCGGTATTATATTATTTCTGAATTTCAATCAAATAACACAATTTTTTTTTTTTTTATGAAATTATTTCTTTAATGAACTACATAAGCTAGGAATTATTTCAATTTTCAAATTATCGTCAATTTCCTAAAAAAAAATAATCGGTTGCTAATGACAGGCGTAAACAGAGCTGGGGGCAACGTGACCTACATTCATTTTCTCAACCACAATACTGCATGTAGCGAGACAGAGGAAATCACTACCGTAAGTAAATATATTACTCATACTTATGTAACAGTCATGTCATTTGGTTTTATTATGATACCATCTAGTTGTTATATTCTCCCGGGAAAATACGACCAGGGAATAAATGGCCTTATACACCAGAATTTTGTCCAAGGACGATAGTATGTGATCAAATGAAAATGTATATGGTGACTGGTGTCGAGTTTATGGCTATTATTGCACAATGCCAAATGTATGTCACATGTTAGATATATGTAGAAATATATAGGCCTATAGTAGGGCAACCAATGTAACACAATTTGTAAAAGGGCCTACATATTACGACGTTTGAGAACGTACAGTGTGAATGAGACATAGGGTCTACATTATAAATAGTCATATCAAAACCGGTCGTCCGTGAAGATTATCCATTATAGGAAGTAGGGGAGACCGGGGCAAAGTGCGCCCCCGGGGCAAAGTGACCCAACGGTTTATTTTTAGAATGAACAGCCGATGACACTACCAGTTTCTATCTACCCATCACAGATGACGTAAAGCAACGTACAAGTGGATGACGTCATGAGCAGTCAGCGGCAAATCGACAGGAGGGCGAAAACTTTGATATTGAACGTTTTCATGTAAAAATCGGGAGCAAATATCATAACTGACAGACACATTCTCTATCACCGGAGCTAAAAAATCACTTTCTATGTGAAAACATATTATCTAAGCTTACAATTTTCATGTTTGTATACACTTGGTGTCCGGTCTAATTTCTTCTATTTCCATTTTAAAAAGGTATATGCTTTGGGGCAAAGCGCGCCGCCCCCGGCGCGCTTTGCCCCAATGCATTTTATGTTATGTTGGGCCTTCAAATGTATTTTCAGAATAAGCTAATCAGTGTTAGGTTAATACCTTTTAAAGGCCACTCTTTCCACCAATAATCAAAATAAATGAAAAAATTCGGTAACTTGGCATGGAGCAAGCTGAATATGTATTTTTAAAAATTCAAAGGGGAAAAGTGCATATTACGAACCTTTGTTCTGCAAAATGATATTTATTGTAGTAATATCTCAAAAACCGTCAGGGCACGCTTGTTTGATGTTGTTAGTTACTTTAATAAACATTATGGTCATCATTCAGAGTTGTTGTGTTAAGTTAGTGTTGTTTTCTTTAAAAATGGAATGTTACTAGAATAGAAAAGGGATTTATGTAATTTGTAAGTTTAATTGTGTCAGCCTTATATGATAAAAATACAATATCGACAATGAATTCTGCAGAAATAAATTCAAAAGTCCTGTTCAAGAATAGAAAAAAAAATTAAAAACGATTCAAGTATGAAAACAATTTAACAATTCAAATATGAAAATGTACTGCTGAAGACTTATAAACATATATGTCACGGACCTATTTTCTGAGATATTTGGTGCTAAAGTTCAATATTTATGAAAACAAATGGGCAAAGGAAGATAACTCTTCAGTGTAAAAAATATTTTTTATTTTATTACATCATCTAAATTTATATACGGTCATATAGCAAATATGATTATCACCATAAAACAGAAACTATTTATACAGCCATATAACCATTACCTTTCTTTATTAAGATAGAAAGATTATTTGATTTTAAATGTTTCTGGACATGGACAATTGGTAGGAACGTCTTTAATAGTTATGCTAACGATAGGCCATTCTTTGTTTTATCAGACCTTCGAAGGGTATTTAAACGTTTGCACTTGGAAATGTGTTTTCTGCAAGTGTTAAATTTGTTACTTTTTTGTTTTGTTACGTTTTGACAAGTGTGGTTGCCGTTCACTAGAACATAAGACGTCCCAAAATATATTCACGTGCCAAAGAAACGTCCCCCTACAAAATGCAATATATTTCAATCCACTGGCGATAAATACGACTGAAACAGCATACTTTACATGAATTTTCAAAAATTATCTCTTCATATTTATGAGACACGTTTAAAGAGGTTTTTTTTTGGAATCTCCTTAATTTGACGAGATAGAAGAGTCAAAAGCAATTTTTGGCTTGTTTTGTGCCATCCTACAGTAATGATGCGTCAACAAATTGAAATCCAAGAAGTTGTTTATATTGAAGACACATTTTAGTACTTAATTATCTACTTATTAATTTTTAAAACTTAAAAGCAAATATTATGGCTAAAAAACATCTTGAAAAAAGCGATTTTAACACCCCATGTGTATTTGAACAGTCTGAATAAATAAAAGTATCATACTCTGAAGGTTGAAATTGTGAGTACTACTTTACAAAACATGTGTCTATCAAATGCATTCACAATATACTTTCTACGACTAAATATTTCATTTTCTGCTCTTTTTAAAATGTCTTTACGTTTCTTTTGCACGTCAGTAGTTTTTTTATAACTTTTATCTTTTTTCTGTTCTCAGCATATAGGCCTATAATCCGTTCATCCAAAAGTTGGTTCTGTTTCTGGGGTAGAATTAAAAAGCAACTGACTTAAAGTATACACTGGTATTCTGTACAGTTTATTATGAACTGTGAATACCTTATTCGTGTTTACCGTTTCAAAAAACGTCAACGTCGTTTCAACCCACATTAGGAAGACGGGGCAAAGCGCCCACCATGGGCCACTTTGCCCCGGACCACGGGGCAAAGTGGCCCACGTTAAAAAAAAAATGTTTTCCTTCTAAGCCGAAAACGATGGTGACCAGAAATAAAAGAGTGTGTTAATTTCATACTATATAACTAAGTTCTCCCGAAGGTCTAAAGATACGCAGCTGAAAATTGTATAGTTTCAAAAAAATGCCTTGCAAAGTTAAGGGGCGCGCTTTGCCCCGGTCTCCCCTATGTCAACCCCACATATTTGTTGTTAATTAATTTGCGAATCGGAGTATTTTCACCATAAATAGGGCCTACAGTAAAACGTCAAAGAACATTACAGATATGCGGAAATAGTGTTGTTGGATACCCGATCATCATTTTATTACATTATAAATATGCATTAATTATCTCATTAGTTTTTATTCTCATTCAATGCAATTTTCTCATTGTATTTTCTATACATGTCGATTTAAAGTGGGCCTGTGTTCTAGGTATGACATCTATCATCTAAATCCAGCATTTGGTACATCCATTGTGTTGTTGGGGGTCACATATTGGAAACGTTATAAATGGTGTTACTTCATCGAGAAGTACCGACTGTTGCCGAAAACTACCATTTTGATGATAGTAGACTTAGCATATTGACGATATGAAGGTAAAAGTAGTGATTTCTGATCGAAAACCGGACAATGCACAGCGTGTGACGCGCGCCAATGAGTCAAACGTAATTTTGGAATCTTATTTATAACAGACAAAAATATATATTTAGTTGATAATGTTTAATAGGTCACATAACTACTGTGCATGTAAATGGGACGTGCAGTTTCGGTTTCTGCACATGCATACTGATGTTACTCAATTAACTCATTAAACTTAAATTAGAAATGAGTTGAAGATTCACGTCAAACATGAGAAAAGTCGGGGTTGCTTATAAGATGATGGACTTGTTGCCCGATAAAGAGATAGCCTTTAGGACTATAGGCGTTGACCAACCTGTGGTTGGGCCGTACACTGATTTATAAGCACTCCAGTATGTAGACCGTCAACATGCAGTTGAATGTCACTTACAGCGTCTTATATTAATGATATCAAAGGCCATCAAATAATAATTATTTTATGGTCTCTGATGAAATGAAGGAATACTTAAACAGTTGAAGGATTTTTGTCATACAAGGATAAAACCATTCGTGTATACAATAAATGACAACCGTAGGGTGCCAAATGGGACTTTAATCGTTATTTAGTAAGCTTGCTAAATGAATTGGTAAGCTTATACTCAATAGTGATGAAAGTCACGTTTATCACCCAATACAAGCGATCATTTTGATTAAGAATATCATTTATAATGCTTTAATTTTCTTCATATGGTTCTCATTGAATCACAACTTTAACACACTGATGTGAATGGTGATAAAGCTGTAAAGCTTATGTAAAGAAAATAATTGCATACGTTGTTTTAGTTTACAGATTTGAACTTCTAACAATCTGGATGTCGAACAAAGGCCTCGTTCTCACTGGCACGAGGCCGCCGTCTGTAGCCGACTTCCGGTCGCGACCAACTTCTGGAAAACGTGGTCACTATGGTTACCACACTGTAACAGTCAGTTCCAATGTAGATGAGACATTGTTTAAATCTCACAATACGGGGTTGATGACGGAGGAAGTCAACTTCAAACCACCATGGATGTACAAGAAGAAGACGCCAGAAGAACAGATGAAGAAACCTAAAGGTCGGCCATTGTTATGGGCACCACAGCCATCAGTGAGTTTAGACGGCAACGTCGTGTCAAATTTCAGCAACATAAAAGTAAAAAAACCATTGACGAACTCTACTCATGCAAAATATAAGTTTCTAAAACATAATCCCACGTTCATCGACGAGACTTTATTCGGGAGCGGGTTCGAGGAGCCCAGTTTCGAAGCTCCATGGGGAGAAAAGAAGAAGACACGACCGTACATATGGGTACCCGAGTCCATGGCGTACCAGGACAACAGTTCACACAAGATCAAGTATCGGACGACAAGAAGACCAAACACAGCATTAGGAGTGCGGGGAGAAACCTGTCTCAGCCAACCCAGACCGGTCTGGAAACCATGAGTGCAAATAGGGGGCAGACAGGGGCGTAGATCTAGAGCTTACTACTTCAACATGATCTAAAGAAATTACCATGTGATCGGTGTCGGACATTGGCTTTAAAGGGATAATATGAAGGTTGAGTGTTTCTGCTGAGTCAATACTGGCAACTGTGGAATTCTAGAAGTTGAGGTGATGAAGAATGGAAGTAGCCTACCGTTTTATGGATATACAATTTATTTAGTCTCAGTAGATGACGTTTCGACATAGAGTTTAAGGTTGTTTTTCAAGTTCAACGACATTGTTGATTTCGTGAAATTCAATGTAATGTATACATGTATTACATTGCTTGAAAAAATAATTATATGTGTCGATAAGTCGTCTATGCAGAATAAAGAAGTTGTATATTCATAAAACCTTTCTACATTCTATATTAATCAACATAATATCCTAAGGAAAATGTCGTTAATATGCCGTTTTAAAAAAAATTATTCATGGCACTATCTCCTTGATATTCTTCTCAACAAAAATACTCAACTTGAATACTATATCTTTAATCAGGCATTGAAAACATCGTTTGCTTAATCTTTGGTATCCATCGTTCTGATGTAATTCAGTCTCATTAAAATCAGATGGAACGTAACATTCGTACCTCGCAGCGTTGTACAAATGGTGCATTCGATCTGATTATAATGAGAGTGAAAGTTCATCGCATGCTTTAGCGCCGTTTCCCTGATATTTTCTTTTGCTCATAATGCAGTGATATCCAGTATTATATCTATGTTCCAAATACACACCAGAGGAGACAACTGTCACTACAAACCGTCCTGTCCTAGTGAATCACTATTGTGATAGTTGCTGTTCGAGTCTAAGTGTGTAAGACTAATGATGTGACTCGATGTTGGAGCCAGGAGGTTTTAAAGGGGGAGGGGGCTCACGTATTGAAAAAGGGGGGTTACTCTACTTTGGGGGGGGGGGGGGGGCAAATTTACATGCCCACACCCTCCATTCAAACTCCTGTATAACGATAGACGTTCTCGTCCAAATTGTGCTTTGCCTAACTACAGCAATATTGTGTCAGTTGAAGTGAGTGTATATATCGTGATAATCCCTTGTGATATATATCTATATTATCGGAGCTTTGATCTCATTTAAAAGTCTGCTTGTATGAACAGACTATAATTTGAACTGGAAGGAAGAAGAGAAGTTTTATCGCTTTGATTTATATTTATGAAGTACTGCAAACAGAAGTCATTTTAATTAGGTACATCCACGAATGTTTGTAATGTCTGAATTGGAGGGTTGAAGTATTAAATGTGACTATCGAACGTAGAGTTTTCCAATTGTGCCATCACCGTGTAGACCCTAACACATCTGCTTTAAAATGCCGATGTGTCTGTACCGTAGTGTCTTCTCAGATGTTTGGTTATCATTGAATAGAACATCTTTTTATTGTGATGTTTAAGAAATAAAATATACATGTTAAAATGACTTTGAAGTTTTGTTTGGAAGTATTATTCCACCTAAATACACTGTATACTTGCTAGTGTTGCATTGTTGCTTTTAGACTGGACACAATGATATAACTGCCTTCTTTGTAAATAATCATTAGTTGAATATTTGTATCATTTTTATATCATCATCCTATTTCTTAAATGAAATATATCGTATCGATAGCGAACTGAAAGTTTCATTGAACCAGGGACATTATATAGTTTATGTATATAATGTCCCTGATTGAACTGACAAAGTTGCCGACACTCTGGAACAGATCGTTGCGTATGCTGTCTTTCATGGCCGTCACGCCGTCACATAAGACCATTTCAAAGACAGACTGAGAATGATATCTTATGTGAAGTGTAAGTAATTTGGTATTCATTAAAAAACTAAGAAAAAATAAAATGCTTGGTGCTTATGGTTTAGGTTCAATCGTTTAAGCTCAACCGCAAAAGAAACGTCACCATACACAATGCAAGATTATTCAATCCGGGAGTGATAAACACGACTTAAACCGAGGTACATCATGTCTTCAGACGTCAACTTAACTAAACTTGAAATTTCAAAACATTTACTTTTCATATTTCTGAGATGCACGCGTTTTAAGAATTCTCAAAATCGTCGTTTTCGAATCTCCTTTAAAAATAAGCTAGACGAGACGGGAGAATAAAAAAGGGCTTTTTTGCTTGTATTATGACGTCCTACAGTAAAGACACGTAAAATATTTTAGTTCACGAATACTATTTATATCGACAACATATTGTTGTAATTACATTTCAACATTTTACACATTTTGACTTAAATGTCAAACACTCTGGCCAAAAACCAATTTGAAGAAGCGAGAACCGTACCCCTAGTGTATTTGAACTGACATAAAGATAAACTCATCATACTCTGATGCAGGGATTGGGAAAAACACATTGACAATGGGTCATTTTGGGGGATTTTAGTCATTTTAAGAATTTTAAAGGGGCAGTAGCACGTTTTTTGCAAAATTTATTTTTTCAAATTTCCCATTTATAATGATAGTTTATGTCATTTAAATTAACTTTAGAGGGTAAAACATCTTATTACACAAACCAATCATCTGTAGTGGTAAAAACTACGTTGCCTATAAAGCAAAAATTGCATGGCGGCCATTTTATTGTGAACACAATTTATTATTTTGTATTACAAAAACGATTCCCATGGCTTTACCGAAACATGTACACTCATTTTAAACTTTATTTTCCGAAGAGAGAAGGATGTTTTACTATTGGTGAAATTATTTTTCAAATACATTTCATCAACTTATTTGAGCGAAAAAACGTGCTACTGCCCCTTTAAATGGGCCATTCTCCTTTGTAGCAATAGCAAAATTAGAATTTGAAGGGGCCATATTTTCATCCAATGTGCAAAATGGCCCATGGCCCCTATACCTTTCCCAATCCCTGCTGATGTTTGAAATTGTGAGTACTTCGTTACTGCACATGTGCATTCAAAATGTACTTTCACCGGTAACAGTATTTCGTTTTTTTACACCGTTGAACAAAATACGATGACGTTTCTTTTGCGGTTGAGTGTATTTTTGGTCATATCGGAGTTAGGTAGTCTTAATTAAAGATTGTAGCAAGTTTTGGATAATATCATTTAAAGCATGCCGTTATGAAACTGCTTCATTTTCTTTTTAAAAAGAATATATTCTTGCTCAACGAATTATCATAATAGAATGTTTGACAAGTATGAAGGTTGAAATATAATTATGAAGCTACCTTTGAAAAAAACCCCATGAATTCTGCTATAAATGAGCGCATAATTTATTGATGGTACTATCATCGGACCGACTTCAATTTAAACTTTTTAAAAAACCAGTGCACTAAACTCCTTTCTCATCCTCATATTCCGTTAAAATTGTATTTTCTGAGAAGCGTTTTGAATTACTGAATTTATGTACATTTGTAATTTTGAAAACTCAATTATTTAGTGAGAAATTTATAATTATTTCCCTATTCATTAGTTGGACGTGAAACTTATAATTAAAAAAAGTAAGCAGTGGAAAAGTTAAATTAGTTGTAAAATATCGCTGTTCATAAATTATTATTATATTTAACACGGAGAGAATATATTTGATCAATCGGTAATTACACGGATACAGTTATCTCCCTTGGCCCGGAGCGCATTCTACACACTGTAGGCTATGTACTGTTTTACATGTAAAATTTCCTTTTTCTTAACACCTTTTCATTCATATGTTTCGCAATCAAACGAGGAACACTTCATTCTACCTTTGCTTAAAGGCAACTTTCAAGTTTGAGCTAAATAATGTATTGCAGTGACTATAAATTTTGGACTGTAACGTCAGTTGATACACTAGATATGCAAGTTTTAAAAAATCATTGAAAATGAATTCAGATTTGATATTTTTGATAAAGAAAACTAGAATCCGCCAATGACGTTTATTGCAAAAATAATTAATTAAAAATGAATATTGTTTGTTGAATTGCACATTTTCATGGAGGGCATATTACCATGATATTTGTCGATTATGTGAAGAGGGATTTTCTATAAGTTGTATAACGTGTGCCCAATCCATTTCTTAAATGAATAACCTATGTTTTCAATCAAAACCCATGAGAGGTTCGTGGTTTAAAACCAAGTGAAGATTCGGAAAGCTTCTTTCAGTAATCTCATAACTTCATTCTATTTACCATAACTGAAATAAATATATATAGTCATCCAATCTCGCTGAAGTTAAAGGAAAATTTAACACTGACATCTATACTGGTATGAGTTTCACATGCACTGTGAGTATAGACACCAAACACTGACGTTACTCGTGTTAATCAGGAGTGGGAGACGACTCCCACAAACAACCATATAATCTGACAATATTTCTTCTTTTAATCATTTTCATTAGTCACGTATAAAGACAGATCCTATATATTTCAAAAAATATTTACCTGAACGGCATTCTCTTATATATAAAGAAGTTGACAATAGATAAAAGTAATCATTTAATCTAAAAAAAGCCCTTAAAATTACTATTTTGATTTTACCTATTCAAGTCATATGAAATCTTGCTTTCTAAAGTCATGTATGTTTTTAAGCACCATGCAGAAATAACGACTAGGGCAACATTTATGGTTGTTCAGTTTACTCCCTGCTCTGACTAATGTAACTGCTTCATGGTTTGGAAATGTGACATCATTTGTTTCTTATCCTTTTATTCCTTATTTTTTACTCTCAATTTATTTGAAGTTCATTGTATTGTCTCTTCGTGTTACATAAAATGTCAGTTTTAGTAGAATCGAGTATGCGTTATGGTTTTATGCGACAAATGATGTCTGTACGACGAACATGTGTTACTACAAAGTTATGGGCACCCAGAAGCATTCAAGCTCTAACGATTTTCACTAAATCAGCTGGCGAGGCAATGAGAGGAATGGCGAGTGACACGTGGCTATTGTAGGTTAGAGAAAAATCATTATCGCCGGCCTCTGTCATATATCACGTGGAAAATTTTAAGTGCTTATGAAACCAGTGCATGTAATATATACTATTGACTATTTGAATAATAATCACAATATTTTACAATGGTGTGATGATTAAAGTCGCATACGCCATATGAAATTTCCATTCAACAGCAAAATACATAGAAAGGTCAGAGTTAAGGATACAATGAAATTAAACATAAATTATCATGTGAAGCTGTTGTGATTAAAATCGTATACTGATTGCACAATATGATAATCTTAACACCTTTTTTTTCGCTCAATTACATTAAGTCGAAATGTATTTGAAAAATAATGTCATCAATACTAAAACACCCTTCTCTATTCAGAAAATCAAGTTAAAAAATAGGTGTACATCGTTTGGTAAAGCCATGGGAATAGTTTTTGATATTCGAAATAAGAAATATGTTCACATCAAAATGACCACCATACAATTTTTGCTTTATACGCAACACCGTTATTACTACTGCGGATAATAGCTTTGTGTAATAAGAAGTTTTACGCTGTAAATCAACTATCATTATTAATTGAAAAATTAAAAAAATAAAATTTGCAAAAATGTGCTATAGCCCCTTTAAACCATACTAAACGGCACATTCAGCTGCACCAGTGGTAGTCTGAAATCCAGACCCTAAAATTGTAAGAGCCGAGGCAAGTCTACAATAAGACAAGTCTATATCAAGACTACTAAAACGTAACACATCTCATTGGCTCCTTTGTATTATATTTTCATTTCATTCAATTTTAAAAACTTACAAACAACTTCATTTCAGAGACCAAATGTTCGACTACACGGGTGACAACTCATAATCATATGTATAATGCCATGTTCTGACTTTTAATGTTGATCTTTAAAATGTCTTCTTATAGAAGCAGGTAGGCCTACATACGATGTTCAGAAATGGTCCGAAATACGGGTACTTTATGAAGGGCACGTTTACCCTTTCCATAAAAGCCTGAATACGGTTGTTCACATTTTACCACTGGTTTTAAAGGCGCTGTTGCACATTTTTTGTGTGCATATTATGTTTTCTCTTATTTGCCGTTAAAGTTTATATAATATATTGGAACGTAAATGGATAAAACATTTCATTAGACGACCCGTTAAGCGATATCCATAGAAAATGGTTATCCGTATTCGAAGAAAATGGTGCGACGTGTAAATCGACAGTGATGAGGAACTCTTCAGTGTGAGAGATAGATTTGTAGGTCTCATGCGAAGTTGAGAGTTCAGACAGCGATATGATTGTTCATTCCATCATTGTATCATATGAAAAACTTAGTGTTTTGGTAACACTGCATCAATCAGATCACTTGAATTATCTTCGAGCGTCCCTCTTAATGTGAACACATTAAAATAGCAGCTCGATGGGGAAATGGACTCGCATGGCTTAACAAAACCATGCACATTCGTTTGAGAACTCTTTATTTTGATTCAGGAGTACTATCTAGCCATTTGTAACACTTATTTATATTTTTGTGAAAACACTTTATTTCAGTAAAGAAACGTGCTACAGCTCCTTTAATGCCTGTAACCACTGTATAATGTTATATCAATATAATGCTATGTACGTTATTTTAACGTTGAAGAATTTCGTATTCATTATTTGGCACCAACATAATTGGATATGTATGTACTTAATGGTAGTAGTTGTTGTTGTAATAGTAACAGAAGTGACACTAGCAGTATTTATAGCAGCAGCAGCAGTAGTAGTAGTAGTAGTAGTAGTAGTAGTAGTAGTAGTAGGAGTACTTATATTATTATTATTAGTAGTAGTAGTAGCAGAAGTAGTAGCAGCAGCAGTAGTAGTAGTAGTAGTACTTATATTATTATTATCATTAGTAGCAGTAACAGTAGAAGTAGCAGTAGTAGTAGTAGCAGTAGCAGTAGTAGTAGCAGTAGTAGTAGCAATAGTAGTAGTCCTTATATTATTATTATTAGTAGTAGTAGAAGTAGTAGTAGAAGTACTAGTAGTAGTAGTAGTAGCTGTAGTAGTACTGATATTATTATTATTATTAGTAGTAGTAGTAGCTGTAGTAGTAGTTCTTATATTATTATTATTAGTAGTAGTAGTAGCTGTAGTAGTAGTTCTTATATTATTATTATTATTATTAGTAGTAGTAGTAGTAGCTGTCGTAGTAGTAGTAGTAGTAGTAGTATTGATATTATTGTTATTATTATTATTATCAGTAGTAGTAGTAGTAGGAGCTGTAGTAGTAGTTCTTATATTATTATTATTAGTAGTAGTAGCAGTAGTAGTAGCAGCAGTAGTATATTAGTTGTAGCAGTAGTAGCTGTAGTAGTAGTTATATTATTATTATTATTATTATTAGTAGTAGTAGTAGTAGTAGCTACAGAAGCAGTAGAAGTATCACCAGCAATCGTTTTCGTGGTACCATAACGAGAGCACTTCAGTAAGCAGAACGTGCTACAGCGCCTTTAACAATCGCTTTTCATGTATAGTCATACTCACATATAGATACTTATTTAGTGCCCGCAGGCGCCAAACGGGTAAACCTGAGAATATGCAGTCGACAATATCAAATATTCTAAAATAATGTATTTGTAATGACAGGTCATTTTTGTCAAAACTGAATGAAACAGGATAGTATCTAGTTAAGGAAATGTACTCTGGAGTACAGCTCTGTAACAATAGAACACATGCGAATACAACTCAGTCAGGCTTTGAGGAGAATAAAGGAATGATCTGAGATAAAAAGACGAAAGGAAGTCAAGCAGTCAACCTCTTTAATCATTTCTCTCTTAATCAATATGCATAACGACATCTAATAACATTTGTACACTAACTAGTTTAGCATTCTGTAATCTTCAACATTTCCCAGCCTTCGACCCACTTCTATTTCAGTGTTACTTATCACAGAGGGGTCGAGTGAAGGGAATGAGTGAACGTACAGTTCTAAAGGTATAGACTGTTAGGATGCAGCGATATGTTTGAACAGATACGGATAACCGAGTTTGCCCAGTCGCTTCATATTGATATTAAGTGTTTCTTGATAACAATCGATACGGGATGCGCATGCGCAAAATGACGGATGCAGTTTAAATGCGTGTATGATGTATGTGCGATCAATTCGGCGTCTACCATCAGATTACCAGGACAAACACGTGCCCTTCTTTTATTTGATTACCAGTGTTACAGAACGGGACCAGAGCTTGTAGATGCATTTCGAATGGTCAGTTCGTGTGATTAGCAGAAGAAAGTGACCTCGCCAGGTCATTGGCATTATTATTGGCATCCTTTAAAGTGCAAGGCCGAGAATGTGTGCCAAAAATATCTTACTCGATTAATGGTTTGAAGAAGAGGTATCTCCTGACCTTTCTGTATTGAAGATATTTCTATATCTTTGGAACTTATCAATCAACAGAATCATACTGCAGAAACACTTCTTATGCAACTACTACTACTACTACTACTACTACTACTACTACTACTACTACTACTACTACTACTACTACTACTACTACTACTACTACTACTACTACTACTACTACTACTACTACTAGGACTACTACTACTAGGACTACTACTACTATTACTACTACTACTACTACTACTACTACTGCTGCTGCTGCTACTACTACTACTACTGCTGCTGCTGTTACCTCTACTACTACTACTACTACTGTTGCTACTTCTACTACTACTAATACTACTACTACTACTATAACTACTACTGTTGCTACTTCTACTGCTACTACTGCGACTCTTGCTTCTACTACTACTGCTGCTGTAACGTCTGTCACTACTGTAACTACTACTACTACTACTACAACAACTATTACTACTATTGCTATAAATACTGCTAGTATTACTTCTATAATTATTATTATCATTAATAATGCTGCTACTGCCACTACTATTGTTACTGTTAGTCTGCAGTTACCGTAAGTACAACAACAACTTCTACCATTATGTACGTACATGTTAGTGGCAAATAACGAATACACAGTTCAACGTTAAAATAATGAACATGGAAATTATACTGATAAGACATTATACAGCGGTTACACGCGTATGAAAGGGGAGTTGAGGGGGTTGGGTTACATTGGAAAAAGGTTTGGGGGTGGGGGTCACATTGAAAGAGGGTGGAGGGCACATTGAATAAGGGGGGGGGGGGGGGGGGGGGGGGGGGAGAGGGGTAGAAGAGACCACCCAGGGGGTTCAACAGATTGTGTGCTTCCACCACTGGAGAACCGGTTAATAAGGGTAAATGTGAATAGAGTGTTTGTTTAATTTATTTCTTCCTATTATCTAAATCCTCACTGGTGATTATTTCTATCAACTAACACTTAGATTTGCATAGTCAACAAACTGTCATGAAATTATCCTATTAGCACTTTTCAAACAATATTTGTTGAACATAAAGGACGGCGCAATACATTTCTTTTGTTGTATCGACGTGTACACACTACCCACATCAAAGAAGTTGATAATTTCTTTGCTTTATTCCTTTGTTCAATTGTATGAGCAAACAGAACACGTTAGAAATAAACGTTGCCGTGGTTACGCGAGTGTGTGCAGAATATATTTGGCAATGATCATTATGGCTTAATGGCTAGTTATAAAAAAAATTTCTTGAAGGACAGATGTCGGCGAGCTATATCTGGCAACAGAAACACTCAGCTAATTACCATGTAGGAATTGTATACCATACGACACGGATGATTAATGTCTCTTCAAACAAAAGTACACGCAACTGTAGACACGAGTCGATTTTATAGGGATTATGGTCGAAATATTTGTCAGGAGTGACCACTGTCAGAGAAAAAACGTCTGGAGACTTGACCAGGAGCTCCTGGACTCTCCTGGATCGATTCCAGGTCTGTGGGGAGTCATTGAATGCAACGTGATACTCCTGGGGAAGGGGGAGTTTAAAAATGTCGGAGATGGTTACTGGTGAAGTTGACTTGCTCAGAGGTCATGTTCCTGTGTTCTGTTAGCCAACATCATCCTGGCTAATGCGGAAATGGGAAATACATTTACAGGATTATCATTTGATTTAAACAAACATTATTTTTCTTACATTGAATAAGGTTCCCATTTCGTGTAATTTGTTACTTTTTCTGGAAACGTTAACCAGTCATTGACATTCGGACGTTTGGCAGTAAAAGGTTTCCGATCTCTGGAAGACGATTCAACGTACTATGGCAGTTTTATTGCGATTTGTTTGTTTATCGTTTCTTTCCCCCCACTTGTGATACAGTTGTTCAAAGAAAAAGAGTTTTCGTTAACTCTCTGACTTACATTTATGGTGAAATGTAATAGTGCCTACATGATGAAGACAATTTTCTTATTTAATGTCAATATCTTGATCACCGATAACCAAGGGTTTAAAGCTTCAATAGAGAATGGTAAGCGGACGTTAACCTCAGGGATTACTTTCACATAGCAGTGCTGAGAATTAATCCCTACCCGATGGTCGGGCTGATATTTTACCTGTAATCATGAAATCTTACCTGTATCAAATTAATATCTGCCATTGAAACAAACCGTTTTTGGTGAAATAAAACTTGAATTTGATTTACTGGTTTCGATTCAGGCCAAGTTGTTGGATTTCGTTGAATTTGTGTCAAGTTGATGGCAATAATATTGACCAATAAGCCGTGCAACTGTGTAAATGTCACAAACAGTTAATGTAAGTCAACAGAACAATTAAAGAAACCATATAATTTTATGTATGTTATGTGGGGACATTTCAACAAATATGAAGGCAAATACGAGGGTGCATCGATGCTGATTGATTGCGGGATGAATGCAATTCTGACTTCAGTACAACTGCATACCGAAGGTTTGTTCACCTCCTTGTGTATTAAGTGCAAATATCATGTAATTTGACGTATCTTTGAAGCATAGTATCTTTGCGAAAACTAGACCGATCATTTATATTTTTTCATTATAATAAGACACTGGAGAGCTCCATGACGTAATCTGATTTGATTCCTCTTAGTAAACAGTTACAGTTTTAGCAGCTCTTTGAAATGACGAAGGGTCAATATTTGCAAAACTCCAGTTGTTATTTTCATCTGTGAAATATTCAGTAAGCATCAACTTATCTTATACTCATTCGATGTATTTGTGATAAAATTGTTCTCATTAGGTCGATATGGAAAATTTTATTCGAAATTTAATGAAATTTGAATTTTCCGAAATTGATACCTGCTTTCTATTTCGTTATGCCAAATTCATAAACATATACCACTGATCACAGAATAAGTTTGAGAATGATTGTCATTGTATGTGATGTAAGTTTACAATGAACGTCGATCTACACGGTATTTGCACCAAGATATTTAAGCACATACATGCATGGAAAACAAAGATACTGAACATGGTGATAACTGAACAACTCTTGCGATTCGTCATGTGTAACAGGCGTTGAATCGGTGTTAAACAAAGTATCCTCAATTCCAATAATAAGTTTCGTATTTTCACTGTAATCGATATTTAGAAAAACTTACAGATGTCATTTTGAAATAAAACAGAAGAACCCAGCACGACAACTGAAAGGTTCAATACATAGGTCGCCTTCAGTAGGGCAATCATCCTCTAATTAATTAGTTTCACGTGTATGCTAATCTGTTATTTGTAGAAGAGGAGTCTTCTGTATGTGTAGATGTATATAAAAACAAGGCAACATAATAATTGGATATGTTCCTCGTGTATTTCAAACATTACATTATCATATTTTCCCCACAATGTTTTTAATTAAATTAATTAAAATCAAAATAATTTCTATTACAATTTGTTCAGGGTTGGGTCCCTTTAATAATAAATTGATTGGATTATTAGTTAAAGCAAGATATACCCTATTTCAATATTGATTGTCATGCGTTTAAATCAGTGCAGAAACCAAGGAACCAAAGCAACTGGTGATGTGGACTGAGTTTCTCAAACATACACCTTCAGTCGGTCGGCAATATATCCTCTTTTTCAATGGTGATTGTCACTCGATGCTGTGTTTGTAGACAAGAAATCTCCAGGAAACAAGACAACAGGGGCTGTTCACCGTGTTTACAAACACTACATGTGTAGCAGGTTCTTCAGTAGTTAAGTAAAGTATCCTTCCAACTGATGTCTTAAGATAGTGGCAAGCACATCAGCAAATAAACGCAGGTGGTTTACAAATAAACAAGCAAGATAGCAATAACAATCCATTTTGCAGATTGTTGTTACAAGGAGAAAACGTTTCACATTTCAAACGCTTTATCCATACTAAGGGCGTCATTATCTTTGAACTGTGGCCTGGAAGTGTATAATGATTGACGCTTGTATGCAGAAAACACTATTGGTAATAGATCTTCTTATTTCAACTTTATCAACAGAAAAAGTCAATTCTTCTCAAATGATGTTTTGTTGTCAATAATCCGATCGAGTTTATCAGTGGGAGAGAATCAACATTTCATTATTCTGCTCGAGTGTCTACTTTTTATGGTATAAATGTCAGATTGGTGTAGGTATAGCACTTCCGGGTTAGTCATGCTGATTTAATAAAGCGTGCTGTAGGACGTCTTGGATAACGGAAATCTTTACGACATAAAATTATTTTTTGAATACATTTGTATCAATCAGCAGCTTTTAAACGTACTCTTGTCAGTAAGTTAGTTAAAGTAATAGAAGCAGTTGTGGTGATAATAGTAGTTGTAGTAGCTGCAGTTGTAGTAGTAAATGTAGTAGAAGTAGCAGTTGTAGTAGTATTGGTTGTAGTATTAGTATTAGTTGTTGTAGTAGTAGAAGTTGTGTTAAAAGTTGTTGTAGTAGTAGTTGTAGTAGTAGTAGTAGTAGTAGTAGTTGTTGAAGTAGTAGTAGAAGTAGTTATAGTAGTAGTAGTTGTTGTTGTTGTCATTGTAGTTATAGTAGTATTAGTAGTAGTAGTAGTTGTGGTCGTAATAGTTGTTAATGTAGTAGTAGATGTTAATGTAGTAGTAGTTGTAGTAGTAGCAGTAATAGTAGTATCAGTAGTAGAAGTAGTAGTAGTAGTAGGAGGAGTAGATGTAGTAGTAGTTGTTGTAATATTAGTAGTAGTAGAAGTAGTAGTAGTAGTAGTTGTTGCTGTCATAGTAGTTATAGTAGTAGTAGTAGTTGTAGCACTAGTAGTAGTTGTGGTCGTAATAGTTGTTAATGTAGTAGTAGATATTAATGTAGTAGTAGTTGTAGTAGTAGCAGTAATAGTAGTATCAGTAGTAGTAGTAGTAGTAGTTGTTGTAGTAGTAGGAGTAGATGTAGTAGTAGTTGTAATATTAGTAGTAGTAGAAGTAGTAGTAGTAGTTGTTGTTGTCATAGTAGTTATAGTAGTAGTAGTAGTTGTAACACTAGTAGTACATGTGGTCGTAATAGTTGTTAATGTAGTAGTAGATGTTAATTTAGTAGTAGGTGTAGTAGTAGCAGTAATAGTAGTATCAGTAGTAGTAGTAGTAGTAGTAGTT
Organism: Gibbula magus; assembly: GCA_936450465.1. NCBI lineage: Eukaryota > Metazoa > Mollusca > Gastropoda > Trochida > Trochidae > Gibbula > Gibbula magus. The sequence goes on from OW388289.1 coordinate 32,669,224, forward strand.
GTTGTAATAGTAGTAGTAGTAGCAGTAGTAGTTGTAGTAGTAGTTCTAATAGTAATAGTAGTAGTAGTTGTAATAGTAGCAGCAGTAATAATAGTTGTAGTTGTAGTAGTTGTAGCAGTAGTAGTAGTTGTAGTAGTAATAGTTGTAATAGTAGTAATAGTAGTTGTTGTAATAGTAGCATCAGTAATAGTAGTAGTAGTTGTAGCAGTTGTAGCAGTAGTAGCAGAAGTAGCAACAGCAACAGTTGCAGTAGAAGTACCACAAACAGTCGTATTCGTGGTACCACTGAGTAGGAAATGTGTGGTTGTTAAAGATATCATAGCAAATAAGCTGAAAACAGCGACATGATACATTTCTTGAGATATGCCTCTTGGTTCTATATCTAAAATGACATCCAATATTGTGAGTTTATACTTATGTTTTCCACACAACCTTCCCAAACTGTTTAAACACTTGAATCAAAGTGTTCTTGATGTCATACTAACACTACTACTACGTCACGACATGAAAATAAACTCTCAATCAAGATGTAGTTGACAAATGTGTGAACGGAACCAGATAACACATCTACAATCTTTCTAGATACTAGTAATTTCAGTTGTAGATTACGTAAGCGATACCCGCATTGACGTGCAAAAATAACTTTGGCTCGTTCCCACGGTACAATTTGTAGCAACAGAAAATTTAGAGAAAAAACGAGTTGTATCAGATTAACAATTGTTATTGATGACACTGTGAGTGTCCACGCGATCCCTCTTGACCCTTTTGTCTTCGTATAAGTCATATGGGAAAGTATTATCTGACATACCAAGCTATTTTGTATGTATAGTTAGTATAGGTCTAAGCGCCACCGATTACCGCGTAATTATAAGGATTCAATGAAATCATCTCCTCAATATAGCGTTAGATTTTGAGAACTTTATGAAATGTAAAATGTAAAATATCATGAAATACACAAAAAGAAGAACATTTGATTGAATTGTCGTATTGCTGGCTGCTCGACGCGTGCTACCGTACAAGACTTTGTCACTTCTCTAAAATAGTAAACGATCATATGTACTTATCAATTGTGATAACTCCCTCACTAGCATGTTGAGTGAAGTTATCCCATTTTAAAATAATTATGTTGAGTTTCCAAACTGCCACTCACTATACTAAACTACCGGGCAAAAGAAAGGACTCACCTAAGTTTGTTTCTATTAATTCAATATTTAAAAGAAATCAGATGTATTTGACTATGGCACGATACACTAATACTTATCTGCAGTAGTTTGGATGACTTTGTTGGTGACTGTGGTTAATTTTTAGTTAAAATATTTTGTAGTTTTTGTAATGAAGACAGGGTTAAGAATTAAATTTACACCAACATGACCCCTACCCTGTTTAAAATGTTGTAAATGTGTGCAGAATCAGGCACATTTATTTATTTTCACATAGGATATGTCTTATATGTCGGTGAACAATTGTGTATCATCAAAAATAATTTAAAAACAAAATTAGATTTAAAATTTCATTTTTAAAAAATTAAAAAAACATGTAGAAGTATTCTTTGACTGCTAACTAAACACCTGTACTTATCAGTTTTGGATTATGACATCGAAAACTTGAGATATTTGCAATTGAAAATCATACATATGATAAAATCAACTGAGGTGAGTCCTTTCTTTTGCCCGGTAGTTTATGTAAAGGTGTGACTGACCGCAGCTAACGGTGGTGCTGGACATAGGCCTACTATTTCCCTGGGTACCTGGTTCGGGTCTCAATAACTGACCTCAGTCAAATTGCATACCGAGCACGATTTATGCCTCGCCAATACCTCGTCTATTTCCGCTCAAATTCAAACTTGAACTAAGGTTCGAGGAAGACGAGGTTCACATACAATACAATGATATAATACATTTAGTTAAATACAAATCGCAATTCACAAGATGCTGAACGTGAAAAGAAAGCAGATTAGGGTGTTTTGTGAACCTGGAAGCGAGGGTTATCATGTATACTCCGTGATTCATTCGCATATTTTAAACTATTTTTTCTCACTTCACGTCCATTGAAATCTGTTTTTGCCGATACTTTAATTTTCGATTCTTCTTACTAGCGCACCTTGTGAGGCTGCACAAGTACTGGGTCAATGCATGGTTTTTGACGCTATCTTCAATGTTTATTAAGCACTTTAACAATAAATTGACATTGTGCTAAAATAGCTTTCAAGAATGCTATTGGGCCATCGTTGAATATCATCATCGAAAATGTTCTTAACCATCATTGATGATCTAAGTCACTCCAAATCGATTGCAGAGATCCGAAATTCTCCCAAGTAGCTATCGATACGCTATTTAGACACATCGCCAGGTCAAATCTAGCAGGCAAAGCACGTGCAACTACAACAGACGAACGTGCGAGGTGTTGACAATGTTAGCGTCAAGCTAAAGTATACAGGCGAGAGCCACGCCACGGAGACGAATAGCTCGTACCGACATGCCTCGCCAACATATACTTGATATCTTATCGATTATAAGCGTTGCCATGGCGACCCTTCGATCTAACTGTCTTCCTCGGGTACCGTTAACGAGGGTTTCGTTTTGGCGACTCTGTCAGAATAGTCCTTGAACGGTTCTGTTCTAGTTCTTTAGATATCCTTTTAAGACCTTGTGAGTTTACATGTTATTATATTGAAAAAAGTAAATATGAAACTAATATTAATCATATTCTATCCATTAATGTTAATAAAATGCAACTCCCCTTTTACCGAAAAACATACACCCAAATGGGTCATGACTTTACTCTCTAGTGTTTAAACTTTTCAAACAAAATATTCATCGTCTTATAACAGGATTGGCAATAAGAAATACACTTATCGCTAACATTGCTCTTGGCTAAGTTCACGCTGAAAGTGACAATGTCAGCAGTATTATTATTATCTCTAGTACGTCGACTTTATATCTAAGGAAATTACCATCAGCTTTTGTCAAATTGACCTTCGGGGAATTAAAAAAATAACATATATGTAATGTTTTCATTGGTTGATGTAAGCGCATGCTCGTTGCTGGGCAGACAGCAATTTCTATATGTACATTTCATCATATCGTTAGGTTGCGAATAAGTAAGGACTAGATTGAAATCATATGATGATGTTGAAACATGTTGCCTTTAACAACGTGAAGCTTGTTTTATGATAACTCTCTGTGCCTAAAAGTGTTTATCAATTCAATATTTGAATTATATTCTAACCAAATATAACAAAAGCACACAATGAACGCTCATGGATGTTATTGTAATGTCATAGTATGTTTATAAATACAAGATAAGCAACAGTTCAGATATCATCTGTCATATTGTTACTTATGTGTGTGTGAACCTTGTGTGAAAGATTTTTAGTTATGTTGGCTAGTTTTACGACAATAAACTAATGCAATGTACATCTACCTTTCATATCATACACTGTTCATTTCACAGTTCTTTAAAAACTTGCGTTACTAACTATAATGTGAAATCGTCACACCGAATCATCTAAAAAAACGTTTATTAGTTATTTTTAATAGTAATATTTAATGAGAAACGTGTGTCAAAGGAAATATATATTGCTGGTAACATCTGATGTTTAAAATCAATAACAAGAGATAGTATTGGCTGCCTGTCACATAAACATATACATGAAGTGTTGCAAGACCCACTATACTCACATGCACACGTACTGTACTATGCAATCTGGTAGACATAGCACATCTCACACACGACTCATCTGGTAGACATAGCACATCTCACACACGACTCATCTGGTAGATATAGCACATCTCACACACGACTCATCTGGTAGACATAGCACATCTCACACACGACTCATCTGGTAGGTATAGCACATCTCACACACGACTCATCTGGTAGACATAGCACATCTCACACACGACTCATCTGGTAGACATAGCACATCTCACACACGACTCATCTGGTAGACATAGCACATCTCACACACGACTCATCTGGTAGACATAGCACATCTCACACACGACTCATCTGGTAGACATAGCACATCTCACACACGACTCATCTGGTAGACATAGCACATCTCACACACGACTCATCTGGTAGACATAGCACATCTCACACACGACTCATCTGGTAGACATAGCACATCTCACACACGAGTCATCTGGTAGACATAGCACATCTCACACACGACTCATCTGGTAGACATAGCACATCTCACACACGACTCATCTGGTAGACATAGCACATCTCACACACGAGTCATCTGGTAGATACAGCACATCTCACACACGACTCATCTGGTAGACATAGCACATCTCACACACGACTCATCTGGTAGACATAGCACATCTCACACACGACTCATCTGGTAGACATAGCACATCTCACACACGACTCATCTGGTAGACATAGCACATCTCACACACGACTCATCTGGTAAACATAGCACATCTCACACACGACTCATCTGGTAGACACAGCACATCTCACACACGAGTTATCTGGTAGATACAGCACATCTCACACACGAGTCATCTGGTAGATATAACACATCTCGCACTAGAGTAATCTGGTAGATATAACACATCTCACACACGAGTCATCTGGTGATATAATACATCTCACACACGAATCATCTGGTAGATATAACACATCTCACACACGAGTCATATGGTAGATACAGCACATCTCACACACGAGTCATCTGGTGATATAGCATGAGTCATCTGGTAGATATAACACATCTCACACACGAGTCGCCTGGTAGATACATCACATCTCACACACGAGTTATCTGGTAGATATAGCACATCTCACACACGAGTCATCTGGTAGATATAACACATCTCACACACGAGTCATCTGGTAGACACAACACATCTCACACGCGAGTCATCTGGTGATATACCATGAGTCATCTGGGAGATATAGCACATCTCACACGCGAGTCGTCTGGTCGATATAGCACATCTCACACACGAGTCATCTGGTAGATATAACACATCTCACACGCGAGTCATCTGGTAGATATAACACATCTCACACACGAGTCATCTGGTAGACACAACACATCTCACACACGTGTCATATGGTAGATACAGCACATCTCACACGCGAGTCGTCTGGTAGATATAGCACATCTCACACACGAGTCGTCTGGTATATATAGCACATCTCACACACGAGATCATCTAGTAGATATAACACATCTCACACGCGAGTCATCTGGTAGATATAACACATCTCACACACGAGTCATCTGGTAGATATAACACATCTCGCACTAGAGTCATCTGGTAGATATAACACATCTCACACACGAGTCATCTGGTGATATAATACATCTCACACACGAGTCATCTGGGAGATAAAGCACATCTCACACATGAGTCATCTGGTAGATACAGCACATCTCACACACGAGTCATCTGGTAGATATAGCACATCTCACACACGAGTCATATGGTAGATACAGCACATCTCACACACGAGTCATCTGGTGATATAGCATGAGTCATCTGGTAGATATAACACATCTCACACACGAGTCGCCTGGTAGATACATCACATCTCACACACGAGTTATCTGGTAGATATAGCACATCTCACACACGAGTCATCTGGTAGATATAACACATCTCACACACGAGTCATCTGGTAGACACAACACATCTCACACACGAGTCATCTGGTGATATACCATGAGTCATCTGGGAGATATAGCACATCTCACACGCGAGTCGTCTGGTAGATATAGCACATCTCACACACGAGTCATCTGGTAGATATAACACATCTCACACGCGAGTCATCTGGTAGATATAACACATCTCACACACGAGTCATCTGGTAGACACAACACATCTCACACACGTGTCATATGGTAGATACAGCACATCTCACACGCGAGTCGTCTGGTAGATATAGCACATCTCACACACGAGTCGTCTGGTATATATAGCACATCTCACACACGAGATCATCTAGTAGATATAACACATCTCACACGCGAGTCATCTGGTAGATATAACACATCTCACACACGAGTCATCTGGTGATATAGCATGAGTCATCTGGTAGATATAACACATCTCACACACGAGTCGCCTGGTAGATACATCACATCTCACACACGAGTTATCTGGTAGATATATCACATCTCACACACGAGTCATCTGGTAGATATAGTACATCTCACACACGTGTCATCTGGTCGATACAGCACATCTCACACACGAGTCATCTGGTAGATATAACATATCTCACACATGAGTCATCTGGTAGATATAGTACATCTCACACACGAGTCATCTGGTAGATATAGTACATCTCACACATGAGTCATCTGGTAGATATAGAACATCTCACACATGAGTCATCTAGCAGATACAGCACATCTCAAACCCGAGTCATCTGGTAGATATAGTACATCTCACATATGAGTCATCTGGTAGATACAGCACATCTCACACACGAGTCATCTGGTAGATACAGCACATCTCAGACACGAGTCATCTGGTGATATAGCATGAGTCATCTGGTAGATATAACACATCTCACACACGAGTCGCCTGGTAGATACATCACATCTCACACACGAGCAATCTGATAGATACAGCACATCTCACACACGAGTCATCTGGTGATATAGCATGAGTCATCTGGGAGATAAAGCACATCTCACACGCGAGTCATCTGGTAGATATAGCACATCTCACACGCGAGTCATCTGGTAGATATAGCACATCTCACACACGAGTCATCTGGTAGACATAGCACATCTCACACGCGAGTCGTCTGGTAGATATAGCACATCTCACATACGAGTCATCTGGTAGATATAACACATCTCATACGCGAGTCATCTGGTAGATATAACACATCTCACACACGAGTCATCTGGTAGACACAACACATCTCACACGCGAGTCATCTGGTAGATATAGCACATCTCACACGCGAGTCATCTGGTAGATATAGCACATCTCACACACGAGTCATCTGGTAGACATAGCACATCTGACACGCGAGTCGTCTGGTAGATATAACACATCTCACACACGAGTCATCTGGTAGACACAACACATCTCACACACGTGTCATATGGTAGATACAGCACATCTCACACGCGAGTCGTCTGGTAGATATAGCACATCTCACACACGAGTCGTCTGGTATATATAGCACATCTCACACACGAGATCATCTAGTAGATATAACACATCTCACACGCGAGTCATCTGGTAGATATAACACATCTCACACACGAGTCATCTGGTAGATATAACACATCTCGCACTAGAGTCATCTGGTAGATATAACACATCTCACACACGAGTCATCTGGTGATATAATACATCTCACACACGAGTCATCTGGGAGATAAAGCACATCTCACACATGAGTCATCTGGTAGATACAGCACATCTCACACACGAGTCATCTGGTAGATATAGCACATCTCACACACGAGTCATATGGTAGATACAGCACATCTCACACACGAGTCATCTGGTGATATAGCATGAGTCATCTGGTAGATATAACACATCTCACACACGAGTCGCCTGGTAGATACATCACATCTCACACACGAGTTATCTGGTAGATATAGCACATCTCACACACGAGTCATCTGGTAGATATAACACATCTCACACACGAGTCATCTGGTAGACACAACACATCTCACACACGAGTCATCTGGTGATATACCATGAGTCATCTGGGAGATATAGCACATCTCACACGCGAGTCGTCTGGTAGATATAGCACATCTCACACACGAGTCATCTGGTAGATATAACACATCTCACACGCGAGTCATCTGGTAGATATAACACATCTCACACACGAGTCATCTGGTAGACACAACACATCTCACACACGTGTCATATGGTAGATACAGCACATCTCACACGCGAGTCGTCTGGTAGATATAGCACATCTCACACACGAGTCGTCTGGTATATATAGCACATCTCACACACGAGATCATCTAGTAGATATAACACATCTCACACGCGAGTCATCTGGTAGATATAACACATCTCACACACGAGTCACCTGGTGATATAGCATGAGTCATCTGGTAGATATAACACATCTCACACACGAGTCGCCTGGTAGATACATCACATCTCACACACGAGTTATCTGGTAGATATATCACATCTCACACACGAGTCATCTGGTAGATATAGTACATCTCACACACGTGTCATCTGGTCGATACAGCACATCTCACACACGAGTCATCTGGTAGATATAACATATCTCACACATGAGTCATCTGGTAGATATAGTACATCTCACACACGAGTCATCTGGTAGATATAGTACATCTCACACATGAGTCATCTGGTAGATATAGTACATCTCACACATGAGTCATCTAGTAGATACAGCACATCTCAAACCCGAGTCATCTGGTAGATATAGTACATCTCACATATGAGTCATCTGGTAGATACAGCACATCTCACACACGAGTCATCTGGTAGATACAGCACATCTCAGACACGAGTCATCTGGTGATATAGCATGAGTCATCTGGTAGATATAACACATCTCACACACGAGTCGCCTGGTAGATACATCACATCTCACACACGAGTTATCTGGTAGATATAGCACATCTCACACACGAGCAATCTGATAGATACAGCACATCTCACACACGAGTCATCTGGTGATATAGCATGAGTCATCTGGGAGATAAAGCACATCTCACACGCGAGTCATCTGGTAGATATAGCACATCTCACACGCGAGTCATCTGGTAGATATAGCACATCTCACACACGAGTCATCTGGTAGACATAGCACATCTCACACGCGAGTCGTCTGGTAGATATAGCACATCTCACATACGAGTCATCTGGTAGATATAACACATCTCATACGCGAGTCATCTGGTAGATATAACACATCTCACACACGAGTTATCTGGTAGACACAACACATCTCACACGCGAGTCATCTGGTAGATATAGCACATCTCACACGCGAGTCATCTGGTAGATATAGCACATCTCACACACGAGTCATCTGGTAGACATAGCACATCTCACACGCGAGTCGTCTGGTAGATATAGCACATCTCACACACGAGTCATCTGGTAGATATAACACATCTCATACGCGAGTCATCTGGTAGATATAACACATCTCACACACGAGTTATCTGGTAGACACAACACATCTCACACGCGAGTCATCTGGTAGATATAGCACATCTCACACACGCGTCATATGGTAGATACATCACATCTCACACAGGAGTCATCTGGTAGATACAACACATCTCACACACGCGTCATATGGTAGATACAGCACATCTCACACACGTGTCATCTGGGAGTTACAGCACATCTCACACACGAGTCATCTGGTAGATACAGCACATCTCACACACGTGTCATCTGGTAGATATAACATATCTCACACAAGAGTCATCTGGTAGATACAGCAGATCACACACACGAGTCATCTGATAGATATAACACAACTCACACACGAGTCATATGGTAGATACAGCACATCTCGCACACGAGTCATCTGGTAGATATAGCACATCTCACACACGAGTCATCTGGTAGATATAGCACATCTCACATACGAGTCATCTGGTAGATATAACACATCTCATACGCGAGTCATCTGGTAGATATAACACATCTCACACACGAGTTATCTGGTAGACACAACACATCTCACACGCGAGTCATCTGGTAGATATAGCACATCTCACACGCGAGTCATCTGGTAGATATAGCACATCTCACACACGAGTCATCTGGTAGACATAGCACATCTCACACGCGAGTCGTCTGGTAGATATAGCACATCTCACACACGAGTCATCTGGTAGATATAGCACATCTCACACACGAGTCATCTGGTAGACATAGCACATCTCACACGCGAGTCGTCTGGTAGATATAGCACATCTCACACACGAGTCATCTGGTAGATATAACACATCTCATACGCGAGTCATCTGGTAGATATAACACATCTCACACACGAGTTATCTGGTAGACACAACACATCTCACACGCGAGTCATCTGGTAGATATAGCACATCTCACACACGCGTCATATGGTAGATACATCACATCTCACACACGCGTCATCTGGTAGATATAACACATCTCACACGCGAGTCATCTGGTAGATATAGCACATCTCACACACGCGTCATATGGTAGATACATCACATCTCACACACGAGTCATCTGGTAGATATAACACATCTCATACGCGAGTCATCTGGTAGATATAACACATCTCACACACGAGTTATCTGGTAGACACAACACATCTCACACGCGAGTCATCTGGTAGATATAGCACATCTCACACGCGAGTCATCTGGTAGATATAGCACATCTCACACACGAGTCATCTGGTAGACATAGCACATCTCACACGCGAGTCGTCTGGTAGATATAGCACATCTCACACACGAGTCATCTGGTAGATATAGCACATCTCACACACGAGTCATCTGGTAGACATAGCACATCTCACACGCGAGTCGTCTGGTAGATATAGCACATCTCACACACGAGTCATCTGGTAGATATAGCACATCTCACACACGAGTCATCTGGTAGATATATCACATCTCACACGCGAGTCGTCTGGTAGATATAGCACATCTCACACACGAGTCATCTGGTAGATATAACACATCTCATACGCGAGTCATCTGGTAGATATAACACATCTCACACACGAGTTATCTGGTAGACACAACACATCTCACACGCGAGTCATCTGGTAGATATAGCACATCTCACACACGCGTCATATGGTAGATACATCACATCTCACACAGGAGTCATCTGGTAGATACAACACATCTCACACACGCGTCATATGGTAGATACAGCACATCTCACACACGTGTCATCTGGGAGTTACAGCACATCTCACACACGAGTCATCTGGTAGATACAGCACATCTCACACACGTGTCATCTGGTAGATATAACATATCTCACACAAGAGTCATCTGGTAGATACAGCAGATCACACACACGAGTCATCTGGTAGATATAACACAACTCACACACGAGTCATATGGTAGATACAGCACATCTCGCACACGAGTCATCTGGTAGATATAGCACATCTCACACACGAGTCATCTGGTAGATATAACATATCTCACACACGAGTCATATGGTAGATACAGCACATCTCACACACGAGTCATCTGGTAGGTATAGCACATCTCACACACGAGTCATCTGGTAGGTATTGCACATCTCACACACGAGTCATCTGGTAGATATAACATATCTCACACGCGAGTCGTCTGGTAGATAAAGCACATCTCACATGCGAGTCGTCTGGTAGATACAGCACATCTCACACACGAGTCATCTGGTAGACACAACACATCTCACACACGAGTCATCTGGTAGACACAACACATCTCACACACGAGTCGTCTTGTAGACACAACACATCTCACACACGAGTCGTCTGGTCGATACAGCACATCTCATACACGAGTCATCTGATAGATACAGCACCTCTCGCACACGAGTCATCTGGTAAATATAGCACATCTCGCATCTCCTGGGACAGTCTCTAGCAGTATCAGTCCTTTTGACAAATGTGTTTTCAGTAATGATTTGAATGAGACAAAATCCTTGGCACTTCTTATTTCAAATGGTCGAGAATTTCATAACTCTGGGGCTGGGATCTCGAAATTACTCTCACCAAATGATGTACGAGCCGATGGAACCTTCAAAAGACACTGAGTGCATGAAAGCTCTGGTCTATATTCCTGATTATGTTAAAAATGGATGTAGGTGCATCGCAATGGACAGCAAGGAACCAGGAGTCAAAACCTTAAACTTGATTCTGTCCTCAACTTTGAGCCAGTGGAGATATTCAGGATTGTACTGATGTGTTATGTTTTCTGGTTCTTTTGATAAGTCTTGCCGCAAAATTCTTGACTTTCTAGACTTAATGATGAGAAGTTATGTCATGCATCTCAGTCTTTTCCTCATTTAACTTCAAGAAAATCGCGGTCTTCAAAGCCTTGTTGAGGTTCTATCCTTCGGCTTGAAGGATAGATACAGTTTTGTATCATCTGCGTACTGATGAAAGCGGAAGTTGTGTGCTCTGGCAATATATCCAAGTGGAGCAGTGTACGGTGTAACAAGTATGGGTCTTAGTACAGAGCCTTGAGGAACGCTATACTTGAGTGTTGTCATTTCTGAGCTGCAACACTCGACAAACCAGGCACTGAACTGTGACAGCTACGACTTCAGCCAGGGTATATCATCTCGAGTAACTCCAAATTGGTTCTTTAGAGTATGAAGAAGTAAACTTTGGTCGATGATATCAAAGGCTGAGGAAAGATCAAGGAGTACAATCTTCATCAACAACCTGGAGAAGATCATCCTGAACACGAATGAGAGCAGTGCTGTACCCTTTCCTGTAAGCAGACTGCAGCACTTCCAATCTCCCATCTCCTCAGATACCGGTTTACTCGAGAAGTGTCGACACGTTCAAATAAGCAAAGAGCAGAGAGGATACGGGTTTACAGTTTTTGTTCTCTCCAAATCTATGTGTCTAGCTGTAGCTATTTAAGCAGAGCCGATATAAAAGCTTTCTTAAAATTTACAAGAACAGAAAATTAAAGAAAGGATTAGTTTACAAGTCATCATAGGGGCAACGTCGCCCAATCACTCTTCGAGAAGCCATGTCGGTCCAGGCAGCAGGGTTTGTTTGGAATGCTTCTTGAACAATAGTCGGTCACGCAATTGGTAAATATTCTTTTTACCGTTAGAGTTTTCAATTGCGTCATTAAAAATGTTTTCTTTGCTTTGTATACAAGGACATCGACTGCGTTGGGCAGAATGCATCTCTCTGAAGCCAGCTAGATCAGACGATGTTGTCCATACTTTTTAGCCTGGGATTTTTCATTGTACCGGGGTTCTTTTGAGTGAACTGTTACAACACGTTTGGACATAGGAACAAGGTCATCAATGGCTTTATAGACTTCGTTACAGGCACTTTCTTTGACACTAAGCTCATCATATCCATCTTGAGCTGTGGACAGAACAGACTTCAGAATTAGAATATTTTTGATCGAACTGTTACAACACGGCTGCGTACTACTTGTTTATTTTAGTGTAAATATCATATAATTTGGCATGTCTTTGAAGCATCGTATCATAGCAAAATCAAGATTGATCATCTTGCAGCTTTGCATCATAAGAAGACAGTTTAGTGTTCCATTATATAATATGATTTGGTATCTCATAGTTATGGTTTTGGCAGCTCTTTGAAGTGACCAGGGGGCAATTTTTTCAAAACTGCAGTTTTTATTTTCTTCTGTGAAATTTACAAAAAGTGATCGATTGGGTGTAACATACATGTCCTCGTATACTCATTCAATGTATGTGTGTTGTAGATGTTTTCATTTAGTAAATATGACAACTTTTATTTGAAAATTAATTAAACTTGAATTTTCTAAATTGTACACCTTCTGTCTTTTTCATTGTGCCAAACTGCATAAACATTCACAACAGCCGCGACGATCACAAGCTATGTATCAGAATGATTGTTTTACACATGGATATATGATAATTCACTGTCATTGTTTGTTGTATAATTTTATTAATGTTACAATGAAAGTCAATATATATTATATTTGCACTAAGATACACATGCATGTGCACAAACTTTCGACACGCAGCTGTACGTGTGTACGGTTCAATCTTGCTCCGCCAACATTTGGATAAAATGGGTGATATTGGCCAAAAGTTTTGTTGGCGTACCAGGAAAACTTTACAGGAGATAATTAGCAAAAACAACATTAATATCAAAACTTGAACATCTATGATCAAGTTTATAAAAACACCAACCAAACTCTGCATGCAAACATATTTTCTGCACAACTATCATTATTTACAGTTTAATTTTACAAAAAGCTTGAAATAAGGGGTAAGCATATTCAGAAAAAGGAATGATCTTTAAAAACTAAAAACTTGTTGGGGTAAAAACTAATTAAAGTTGCAACATTTAAAGAGAGGAGTAATGAACATAAGTAAAAGAAATATAGAGATTTTGAAAGGAGTTTACTCAAATAATACTGTTACATTTAAAGATACAGTTGGATACTAATAATATCATGAAATATGTACAGCTGTGAATAAATGAATTTATTTCGGTAAAGAGGCCATTGGCCCGTGTACAAAAATACAAAGTGCAATATATTTCAGACAATAGAAATATATAAATATTTGAGCTAACATTTGGTAAAATCTCTTTTAGATAGTGCATGTTTAATAAAAAGCGATATTTTTATGAGTACATTCCTATCTTTACATGTTAACATCATCTTTTAGCTATTTCCCTGTCATCTTTACATGTTAACATCATATTTTAGCTATTTCCCTGTCATCTTTACATCTTACATTACATCGGAGAGGTATTTGTTGGATACGTAGTAAGCATGTTCGTTTAGAAATATAGTATTCAACATCTAAAAGTGACTTTAATGAACTGTAGTAATAGAGATAACCTGAGTCAGACCCAACTAGAACTTTCGTTCAACGAAACTTTTTAGGTTTCCGACCTGAGCCATATTTAGATAAGCATTGCTTGTTTACCAATCCGGCTCCTTCTTGTGGAAAATACATATCTTTAAACCACAAATGTTCATCAATTATCAGTCAGTCAGTCTGATGGTGAACTGAGTCAGTGGTCAGGCGAGTAGTATGGCTAAAGTCACTCAAATGCATGCTTAATTGGTTAGATTGGATTAACAATTTCCTTTGTTAAAATTTTGTTGGCGTTCAAAGAACAGGATTTTCCCAAATGTTGGCGTAGCAAGAAGACACCAACACCCTTGTCACAACACCAAGTTCAAAGGATTTCTACCTCGACCCCAAAGTCGAACTGGGAGGACTACCCCATAGGAACAAGGTCATCAATGACTCTACGGACCTCATAATCATAATGACAGGCACTTTCATTGACACTAAGCTGAGCATATCCATCTAGAGTTGTGGACAGAACCGACTTCAGAGTTTGAAGATTCAGATGGTCCCACTTCCGGAATGAATTCTGGATATGTAGCGCTACATTGAGCAATCGCGATTACTCTCTTGAACATGGCCCAGGGATACTGTTCAGGAATTCCAAATAGCAGGAAACTCAATATAGTCTTTTCTATCATGGGATGTTCAACCAGGAGGCCAATATATTGCGCGCACATTGACAATGTGTGGCTGTTCGCTCCTAATCATATATCTTTTTCGATATGCCTCATATACTATTTTCTTGCCTGTTTTCGGTCTAAGCCTCATCTACCCAGTGGAGATAAGAGTGTGTGAGAGAACGATTCCTTAGCAAGGATACTGGACGCTATGACAACCAGCACATGTTATGTCAACTGTAAGTATTTTGCACTTTATAACAACCCAAACAACAGGAAGTTATATTTTATCATTTGGCTTCAATGCAATGAAAATATATGTAATAATATTATTTTTTCCTTCAGGATCGGCACATAATATTGGCAGAAATTGGTGGATCTAGTTTCCAGAAATCGAAGTCATGTAACCAATGTAACCAACAAGGTGGAAAAAAGCGAAAGCCGGTAAGAAACCAAGAAGCAAACCCTACTAACCCAAATAATCTTGAAATTAAGCATTAGACCGATATATTGTCATGTTTTTATTCGTTTGTTCAAATTTACCCATTTTGATAACTTTGTTGATCTTACTCCCAATGTTATCATGTGGGAACAATCAACTATAACCATTTATTTCAACTATTTGTTTTACTTTTACAACGAAATTCTTTTTATAATAAATCAGTATAGCAGGACCAATTGTCTAACTTTGACCATCTATTTCTACTATTTGTTTTACTTTTACAACGAAATTCTTTTTATAATAAATCAGTATAGCAGGACCAATTGTCTAACTTTAACCATCTATTTCTACTATTTGTTTTACTTTTACAACGAATTTTTTTTAATAATAAATCAGTATAGCAGGACCAATTGTCTAACTTTGACCATCTATTTCTACTATTTGTTTTACTTTTACAACGAAATTCTTGTTATAATAAATCAGTATAGCAGGACCAATTGTCTAACTTTAACCATTTATTTCTACTATTTGTTTTACTTTTACAACGAAATTCTTTTTATAATAAATCAGTATAGCAGGACCAATTGTCTAACTTTAACCATTTATTTCTACTATTTGTTTTACTTTTACAACGAAATTCTTTTTATAATAAATCAGTATAGCAGGACCAATTGTCTAACTTTATCCATTTATTTCTACTATTTGTTTTACTTTTACAACGAAATTCTTGTTATAATAAATCTGTATAGCAGGATCAATTGTCTAACTTTGACCATCTATTTCTATTATTTGTTTTACTTTTACAACGAAATTCTTTTTATAATAAATCAGTATAGCAGGACCAATTGTCTAACTTTGACCATCAATTTCTATTATTTGTTTTACTTTTACAATGAAATTCTTTTTATAATAAATCAGTATAGCAGGACCAATTGTCCAACTTTGACCAGCTATTTCTACTATTTGTTTTACTTTTACAACGAAATTCTTTTTATAATAAATCAGTATAGCAGGACCAATTGTCTAACTTTAACCATTTATTTCTACTATTTGTTTTACTTTTACAACGAAATTATTGTTATAATAAATCAGTATAGCAGGACCAATTGTCTAATTTTAACAATTTATTTCTACTATTTGTTTTACTTTTACAACGAAATTCTTTTTATAATAAATCAGTATAGCAGGACCAATTGTCTAACTTTAACCATTTATTTCTACTATTTGTTTTACTCTTACATAGAAATTCTTTTTATAATAAATCAGTATAGTAGGACCAATTGTCTATCATGGAAGATTAACAAAATAATTTTCGTAAAATTTCGTCTAAAAAAACTGATTTTTACCCATTTATGGGACATCGTCATTATACAGTAAAATGTCATAACTGGCATCAGCTGTGGATAATTATGTCAACATCATGACTGTCAAAATAAACTATAATTAATTAAATGTGAATTGTTTTTACAAGGGTTTAAAGCATATGTCCCCACAGTGCAACACTGGGAGGAAAACCGTTAAGCCTAATGATATGACTTTTAAATGATAGGACATGTTGCAGAGGAACTAGCTTTAAGAATTTCAAAAAGCCTTTGTGAAATATAGTTTTTTTTTGCAAAGGAACACATTCACATATTTTATCTATATTCTATCACACGTTACATCTATCTCTATCTTCTAACTACCACACATCTAAAGGAACACTTAAATTCTCTCTCTCTCTCTCTCTCTCTCTCTCTCTCTCTCTCTCTCTCTCTCTCTCTCTCTCTCTCTCTCTCTCTCTCTCTCTCTCTCTCTCTCTCTCTCTCTCTCTCTCTCTTCTCTCTCTCTCTCTCTCTCTCTCTCTCTCTCTCTCTCTCTCTCTCTCTCTCTCTCTCTCTCTCTCTCTCTATTTTCTAACTATAACACATAACACCATCTTTTATCTATCATATTGCTTTCGTATTTTGAATTTTATGACTTGAACATACAAAAACTATAAATAATATACAATATATAAAATAAATATACAATAAAACCAGTCGCTGAGTGACCTCTGAAATACATAAAAATGAAAGTTTAGATTTTGAGTCTGCGATGGGAATTAAGAAGTGAAATACATGCATTTCTGGATAACAACTTCTTTATTGTGATCATGCACGTGTGGAGGATAAGAAGGTGGGACATTTAAACAGTTTATTAACAAGGACACTGTATCAAGGAGATTTAAGGCACTGAAGCAATAAATAGAGTTCTAAAACGAATGTACATGATTCTGTTATGCAATGCGAGTCCATGTCAAACCAAGCGGCCATTTTAATGTGAACACCTTAAAATGGCCGCTCGAAGCTAGTTCAAGTGATCTGACTTATGTAGCGAACACTCAGAGATTTTAAAATATGGTACAATGCTGAAATGATTAACCATCTTGCTGTCCGAACTATCAACATCGCATGAAACCTACAAATCTACCTCCCATACTGAAGAGTTCCACAAACTTCCACTTTCTTCCAATACGGATAACCGTTTTCTATGTATACGGCTTATCGGGTCGTGAAATGAGATGTTTTCCCTCTAACTTAACTATATATTGCATAAAAACGAAACTTTTATATATGAAAGAGAACAACATTTTTCTCTTTTCACTTTGTAGTTTGTACAAAATAAAAATGGTGGATACTCCGATGGAACACACTCTTTAACACATCCGTTTTATCGAGGTACTGACAATTGAGTTCAGGCGTTATTACCTGTAAAATATTCTGTCATCTATCTAAAACTGCATACATGAGCATTCGAAGGATTCTAAAGCCGTTGTCTGTCGATATCAGTGGAACTTCCACTAATTAACAGTTAAAACAAGATTTCAAATTCATTGTTTCGATTTGCAAACGCCTGTGAACTCATTTGAATTTGGTCTAAAGGGACAAGTCAATTAAGAGAATAAGCTGTAATTGTTTCAAAACAGTTAGTAGAAGTGCATTAACTAGATTGTAGAGCCCTATAAGATTATACCAGTTAGAGTGGGGACACGGTATATACTGTGAACCACCTGGCGGATGGTGAAGGGATCAGAGGCGATGGTACGTTCAGGAAACAACTGGCGAGGCTCAGGATCAAGTTTGTCAAGCGACCAGAATCGATTATGGCAATGAGGTGAACGTGTCGCCCGAACACGGCGCATGGACAGTCCGCATGGCTTCCTCTCTGTTCAACATGCGCAGTCGTCGCATCTCTCCCAGTAGCGCGTGATGGCGATGCAGGCAGTAGGAACGTTGAGCCAATGGCGGCCTCTCAGCAAGACTGGTTCTCTCCCGGCCTACTGATCGATCCAGCCGGTTGCGCATGGTCGAGCACAGTCCCTGTAGGTAACTTGCCCCTTCAGACGGAGTGTAGTTCCGGGATCTCCGACAAACGCCGCCGCCTTCTCGCCTGGACTACAATACGGAATTAATGAGTGGCACGACGTCACCGCCATAATTGCTCACGTGATCGGTCCGGGCGACACGGTGTCGTAAGGAAGCGCCGATAGAAAGAAGGACTCATTGGACACCACCCCGGATTCACGTACATTGCATGTAAGCCCAGGTAAGAACCATTTCCATCTGTTGCCCGAACGCGCTGAGAAGGGTCTTCTGTTGCTTCTAATCCAGGGCTGCTTCAAATCCCCCCTCTCCTCCTAATGCCCATCGCTTCGCTCTACGCTGTCAGTCAGATAACTGCATTGATTCCCCATTACTAAGCGATCGTCATCTCATCTTCTAGACGAGACTGTAGGACAGGCTTATTACGTTGAAATTGTATTAGCCAGTGTTGACGCTTGTTTGGATTGTCCTCGCTTTCAGGGCTTGTAGTCCCTTGCCTGTCATCCCCAACCATTACCATAATATATTCATTCAAAATAGACTTATATAAACTGGAGGCGACTCCTACCTGCTACCTGTCCACTGATCAACCAGGAACCCAACTATCCACCGCTTGTCCCCCAGAGAAGAACTTTGTACAGAAATTTAGCAATTCCTAACTCGATTGGTGTCCACACTCCTTTACTATATCTATGCGTGCATAAATTAAATTTTATATTTGAGATGCCGAAAGCAGGTTTATAGGGACCTAGCGCTGCATGGCTTCCCATTGTGTTTTAATCGATGTACACGTTTCTAAATCAATAAGACAACACCTATGTTAAGTGTATGATCAACGGCAATAGCTTATTCCGTCCACGGTGTGCATAAATTAAACTCCCTCGTATGGCACTGTCAAACATCCTTGAACTTGAGAGAGGGATGAAGGCAGAATTTGTGTCAATTCGGCCACAACAAGCTACAACTCTGCCAGTGTGGATGTGGTTAGAAACTGGGAAGACGCCATTCGGAAGAGGAATGTTCCGGGTTTATGCCTCTGCGTTAGTCCGAATCCGGGCTGTTGAGGGATCCTCGTACTAGACTGCATATTGATTTCAACCACTAATATAGGATTGAAGGAATTTACATCAGATTCTCTGGTGTCAAAACACGGCCTCCATATTGGCAGACGACACAAACACAGTTGCAGAAGCAGGCGTGAATTTTATCAGACGGATACGTTGTGGATTTTCGAAAAGGTATCACTCACATTTTTTTCCAAATAAGAAGGTGTGCCGTTTTTAAAGCGGTGTCAGAAACACCAATGGTATGCTTTAATTGTTTGGCAGGTTGCATAGTTTACGCAATGGATGAACTTCCTGTGAAATCCTATTAAATATTAGATTGTGTTGTACTAAGATAACCACACATTGTGTATCTTCATTAATATTTGTTATGGGCTCATCTGAATATCATGATATGTTTTATTCTCATATTTTTTATTATACCATTTGTGGTTTTTGACAATGTGTTTATTTTATAAGTGTTCCGATACTATGTTATGCATTCATCGAACTGCAAAAAAACGCTATTTGTTGGAAATGATGAACTAATTGCACCTGATGCGAACCGTCTAGTAATTACATTAGCATATAAATATTTATTGTTTATTGTCATGCCTATTGAATGTATTTAAATTTAGATGGCAGTCATGTGTTGTTCAATTGATTGCACATGACTCACATTATGATATTATTGATAGCACATTAATTTCGCATGTACGTAATCTGCCACATCTGAAATAATTCCTGCATTGAAACATTACATTATGAAACTCAAATCAATAGTTACTACTTCTAACATTGATTCATTAGTAACAGCATGTTGTGACGTGCAGGACCAAACTACTGCCTTCTGAAATATTCCAATGTTAATTTCACATTAATTACACTGTATTTACACAAGAAATGGCTATTTTGTATTCAGGATCAGACTTGCATACAGTGAGGAGAAGGATCAATGGCAGAACTGGAAACTGTCCTATAAAATATCACCAATATTTCTATTGTTGGTTAAACACTGAGAGCCCCAACCGGCAGATAGGCTTGATTCTCTTGAGCTGTTTCCTATTTTCATCCATCGATTGCTACTCCCATCTCTGTGTACTGCCTCCATTATTCAATTCGAGTCACTAACAGTGGTGCCGCTCTTAATAGCAGAATTGCGAATCCTAATACGAACAATAAGTCCTTATCAACGTTGGCATTGTACAGCACCGTTGATTTTTCTGCTGATCATAAACATTATGCACTACAGTTCATATTACATATGCATGGTCGGCGTCCTCGCCCCTTGAGACTTCAAGTACAACAATGATAGAGCGGCGCTCATCAAAAGTCAATATTGCTCGATGTAACAGTCATATTGGAGAATTAGTCGGGAGATTTATTGATGACCTGTTATAAGCGTTCCTTGATGACGTGTATTTTACCCCCGTCGTTTATTGCACCTCTTTGGCGTCTGCGATAACAACACTTCGTTGTCTCATTTGTGTCAATTATTTCATTTGTGTTTTTCAAAATTAGAATCGATATAGGGAATGTATTTTATAACATAATTATCGTTGTCAAAATGACATTACAGTTTGTAAATAAGATCATAACAAAGGGTTATGAAATGGTTAACTTGTTTGGGATTTTTTCTTATCTATTTTTATTATAATATATAGTTATTCATGTTGACCTTTGATAAACTTGCAAGCATCACGCACATCTGAATTATATCATGTGCACTCGTGGCACCAGTGCTTCCAATGAGTACAGGTATTCTATTCAGATAGCGATCCCAGGTGACTAATGGCACCCCATGCTTAATGTTCAAGAACATGTTTTTTATGATTAATAAACATAATTTAACAACAAATCAAGGCAAAATTAATGGGTAACTTACAAATCTGCGAGCTATAAAAATTGGACTGCCAAATTTGAAAATAATATCAAAACCCGCTGTACTGCCTTCTGTTTCTCCACCTGAATGTACAGGGTATACATCTGTCTATTTTGCACTTGTGACAAGCTTTCAGTGCATAAGCGATACCTGGGGATATAGATTCCATTACGATAAGTGAGAATTATACGCCATGAATCTCCGTATACTTAACAATGTTGATTTAGGATGATTGGAGCCGTGCTCATTTCAACGGACTGTGTACTGTGTGTGTGTCAACCAGAGATAAAACTCGACCTCCGTCAAAAGCCCACATGAAGTTGAACGTGGGATAGGGCTACCCTGACTTAGCGCCAACTTGACAGGCAAATAGAACCATCGTCTGCTTAACAAGCTCACAAGTGTAGGCTTTCGAATGGAATCGGATTTCAAAGAGAATAGGCTTGCAAATGGAATAGGATTTAAAATAAAGTAGGACTTGTAATAAAGTAGGGTTTCATGAAGATAATGGTTTGAAACAAGGCGATTTCGAATAAAGCGGGAATAAAGATTTCACGGAAAAGTGATTTTACATGTATTTTTTTTAGTTCAGTGGGAAATTAAAAAAAATGAAAATAATGATTTCAAACAAGATGATTAAAATCAATTGCAATAAAGTAACCTTTATTGAAATATTGATTTCTGACAAACTGATGTCCAATAGTGACAACTGGTATACATTATGATTTCAAGCTAATGAAGTCTTATAATATATGTTGATAACAGTGGCCCATACATAAAATGATCTTTTGTAATATAAATTTTGATTTCTTTGTCGGAAGTTCAAATGAATGGACCACAGTAGTATAGGGGTTAGCATTCTGGTCTCTAACGCCAAAGGCCGGGTTCGAAATTGTCTGATCTGCAAGGCACTTTATCCACACTAGACTCAGTCCACCAAGCTAATTCAATGTTTCCAGTACTGTCCATGATACACCTTCCTCATTGCTGTTCCATATACACCTCCGTCCAACACTTGCAACTGTTTCTTATGAAATGGTTCGAATCGTCTTTCATTCCATTTCCATTGTTTCTATGATATTCAGGATCCCGGTAGAGAGTATAGGTCTATGCTATAGATGTTTCTTGCATTGCTGTGTTCATTCAAAATTGGTTCTTTATACCCATTTCAACTATTGTGGTTACTGGTTATATGCCATCCTGATATAGTGTAGATTCTTCCTGTAGATCTCCCTAAGAACATATACAATGTCTTCATTTCTGGTAGCAGCGTGTCAACCAACAGAATTTCAAATGAAAAAAAGTGCACTATTCTGTGTGGAATCTTTCTAAGTTCGAAAATGAGCAAATTGTTACTCTATAAAAAGCTTCGCTGCAGTTTTGTTTCCTATATAGAAAGGTCCGTTAATACTATAAGATGTATACTATAATAATGCTATAGATGTTAGCAGTAAACTGTCAGCAATGTGCATATATTTTTGTGGTAAAATGTACAAATCCCCATTGTTCTATACAAGATCTTTTTCGATACCTTTTCCTTTCCATGTCCATGTGATATTTGGGTATTGTACTGTATTATGTAAATATTCTCAGTATACATGTCCCCTTCTGGCGACATTCAGATCACCCCTCCTTCCGGGTCAGCTACAGTAACTTCCTATGGCATTCAGAATGATCTTAAATAAATCTGCAGTTTGTTTCCAAAAGGCCATGTCCTTCTCTAGAGTGGGTTCACCCACATTTATTACATATTTTGTATCTATGATATTCAGGAATGATGTTCTTGCACATTTGGTTCCATCATTGAATTGTTTCGATACATCGTGTTCGCATCACCATCCTTCCTTTACCATTTAGAAAATACTGTATACCTGCATAATGTAGGTACATGCATCTTAGTCTACAGTAGATTTCTTACAGAGAAAAAGTCAAATCGCTCTTGGAAAATGGATTAATGATTGAAATTTTCCTCGTATGGTGATCAGAAATACTGAAGATGCATGCTGTATATATGCTACAGTAAATGTCCTTATTTGGTAGTGCCAACTTGCAAATTGTTCTTGTTGCATTTTCCTACTATAAATGTTCCTAACGTTTGCTCGTATGGCATTCAGAAACACCTTTGATATATGCTGTAGGTTTCACGCAGTATATTTCCATTTCTGGCAACAGTAGACCACCCACACGTCGTGTTGTAGTGCTGCTGTCTCCAGACGGAAACGGTCTTGTATTTGGTATGGTGTTTACTATTCAACTCTTGGTGTCTCCAGACCGAAACGGTCTTGTATTTCGTATAGTGTTTACTATGCAACTCACGGTGTCTCAAGACAAGAAACGGTCTTGCATTTCGTACGGTGTCGACCGTTTAACTCTTGGTGTCACACGACAGAAACGTAGAATGTGGACTGATTTACCCTTGGTGTCACAAGATGGAAACAGTCTTGTATTTGGTAGAATGTGGACTGATTTACCCTTGGTGTCACAAAACGGAAACGGTCTTGTATTTGGTACGGTGTGAACTGATTAACTATTGATGACACAAGACGGAACCATTCTTGTATTTGGTACGGTGTGAACTGATTAAACCTTGGTGACACAAGATGGAACCATTCTTGTATTTGGTACGGTGTGAACTGATTAAACCTTGGTGACACAAGATGGAAACAGTCTTGTATTTGGTACGGTGTGAACTGATTAACTCTTGTTGTCACAAGATGGAAACAGTCTTGTATTTGGTACGGTGTGAACTGTTTAACTCTTGGTGACAAAAGATTGAAACGGTCTTGTATTTAGTACGGTGTGAACTGTTTAACTCTTGGTGTCACAAGACGGAAACGGTCTTGTATTTGGTAGAATGTGGACTGTTTAACTCGTGGTGTGTGAAGACGGAAACGATCTTGTATTTGGTATCATGTCGATTGTTTAACTCTTGATGTGTTAAGACGGAAACAGTCTTGTATTTGGTATCATGTTGACTGTTTAACTCTTGGTGTTACAAAACGGAAACATTCTTATATTTGGTATCATGCGGACTGTTTAACTCTTGATGACAGATGACGACACATGGCGGAAACGGTCTTGTATTTGGTACGGTGTGGACTGTTTAACTCTCGGTGTCACAAGATACCGGGCGCGTTATCTTTCCTGTGCTTACTGCTGGCTTGTTAATATTTGATAAGCCCGCTTTTACGTCTCCGTAAACAGTCGTTTCTTTTCAATTACGCTCGTATGAATTATTGATCTAACTTTTAAGAAAACGTGAAGATTTATCGTGCTTGAGTCCGCTGACATGACCACCGGTGTAGGTGTAATGGAATCGAATATTCCTCTTGTTAATATCTATTTTTACCATCAATCTTGCCCAAAGGAAATTACTTTTCAACACACACAAGGAAGAAAATATTATTCTCGTTTAACAAATCTATTTCATGTTGCTGCTTTACAACCAGTGATGGAAAGGTTAAACGACATATCTTCATGTGGGGTTCGGGATCATTCGTATTGAAAAGTATTTATTATTTATGTAACAGTGTTTATAATTGACACAACATATAGTGAACAAATGGTGACAGCATGCTCAAGGCGTTCCCTGCATTACCCAACCAGACATGTAGATCACAGCGGGTTCCCTGCCCCTGATTCCAATCTTTGCCGCTAGGAGGCGTCAGATCTCCATACAAAGCGGAGCCACCTAGCGGCATGCGTGAGGTGGGGTAGGTAACCCAGCTAATATTCCTCACAACTTTTTCCATGCAGGTACTCAGGACCCACTTGCACTGCTGGGTGAATAGAGGCACATCTTGAATATGGTCTCTTCCTAAAGGATAAACAGGCCACCTATCCAACTGGCCGCGATTATTATTGCTGAAATTCACTGATAGCAGTTAATTGAGTTACACATGGAAACACTCCAGTTAAAAGACAGACAATCACAGAATGGACAGCTTAAAGATTGGTATTGAAGATAGGAACACCTCTTCCGAACTTGATACGCAGGGAACTATTTCCCTTGAGGCGGAAGGATATTTCAACTCATGCTTCAACCTAACTAATGACCACATCATCGGTAATCTGAAACCGTTCATTCTGATTTGAACACGAGAACACTTACAAGAGTTATCTGCCCTTGGGACGTGGAGGTCCGGCCTACTCAAGTCATAGGACAGTAGCGCATTACGACATGACCATAATCTCAAGTCTTGGTCGGGATCAGTTGTGATACAGAATCTCCCCGGGGGAATAACCTATATATGCAGCAATATTTGCGACTTCTTGTTCCAATAGAGATCTTGTCGATGTAAGACAATAGGCAATAGTTCTACTGAAACGTTGTGACCAGATATATTCTTTTTCCAGTTTTATTTGAATAGTCTTTAGTGCAGAAAAGTATTATGACTAGAAACAGATATGTTGCCAATACAAGACACTTACATTATTGATCAGTGTTGTTTTTAAGAGAACGTCTGTTTGCTTGGTAGTCTCCAATAACCCCTGCATCCCACAGATGGTCACCCTGTCTAACCCCAGTCTTACATGGAAAGGTATTACATCATTGGGTACAATTTATACTAGACATGTTCATACTTATTCTTTACAATACAGAAACATTTTTGCACCTAAATTATTTGGACTTAATTTCTACCAAGATCACTGACTTCTCCAAACAGTATCACAATCGTTATTAAAATCAACGAAAACACAAAACAGTTTCGTTTTACTTAATCACTCGTTAGGGTGAGTTCATTATGTCATACATGTAACTTTTATGCGTTGTTTTAGATAATTGTATGGGTTATAGGGTTATGGGGTAATGGGGACATGGGGGTAATTGGATGTAGGGCCAATGAGATGCAATTGTTTGTATTTACGACTTGCAGTCAAAGACCTATAGACAGTAAAGTTACAGCCGAGCATACAATGTTAATGAGGTATTAACTTAATCAAATTCATCAAAACGTGTATACGCTTGCAATAACCATCTTTCCAACCACTAAACCCAGTTGAAACAATTCCATCCGAATATTCTTGAAACATAAACTCATATTTGCATTCCCTAGGAAGCATCGGTCACACAACTTGGACCGATCACCATACACTGCAGGCTATGCAAGAAGTCCTGTGTATGCCTTGAATATATGATGACGGGAAATTTGATCTGAAGAAAGCAAGAGTAAATTTAACGTGGTTTCCTGGAAGAGCGCAGGGATGGCCGCCATTTCTCTCCGATTATTGGGTATGTTTTACATCTTGCGCAGGCGAGGGTGACACTAAGGGCGGCTTGATTGGCGGTGAAATAAAAAAGACACATTAAAGTGGACGACTCGACACTTAGCAATGCGACTACAGAGTTCCACGATCGATCCCACCACCCAGGACCAAGTGATGCTCTATCGGCCATATTCCTCCAGCAACCTTTTATGACGGGTTTTTATACAAAGTCAACATCGCGGCATGGAGGTTCTGGGATTTACTGCCAACTTCCTGTGTTCAGGAATTACTGACTGTTCCCTGAATTCAGATGTTACTGCCTGTTCCCTGTATTGGGATTAACTGTCTCTTCCCGTTATTCAAGTAATACGATATGTTCTCAGTATTGGGATTTACTTTCTGTTCCTGTTGTCAGGGTTTACAGTCTGCTCCTGTTATCATGGTTTACAATCTGTTCCCTGTATTCGGAGTTTACGATATGTATTCAGATTTTACTGCATTGTCTCAGTGAGCCGTATTTGACTGTATGTTTCCTATGTTCACAGTCTGTTCCCTGAATTGGGATTTACTGTCTGGTTCCTGTTATTGTGGTGTACATTATATTCCCTGTTTTGGGATTGACTGTCTGTTTCCTGTTATCATGGTTTACAGTCTCTTCCCTACATTGGGATGTACTTATGTCTCCTGTTATCATGGTTTACAGTATATTCCCTGTTTTGGGATTTACTGTATGTCTCCTGTTATCATGGTTTACAGTCTGTTCCCTACATTGGGATTTACTGTATGTCTCCTGTTATCATGGTTTACAGTCTATTCCCTGTTTTGGGATTTACTGTATGTCTCCTGTTATCATGGTTTACAGTCTATTCCCTGTTTTGGGATTTACTATATACATGTCTCCTGTTATCATGGTTTACAGTCTGCTCCCTGTTTTGGGATTTACTGTCTGTTTCCTGTTGTCATGGTTTACAGTCTGTTCCCTGTATTCGGGTGGTATTGTATGTTTCGGGTATTGGGATGTTCTGCCTTGTATTGTTCATGTTCCTTTATAAACTTTATATTTCCTGTAATAGAGACACCTTAGTACTATAACCGAGCCCCTAGCCTGCAGCCACTGTTACATTCCTACCAACTTCCCAATGCAAGGCATAACTCTTGCCAGTCTCCATTACTGCCTGATTTAGGTAGTATTTCCTTAAGAAATCTGTGTTTAGAAATACAGACCCGCTATGCATTTCTGTTGCAGTGATTCACTATCTTGACACAACAAAGCGAGGGAAATACCGCAAGAGTTAAATCAGCAGACTGGCAAGAGTTATGCCTTGCGTTTGGAAGTTGCATTTCTACATGTATGACCATCATACGGCTAAGGCAGATTTAACATCCGAGTTAATGAAGTCCTTACTATATTTGATATTCGATTCTGAACATTGGATGTAAATTCTCCATTAGGTTAACTTCTGGAAGAACCAGCCTTGAGGATATGACCACTAGTTCATGAGACACCAGTCCGGACGCCAGGTGTTCGTCCAACATCAAGCTCAATCAGGAAATAAGTGAAAATTCTCCAGACCTCGTTCAATGCATTTTCTGCGTGATCACAGCAATTACAACATTCCCATTAGTAGTTGTTTCTTCTATTTAGTCTGATAGAAATAGCATGAGGCAATTAATTAAAAGCATTAAGTAAGATTAGGTGAAATTTATATAGATTGCAAACCTCTATGCCAAATGAATTAAGCTGTTTTTTTCTCGTTCTTGAAGTTACATTTTTTACCTTTTAAATAATCTCAGATTTATGTTCAGTGTTTAGTTCAGTGTTATGTTCATATCATTTTGAAAACTTAAATAGCTTCAATTTAAGTTCATCGTTTAGAATCCGTATTAGTACACTTATTAGTAACAATGTCAACGGCATATTACTCTAAAAGAGAATAGTGATAGAGATTGTTTTGTTCAAAATCAAATCCAAGGTATGGAGTTCCTAGAAGTACTAAGACCTAGTATACAGTCAACAGTTCATACAAAATCTTTTCGGTTCACGTTAAGTTCAAAATTATTAAGTCAAAATACCCTCTTGATAACATTCAAAATGAAGTACATTGGTTTGTACACTAATTGGACATTACAGGCCAAAATAACGTAACAAGAATCATTTGTCACCCGAAATAAGATCAAATTCAAGTTATTTAGTCAATAGAATTCTTCATTGACATTATTAGCCGAGGTACTTGTAACAATATCGAAGACAAATGGAACCGTTCATGCCAATATTCCTGAACAAGAAACGTTTTAATCCAAAATAGCTGGCACTTGATATAGTCGATGAAAGCGAAGTGTTTCCACCGCAAAGGCCATTATCTTGAGTGTCCTACAGTATCAGCTGGTTAAGATTAATTTAGATACAAGGCCGCGTGCTTATTTAGCCACTGTAAACAATAAGCAGCCATTCTTGTCATCCAATAAATTTACACTGTGATAATACCATGGCGAACAACGAGGGTTTTATCATAAACAATTATATATTCTGTTGCCAGAATTGATGAAGATATTTTCATGGACAAGTTTAGTTTTGACGTGACGATATGTGAGTTATGTACGATGTGGTTAGCGTCATAATTTATTCTGATTGTGAGAATATAATTCTATGATTAATTACTTCTTGAGATGGCCCGCGATAACAAACTCCTTGCATAGTAAGTTATTGATGAGGGTTATGCGGAGCTTGGCCAGCTCCCTGATTGGTAGAACTAGATTCAACACTGCACTGTTGCTATGAAGATATAGAACATGTTTGTAGCACTCAGTGTCAACGCGTTCACGCCGGATAATGAACTTGACCAAATATAAATAACCGTGAAATATGATATATCTATTTATTTATATAACTGTCTTAAGAAAATAAACAAATTGAATAGAATATCGCTGAAAGGCATGATAATGAATTAATAAATTGTGTTTTGTGTTATGAATGTTATCAAACGTTAAAATGCGAATTGATCTGGAAAACCTTTAACTTAACCTTTAAGTAAAGTAAAATAAATATAATCACATTTTGACAAAGAATGGCTATGCAACATATTTACTTATGTAACAAAGGGAGTAAAATAGGAAACTGACATGGACGAAACTATTACCATTTGAACCCCACTATATAAAATCTAAGTAGTGTTTTGTGAACAAGTGTACTTGTCCTCAGGTGCTTGACAATGACATTGGAATCTATCGAAACACCGTCTTCCCAGATTAAATCATTTGTTATATCCATAAAATGTCTCCATTCTTCATCATCTCAACTTCTAAAATAGCAATCGAAGAACTTTTCTGTAAAATGTTAATTTTAAATCCTATTTCCTCTATATTAATCCTCGTCCTAGGTTTTAGTTTATAGTGGCTCAGCTGTCTCCAAAAAGTAAAGTATTTAAGTTGAAAACAAACAAATATAAACTAATCACAGACTACATTTTAATCCATGACTAAAGTAGTACTGATTTCAGAAAACAGGTCACATCTAGGTATCGGTGACGTAATTTATCTGCTCTTCTCATGTCATTAAATATATACTCCATTGTGTTTCATAATATTTTATTTGGTTTAATACGTGCCAAAAGAACATTTGTGCTTATTTCAGTTCAAATAATTTTACCCATCTTGCATATTCATCCCCAATCATATTTGCTTGTTTCTAATGATAATCGAGAAACACCATAAGACATGTGCATAAACAGAAACTATACACGTTCTATTTACATGCACAGCATAAATATGACTTTAACATTATCAACACAATTGTCAATGTTGTAAATAAATTTCCAAATTACGTTTGACTAACTGATGCACGTTAATCACGCTGCATTCTTTTTTTTAGTTTTCAGTGTTTACCTTTATATCGTCACCATACTGAGGCGACTGTCATCAAAATGGAAGTGTTTTGTAACAGTCAGTATCATGTTTGTATTACAAATCCCCATTGTATACCATTCTCATGCATGTTAATCTACCTGATTGAGTTTCCTCACCATTGTTTTGTTTGCTATATTAATGTACCATATTTTGTTATACTCCGAAACGTCGTGTATTTTTCACATTAAAGAAGTTGTTATCCAGAAAATCTTCCTGTTCTTAACAGTCAGTACTTCTCGAAAAATAACACCAATAATGTTTGGCGTATGTGACCCCCAACACAATAGATGTACCTTTAAGCGGTTAGAGCAGTAACACATAAATGAGACAAACTAATATGACCTGTGCACTCTGTACGGTTACAAGCCAGAGACAAGAAGAACAGTGAGCAGGATCAGCGAGCAGCGCCTTGTACAGAATCTCGTATGATAATTGATAGGCCTTTGCCTCGATCGTCCGCCATTTTACCCTCCGTGAAGATAGTCGATCGGTTGGTGAACAATAAATGAGTTTGAGTTAAGAGAATGGAAGTGAATTGCAAGTGACGGTAACCAGATGGCCAGCTTGTTACCACGAACGCTGCTTCCAAGCACTGCAACATCTTTCTACGTCGTCTTTGTAGTCCTGGTGTAATAGAATATAACGTTTTCTTCTGCTTAGGTTCACATTACTGTACAGCTTGAAATAATCTATAAAGTTTACCTCGCCGCTATTAGGTATTCATCTTATAACGTCTTTGTAGTATCGTAACATATATTATATATATAAACACGACATTTTCACCAACATTTTCAAAGTAAAACACGAAATACAGCTGCCAGAGAAACTCGATTGAAAAGCATATGTCTTGTACTTTTTAATTCTTTTTTTGGGTCTGTTTTGTTGTTGTTGTTTTTGTTGTGTTTTGTGTTGTTCTGTTGTTGGGTTGTTTTTTTTTTGGGGGGGGGGGGGGGGGGGGGGGGGGGGGGGTTCTAATTTCAAATATTTTTTGGCAATAATGTCTGGTAATTTAGTTTCAAATGTGTGAAATATGGGAATTTGATTATTAAACAAAAATTCATGAATCCATTGACGCATTATTACTTTAGGGCGTCAGAAAAGATGCCGAAGAGTTTCGTATATGTCGCCAAGTAATAACAGGCGTGCTGTTCCGAAAATAGAATAAAGGATGTTCAAACATTTAAATTTAATTTTAGTTGGCTTCTGGAGACATAATGTAACTATCTTTCAGTCGTATGTATCATTCGTGGATTAAAATATCTTGCTGGTGGCGCTTCTTTTAAGATTATATATAGCATGTATAGTTTAGAACATTCAGCGAATTAATGTACAACAGACCTTGATGTTTATCATATATAGAACATCTCACCAAAGTGTCTTCTCATATCAAATGCAAAATGATAAAAGACTTATCGAGGATGTTTTTTTAACTGTTATCAAGCGTTGATATATTTGATACCAGAAAACATGAGGGTGGATGAGATTATATTTTATTATCAAATACTAGTATCATTTAATTTTCTATGCAAAATGAAAATCTCTTAAAATACACATCTCTTAAAATATACATCTCTTAAATACACATCTGCCATGCACATATTTGGGATGGTAATCTCTGATGCATGTATTAAACATTTTATGGTATGATTTTATGCAAATTCACAAAAATTGAAAAAAACCCCTTTATTATAAAATATAAATTACAGGATCGTTAAGGGCGTTATAGACCTTGATAATACCGGATGTCAGTAATTCCGTCGTTGCAATGTGCATATTTGTAAAGGAATTGAAACGAGCATTCTTGCGTATGTTTTTTGGTATAAACAGCTTGCACACAATCGTGTAAAATGTAGAAGTGTTGGTAGAACGTGAATATCGTTATATAGACTGCTGCAGTTTGTAAGACAGATTACAATATGTTACATTCACTGTACGACTATTGACTTGGACAGGACACATATAACCATGAAGCCTCTTATGTAAGCGTCATGTAGTGCAAAAGCCTTCACCTTAATTCTAAAATGACGCGAAAGTTAATAATTTCAAACGAATAATATTTTGCTTCAAGCGGGATTTTATTATCTTTTTCAAAATGTACAATATGTTTAGCTTTTCCTTCTCTCCAAATTTCAAACTTTAACTGATCATCATTTGAGAGAAATAAATATGGAAATATTCGTCAGACCACGAGACCCAGGCTGAAACCATCTTATCTATGTTTGCGGTTCAGCTCGCTTCCCTTTACATTCAGCCTCACTGTCTGTGCTTGCCTCTGGATCCTACGTACACAGACGAGTCGTGAAATGCATGGGAATCAATTTCATCTCGTATTGATTGACAGCTGAATCAACACCAATTAAATAGTAGGTTTAGCTAGACATGGACAGACCCCGGTCAAATATCTCCTCCTAGTCGGGCAATGACTCGAGGTATGATGTCAGAGATTCATAATGTAGACGAAAATAAAATCCTTACATGTTCTTTGAGTATGTAAATAGTGTAAATGTGATGAAATGATTTAAAAACATCGGAATATAAACGCATATAGATCAATTGTTCCTCAAGTGAATCGATTTATACCACAGTTACATACAGACAGGTTTACAGGTTTTAAGAATATAGACGAATTTAAAACAAGTGTATCTACTTGGTGTATAGGTCATGATCGTAACTGGTCAAGAATTCATGAAATACACGAACATAGACTAATATATTGATCATTGGGAATCTATACAACACTAGAATATAGAATATAGAATATAGAGTATAGAATATAGAATAATAGAGATCATTATGTAATGTAAAGGCTGCAGGTTCTCAGATTATGGACGAAAATAAAGCAAAGCTTTAAATAAAAATTAAATAAATTTCAACTCTTGAATCATTGAAATGTTTATCTAATTTTAAATTGATACCAAAATTAAAAATGATCATTCCTGTCAACAACATATAATCACTTCGAATGAAACAACAACGACAATAACACGTTGCACTGTAGTTTATTGAGACAGAGACCCTACCAAGATGTTTCACTGAAAGATAAAAGAGTAACCGTCTATCAATGACGTCACACGTGACCTAGATGAAGACAGCTTGTCTAGTGATGTCACAATACACTGGCCACTTCTGCTGAGCCAAGAGATAGACACACACGCTTGCTGTATGAACATGGGCGGAGGTTGATGGAGATGGGTGGAGGTTGATGGAGATGGGCGGAGGTTGATGGAGATGGGTGGAGGTTGATGGGGATGGGTGGAGGTTGATGGAGATGGGTGGAGGAGTGTGGACTCTGGTATGTTCTAAAGGGAAAACCTTGAAGTAGAGAAGGGTAAAGAGAGAGAGGGAGGGACCTGCAAAAATTTCCCCCCAAAAAAGGGGGGAGGGGGGTCAACATGTCAACAATTAGACTAAAATTTAATTTATGGAATTTCATAGTAACTGTACGTTCGTCCCTTTGATTTATTCAAGCTTTCAATTCCATAATGAGTTTATCTAGACTTGTTGAATAAAACCTAGACTGTATTGAGGGCTCTTAGTTGTACACAGTCATGGCCCAGGTCTCGTCAACGAGTAATATGTCATTCAGGATCCTTATTTTTTTAAGAGCCCAGGGACTTCTTTCACAAAGCAACCTTTACTAAGGTTAACCTTAACTACCATTCTATAACATGGCACTAAGATAGCCTTAGTGACTTACGATCACATTAGTGTTTTGTGAAAGGAGGCCCTGGCAGGTCTACAGCAAGACTACAGAGCTTCACTGTGGTTCCTGTTATTTTCATTTTCATTAAACAAATAATGTGTCTTAAAGAGGTTCGCAACAATTGCCCACGCACATCTCCAATTGTCAGATTTTCGCTCTCAGAACTTAATAGCTTAGGTCCATTTTTCATCAACAGTGTGTTGTGAGAAACATTATAATCAAATTACCTTTGAATACTTATAAGGAAAGGTAATGTTATTATGGTTGTGTAAAATAGTTTATGTTTTATGGTAAAAAATTACCTGCTTTTCAACCATATATACTTGAATTATGTCATAAAAATGGTAATGTCCCAGTGAATAGTTATCTCCCTTTGCCACTATTTTTCATGTGTTGTGAGAAACATTAAAAATCAAATTACCTTTGGATACTAATAAAGAAAGGTAATGGCATTATGGTTGTGTGAAATAGTTTTTGTTTTATGGTAAAATAATTATTAGCTCTTCAACCTTATATAAACGAATTATGTAACAAAAACATTCAATTTTCAAGTGAAGAGTTATCTCCCTTTGCCATTACTTTTCATAAATATTCAACTTCAGCATCAAATTACTCAGAAAATAGGTCCGTGACATATATTTTTTATTTTCTATTATTCTTCATCGGTAAGTTTTCTACATGTTTTTTCATGTTTGAATTATTTTTCATTTATTTTTATTCTTGAACAGGACTTTTGAAGTTATTTCTGCAATATCCATTGTTGACAGTGTATTTATCATTTAACGTTAATTGGAAAAAACCCCATACACATTGCAGAAATCACTTTTCTATTCTAATAACATTCCATTTATGAAAGAAAACAACAATATAGCTCTGAATGATTATCATTATTTTTGAAAAATTGACTTTAACAAAATAAAACAAGTTTGCCATTTTTTGAAACATTACCACAAAAAAACCATTTTGCAGAAAAAGAAGGTCCGTGACAATGCACTTTTTCTTTTTGAATCTCGAATAATACATACTCAGCTTGCATCATGCCAATTTACAGCAATTTTTCATTTATTTTGATTATTGTTGGGAACCTCTTTAATATTGGACTAGTCAACGAGCAACTCTCTTGGTATCGGTAGTTTATCCTAATTCCTAGTCTAACATTTAGCCTCTGAAATGAATTATTATTTTGTATCATTTCAAAATTTTTAAAAATATAATAAAATAAAGATGAGCCTCTGAGATGTGTTCATATTCAGAAACTTAAACTGAGCTGTGTAGTCTTGTTGAATATAATTAAGGGGTCTGGATTACAGACTACCTAATTCCTAGTACCTATTATGGTCATGACAAATTCAATTACTATTTCCAGTGTAATCGTGTGAACCAACGACTGAACTAGAATTCTCCCGAGTTACGTCAGTACCTTAAACTATATTTATAATATTCCTTCGACGTATATTTCCAACAACACCTACTTGCAAAAGAGACCACTACACTAAATTCGTTCCAAACTTTATACTACCACTTATTTAAATATTAGTTAAATAGATACTTGTGTTGGAGTTGTCATGCTTGAAGCTTTGGTACTTAATCACTCTATGAAAGATATAGAAACTATTAACTTCGTCTAAAAACCTTCACAGTATATTAGCTTAACTTCATTAAAATTCACAATACTTTTATAATTTAAACTAGATAAATAATATAGAAAATGCTATTCAAAACGATAAATGGTTTGGAGCTTACGCCTCATGCGGACAAGTTAATGAACTTGTATTCATAATAAGCTAGTACAATATTTTATATAATATATTATTTTTATACACTTAGAAATCACCTCATTACCCAGCATGCAAGTGTACATCACGTCAATCAGGAAGACGAAATGTGAGTTTGCATGTACATTTCGTATCGACACAGTGGCATATCACTTCTGCTTGCTTATCTATGTTGTTCTAGGTATCTCTCTACGTCACACCAGCGGAGTTTTTAATAGTCTAACACGAGAGCCTCTTAGAAAAAACTGCCCTTCACCTCCCAAAGAGATGGTGGATTCTGTTAGGAAGTAGAAATCGCGATGAAATGGGGGTTTTGAGTACACATCTAAATGATAGGTCTATGTCTATTTCGTGTATTTATACCCCGAAGCATTCCGAAATGCGATAAGCAGTTAGCACTAGGTTGTGTTTATTTACAAACGGTAGCGTCACGTGCAGTTATACATGTACATTGAGCGATGAGTCGGTATGATATCACTCATATTGGCAGTATTGTAAGCCGATCGTCTAGACGGCACATCAGACTGTCGTTTGTGTGTCGCGTATAATTACAATATATCCGATAGGGTACACTTTGCTGCACACTGGGCAAGCATTTGTATGCACCATATGTTACAGTATAAATAACATCCACAATAGAATTGCTGTAGGTTTTTAAGCGTTCATTAATATGGAAAAACCAGCGTGGTACCTTTTATGTAACAATAAACACGTGGGAAGGGAATCGATTCTATTTAAATACACGTCCTGCTTCG
Source organism: Gibbula magus (assembly GCA_936450465.1). Taxonomy (NCBI): domain Eukaryota; kingdom Metazoa; phylum Mollusca; class Gastropoda; order Trochida; family Trochidae; genus Gibbula; species Gibbula magus. The sequence goes on from OW388289.1 coordinate 32,706,457, forward strand.
TCGGAAGTGTAGTGTATATTGGACCCAGCGGGATCAGTCCGGATAGAATTGAGGAAAATAAATAAACGAGAAAATTGAATTGAGATTGAAAATCAACATTTATTTCATATAAATCATCGTTGTCATACACGGACCACATTAATTCATTTCTGTGTTGACGTTAGACTTCAAAGTGTAAACAGATGTGGAAAAATTCAATAAACCTTTGTAAATAAATGTAATTTTTTACTTGTGACATACCATAACTTGTTAACAATACCTTTGTTGAAACAGCCAACACCTGCATTCAAACCGTAACTAGAAATGCTTGCATTATATACTTAAAATAAATTAGGGATATTTAATTTCTATTTATGATATTTTGTAATTGAATAAATCGTCATTATTGATAATTTCAAGATGTGCATATATACCTAACAATAACGATAAAGATTTTGCAATATTATAAAACAAACATTTCAAACCGTGTCAACGGATGTATTAAACATGTGAACAGGTAACAAGAACTTAATAAGTAGAAAACAGTTCTGTATAAGAGGAATTCGCCTAAATGAGAGAACAATCGAAGCCAACTAAACTGAACCCAGTGTCACAACGTCATTCATTGGACTATTACACCCTGTGAACGTTGACATAGGCGTAACAATGAAGTATGTTGATTTTTAATTTCCATAGATTACCAGAGCAATCCTGGCGATGCCCAGACAAGATTTGTTACTATATATAGAAGAGGATCCCGGCCAGTGAATGGCGACACCGCAGTCGGCAAAGAGGCAATATCCTGCGGGGAAGATTCCTCCCTGGTTACTCTTTATCACAGTGGGCTGCAATTTCCGTCTCCGATAACTACTAATCTTATGTTGGATCAGATTTTGAAATTTGAAGAGATCTGCTATACTTACACACGATGTCAAAGTTCTTAACCCCATATAGAGTATCATTTCATCCTAGATATATGTAAATTCTATTATAGATAAGTGTAGATTTATTTTTGAAGTTGTAAATCCAGAATGTTTTTAACTTTCAACTCCGTGTGGAGTAAAAGTAAAGCTCCATACAATTTAGGTGTTTCAATTCAGTCTACATTCTATCAATTTACATGCGCCCTGGCGCTTATTAGAAGAAATACTGTACACAGGTATCTAATGATTGAAAATTGTAAAATTTATCCAACCAATTAGTTCACTCAATTGATAAACATTACTCGTGAGTCAATAAATAAATAAATAAATAAAAATAAAAATAACGAAACTGATGAGCAAGACCCCTATCAGTTGTTTGTGAGTTATACATATATGCACGCATATCTAACACAAGATCAAATTAGAAAAATCATATGAATTTATTGAATATTTATTAATCATTAGGTTATTATTTATTATTAAATATAATACGCAGGCACTTATGTACCGGCACATTCTGATTTTGAGACCGACACGACAGTACATACTACTCAGTGCAACTAAAATGGGTTTTTTTGTTACGTGAATAAATTATTGCCATGTCAGTAATACTGTAAAAGATTTATGGTCTATGTTTTTTAGTTAATTATTCAGATAAAATAAATAACTGAAGTAATTACCAGTGGAGCGGTTGCCAGTGGTTAAATCTAGCCAATTTCGTGCATGCATGATTTTCGAGATCTGTCTATATTTGAAATATTCCTTACGGATTTTTAACTTAAAGAACAGCGAAAACTGGTAAATAATAAGTCTAATGAATAATAAATCTATTATTCCATCGATAACCTAAAGTATGTATAAATGCCTCGATATATCCTTCGAAAAGTGTGGAATTTTGCCTTTAATGCAAATATTGTACTTACTGACACAGTCTCGATGCAATTTCTACCACTACTGATAACATACATGCATATCGAGCCATTATTACACAGCGGTAAATTAAGCAATGAAATTTTTAAGCATAAGATTCCAACAAGGAATTCCTGAAAAAGTTGGTTTGGCAATAACCTTTTTTGCATGATGATCTTATAATTCATATTTCAAAACATGATATTCCAAGAGAATAATTACAATTTTAAAATAGGTTGTTTTTGTAATATTTTCAAAAGATTGATTTTCATTATGTATGCTTTGTGAATAAGAATGACAGAGTCAAAGGTATATTGAAGCTAATTATGATGTCAAATTCAATTTCACGCTTGGAAAGAATTCCAATTATCTCTCCTCTGTTATTATTCTTAATTATCAAAGAAATAACAACTTCATTTTAATATGACAAGAAAAACTTTACTGCTCTTATTTGTTTTACCAAATTAACCATCGAACTTATTGTATACAATTGAATTAATAATTACCTACATTGTTTTTACATAATGGATCATTGATTATGATGCTCATCCTATGAATCAACATGTATTATATTCTTCTTTTATATTTAGTTATCTATTTCCATGCCAATCATTTGTGTCAATTCATTGCAAAATCTGTCTTTTGTGCTATGAAACAATTCTAAACAGAAGAAAACATTTCTAGCTAGAAAGAAGCACATTCATCAAGTTGTGTGCGTGATAAAAACGAATGATGCGCAACATTTCATACTCTCCCCATTGTTATAATAAAGATCCAAATTCGTTTAATTTCCATTCCAATTCTTTGAGTGCTTGACCTTTAAAGCTGGGTCACTCAAGGATCTGTGTGATTGGTTCGTTGATTGAATGCACGGGATTTGACGAGGATGTACGCGGTTTGACGAGAGTTTCTTGAAGATGAAAGACTCCTTTCTTCCTTGGCTGCTGTCCAAGAAAACAGTCGTCCCAAAAGTGTAATTATACTAGGAGTCTTTTAATTCCCACCACAAAAGTCGTGAGATCTGGCAAAAAAAACGTAAAGGGGATTTTTAAATGGTGTCGCATCGATCTACTGCTACGCTTGTGCACAACTGCGAGAGTTTTCCCGATCTCTGACAAAATCAAGATCTTTTGCAAAGAAAATTCCTACTTGCAACGAATAATTTGAACTTGTGTGGGCCGCATTTGAGGTAGCATAACGGGAATGTGTAACATCAAATTTAAAGGTGCTGGTTGCAAAGTATTTCAATCATGGTTGATTGTTTCCGTATTGAGCACGTGTTTGGATATCACTAGCTATGCTCAAGCTTTTTTGAAAAAAAATATTAAAATTATTCTGAAATATGTTTTGTGTAGCTTAATGTATAGAAAAGAAAAAAATATTTTTAAAACTTTTTTTACTTCCAATATTTTGATGTGAAAAATGTTCAAAGTACATGACCGTCTGGTTTTCAGAAACCAGGAAATTAGCAAAAGGTGTCTGGGATCCATAAAAAATTTAATTTTTGCAATATCTACAAAATTACAAAACCAAAAATAGCATTCCAACATTTCTGATGCAAATTAATCATTTTTATGGTGAAATACCTTCATAATATTTTTAGAAAATTGGAAAACAGTTGGAAAATCATAGGCTGAAATGAGTATTGAACCCAAACACACTGCCATTTACCATTTCTGATAGGCATTATCATTAATATATGTTAAGATATGACAGAATAATAACCACACAGTTGTCAGTAAATAACCAGTTATTTTTTAAAAATATGTATTTAATATTAAAACATAACTAAGAACAAAGAAAAAACATTTGGTCAATAGCTCCATAACCTAAAATAGATAACATTTATCATTTTCATATAAAAATTCTTATTATATTTGTAAAAGCTAAAAATTCGGTAAATTATACTAAATGGGATAAAAAGGTTTTTAAAAGTATGTTTTAAAATGCATTTATACTTGATAATCATTTGTTATTACCTATTTAAACACTGAACTTAAGAGGTTCCAAACAATAATGAAATTAAATGAAAAAATGCTGTAAATTGGCATGATGCAAGCTGAATATGTATTATTCGAGATTCAAAAAGAAAAAGTGCGTAGCACGGAGCTTGTTTTTCTGCAAAATGATGTTTTTTTGTGGTAATGTCTCAAGAAGAGGCTAACTCTTTTTAATTTTTGTTAAGGTCACTTTAAAATGATCATTCAGAGCTTTATTGTTGTTTTATTTGATAAATGGAATGTTATTAGAATAGAAAAGTGATTTCTTCATTTGTATGTTGCTTTTTTTTCATTTGCCTTACATGATAAGATGCAATGTCAACACTGGATTCTGCAGAAATAACTTCAAAAGTCATGTTCAATAATAAAAATAAATGAAAAATAATTCAAACATGATAATACTTGTGGAAAACATACAGCTGAAGAATAATAGAAAATAAAAAATATATGTCACGGACCTATTTTCTGAGTAATTTGATGCTGAAGTTGAATATTATCAAAAATATTGGCAAAGGGAGATAACTCTTCTTTGGTAAATTTTTTTTTTATTACAAAATTCATTTATAAAAGGTTGTAGAACAGATAAAAAAATTTACCATAAAACATAAACTATTTCACACAATCATAATACCATTACCTTTCTTTATAAGTATCCAAAGGTAATTTGATTTTTAATGTTTCTCACAGCACACTGTTGATGAAAAATGGACCTAAGCTATTAAGTCCTGAGGGCGAGATTTACAAAGGGAGGTAATCTGACCTCACTGAAGACCGCTAATGGATTTTACCAGTTTTACAAAAAAATCTTTAAAATGCATGTATCCCACCTAAATAATTTTGTAAATATTGGGATAATTATCCTAAAAGATTTAAGTCTGAAATACGTTAAGATTTAGAGGCGTAATAATTCGTTTTCAAAAGTAAAAATTAAATTGAAAAATATATTTATATGTATCAACTCGGGAAAAGGAGCTGAAAAGCAAAATACAGCTGTTACACGTGGCCCTATTACCCTGGATCATAATGCACGTCAGTTTTAGCGCGTAATTTCATGATAAAAACTTGAAAAGATGGTATAGTCAACAGTACCCTCAAGACTGGGGTTTTCAGCTATTTTGGACAGTCCAAGAAGAGTTACTGCCCTTGACCTTGAGCATAGCTAATATCACTTCAACATGAATTCACATATGATTTATAATATTTTCACAAAAGGTTGTTATAAGCAAAGAAGTTAGTGAGTCGATATGTTGTAAGTAACAAGACACTTAATATCAAATATGAACATTTAGTTTAAAGAGACAGTTCTGTCGCTGATTCAGTGATATCATTTTAGCAAAATGTGAAATGAAAAACGCTGTATTTTCCCTAATTTTATTTTTTCAAAATAATAAAACATATGCGTTGATGGAATATTCACAAAGTAACACCTACTGTATCCTTAAACTAATCAACAATGTGGTATTGTGTCGTAAGAAAGCTTTTTATTTATGAAAGAATGTGCGTTCACCTTTATAAAATTTTCAAATATAAAGTGATAAAAACATTACCCTCAGTAAAATGGTTTTGTTTACATGGAGTATGAAATAAGGATGTATTAATACCATATATGAGTAAACAGGAATGTCCTCCCGAATAATTATTTGCGTTTCCCCCAAAAATATCCAATAAATCCCTCTTTATATGGTACTTATATGTTGTTCTGCGACCTCTTTATGTTAGAAAGACAGATTCAGTTATGTGACAAATCAATACAAAGCTGATCTAATACGACATCTTGGCGAATTCTTCAATGTAAACACCTACAACATTCGGAAACACTCAGGTTCATTGTATCGCAATGATGCGCAGCGTAGCACAGCACCAACACCAGCTACTGGTAGGTACGAAGAGAAGCCGGTTTGGTTATCTCGTCAAGAGATGTAGATATTGCAGGCAAAGATAATATGACGAGTTGAGGTTCTGTTTAACAATGAGAGATAGCCAGGATATGCCAAAGTTGTCAGGTAACTGGGTGAATGATATCTTAAGCAATTATTTCTGTTTTTAGAAAGCAAGGATTCACATATTATCATGTTACTATCTTTACCGAAACATCAATAAAGAAGTTTACTAACCATACAACTTGCTTTTTCTTCAAATGAAGGACGTTGTAAACTAACTGTTCATGGTATACCATAAAGCCATGGTATGCCATAAAGAATCACCGAAAGCAAATTTTCGATTTTAGAAGAAGAAGAAGAAGAAGAGTTTTATTCAGTATGTATGGCCAAATGACCAAGAGTACAAAAATGAAGGAAATATTGAGCACATGTACAGGTGGTGAAGCATTATACAGGTAAATTGTGTTTAAGATAAATGGCAACATTTTTCAACAGTTTTACATATTTTGTTGTGAGTAACTGGTTAAACTTTGATCTGGTAGGATTTATAGTATAGAAATTAGGGATGTACAGTGATCGTTGTTGTGAATAAAATGGACATATGAGCAAGAAATGATACTCATCTTGAACAAGATTAAATGTGCACTTATCACATTTAACAGAGTCAGTAGTTACCTTATTAAAGCGACACAGTTGTATCTTAAGTTTGTGACTCATACCACGAAACTTGAATAACACGCGTAAAAGATCTTTGTCATGGCATAACTCTAAAATATATTTTTCAGGCTCAAGTATAGATTTTAGACGCTATAATAAAAGCAAAATATGGAGACCATGTGTTCGCCTGCTGAACAACCGTACCATACAAAAAGATGAATCTTCATCTACAGCAAGTAATACTGTTTGACACAGAATCCTATTCTTTCAATTAAGCTCCCGCTCCAAGGTGTAGGTTGGCGTGTTGGAGATACCCCAGGAAGCGTTCCAAATTCAGTTCTAGGCAGAACATCTGGGTGAGATTTATAAACACGTCGATGTTCCTGTTACATAAAGTGGTTCCAATTGAAAAGAGCCATCTCTGGCCGCTGTATAAACAAACTGGTTCAAGTCATCTCCAGCTGAAAATGCGATACATAAACAAACCGGTTCCAGAATGCGGCGCAATGCATGGACAGACCGACTAAAACAGATTCCAGAATGACTGCAACTTCATTTAATCAGTAGTCACCACTCTATACGTCATTAGTCCATTACTCCGTGTGATAGAAGGTATCAGAGGTAAATGCATTGAAAGCAACGTGTGTTTGTCTCTCTGCAGGGCGCGTCTGACACTGTCTCTAGATGATAAACAGTTCAATCAGTTCATTACCACAGGTAGTATTAGACAACCACAGGAATATTTGATCAAGACGTTCATGATAATGCACTGTGTGAGAATGGTACTTGATCCGTTACAGATAGTCATAACATTATGACAGGACCGATATAGTGTACTGTTGTCTAGGACTTCTAAATCATTATCAATATGTGTGAGAAAACCAAGTTGATAATGATATTTAATTTATATTTAAGATACATATTTTATGATATGTGCGCTCACAATAAAGAAGTTGGCACCCAGAAAATCTTATTTTTCTTATGTATGCCACTTCTTAATGTCCTTCAAAGATTTAAATCTGGACTATGTTAATGTTGGTAAGGCGGTAGCGACATGTTTTGTTCTTGTATGTCCAATTGCTTGATGACAAATCATGATGTTTTATGAATATTAATACTGGATGAAATGGTTCTTTGAATACTGTATGAAAACTAATGCACATTGATGCATGTTTGAGGACAATTATTCATTGAATATTTTAAAGAAGATTCATACTGCTTGATGAAAAATTTTCATTTAATACTTTTTGAATATATATACTGCTTAATGAGAAATGATTCTTCCCATATGGGTAATATTTTATGAATATCCATGCCAATTAATGTATTCTTGATGAGAAATGATTCATTGAATACTTAATATGCATACTGCTTGATGAGAAATGATTCTTTGAATACTTTATGAAGATTCATTCTGCTTAATGAGAAATGATTCGTTGAATACTGTATCAAGATTCATTCTGCTTAATGAGAAATGATTCGTTGAATATTTTATGAAGATTCATTCTGCTTAATGAGAAATAATTCGTTTAATACTTTATCAAGATTCATTCTGCTAAATGAGAAATGATTCGTTTAATACTTTGAATTCTTTGTATAAAATATATGAAGATATGTGCTGCTTGGTGACAAAGGATTAAATGAATATACTTATAATGAAGATTCATACTGTAATAAGGATTAAAGATTAACGGGGTGAAAATAGTAATCATTTTGTATTCATGGAAATAAGAGAAGTAGAGAAAGCTTCACGTTTCGCATTTGTTGAAATATGAAAATTTGCTGTAGATACAAATTGACACTTCAATTAATTGAATATCACGACTATCGAGAACCTCTATTCACCTGTTTGTTCACCTGTTCATAAGGCACAGCTGTCACCTGTGCTGGGTGTCGGAGAGGTCGAAAATGATATTCAACATCATATTCATAAATGTGCATGGTTCATCTACTGTCATGTATAAATGCCTTTTAAATTAATCCTGTTTATTGGCATCTCTCTCTCTCTCTCTCTCTCTCTCTCTCTCTCTCTCTCTCTCTCTCTCTCTCTCTCTCTCTCTCTCTCTCTCTCTCTCTCTCTCTCTCTCTCTCTCTCTCTCTCTCTCTCATATTGGTGATATACATGTAACAGCTCTCTCTCATATTGGTGATATACATGTAACAGCCAGGTGTCATTTTGGAGTGATGTTGTTTTATCTTGCACATAACAACCCCCTATAATACTTGGGCGTTAGGATAAAACCAACAAGACTCCTCCTCAAATCTTTATAAATTTGTAAATGGCGCTTGTTCTTAATGAAAGTGACGTTTTTCTGTCTATTGAGTGGATATTATTATCGAAACTGTAATGGAATGAAGTGATAATTACAGGCTGCGTCATCATGCTTCATGCAAACAGTATTCTAAAGGGGAGACGTTTTTTGCTTCAGAATTACTCGTTATACGTGATGTGAAGTTCTGCAAGCTAAAATCGATACGATGACCATAAGTGGATACAATTACAGACACTGCGCGCATCTCACAATGGCGTGTTGACATGTCGTATTTGCACCGAGCCAGTATCCATGTTGTGAAACAGCAAAACTATAACGCTAAGTAGACGGGCAAATACCTTAATGAAGATGAGTGGGCTTGGTTTAGCTGTATCCCTGCTTGGTAACCCGTGAGAAGCGTTTAAATGTGATATACTGCTTGCATCTCGTGATTCAGGGTAGTTTGTTATTCGAGTCAACCATCTCCCTTCCTTTGGTCTTGTTTAAGTGGAAACTGTTAAATATCAAGTCAATATCCCTTTCTCCTGACACTTGTTAGCAAACCTGGAATGTTAAAGCACCTCATAACTTCCCAGAAACCAACAGAAATAGAAGTTTTCCCCTAAAAAGAGGCGTTCTTCATCGATATATTACGGATGTGTTTTTCATTAGAAAGAATGCAGGTATTTGACGCAACAATTCAGACGTGAATTACATTCTTCACCGAAATCTGCCACACAAAGTTATACCTCTTTCAATGATGTTTCTTATACTTCATGGACATAGTATTACCAAGGAATTCTTACAAACTATTTTCATTGGGGGTTTACCAAGGATTTTCTTGTTTTAAAAATATAACCCGTGGCGCTCAACAGCGTATGCAGCTGTGATCTTTTGTTTAGTATAGAGACCCGCGTATAGCGTAGTTCTGGAGAACCATAACACTAGCATTACGTTCATTCGCCCATAAAGAAGGCCTCTGCCCAAGGCAATTAATTAAATCTACACACAGCAAACCAGGCGAGTCTTGCTTTAACAGGGGACGCGTGTAGAACTCGGTATTTGATTAAATTTTCCAATTCTCTGTGCTGGAATCGGCAACGATATGAGGCGAGAGCCTCGGCAGCACTGCGGATCTGCTACACAGTGGTGTTACTGGTCGCAAGGTGTCTTCTCACAATCTGTCCCCCCTCTTTCAGGAATGGACGGTCCCGTTAAGAAGCGGTGATCAATACAAGTGATGGCGGAATGAGGGAAGGCGACTCGGTGGCTTGGGGAAGGCTTAAACGCCATTGGAACGGTTGAGTACGGTGGGGAAGCGGTAACGCGGGGAATATTATACTGGCGCCATCCTGTTGCTGCTGCTGTCGCCTTCTACAAACGTGGTGAGTACATTTACACATCATTCCAGCATATTTTAACATTTTTTACCATTCTGCAGCCAAGAACGTCGAACCCCTAGTCAGAAGAGCGCCCGTTGCCTAGTCCGGCTTATCTACCGGAAACATGGCTTGTCGATGGTAGAGTAAAATTTGTATCAAGAACCACTGATATTCTTATTTGATTATGGAGACTACGGAGACTGGTGGCCCGGACACAGTAGCAGACTTCCAAGACTGCTATGGTATCGTCAGTCCTTCGTCCCTGCACTGGGCACGGAGCGACTCATCTGTCAACTGACGATAATACGGGAATAAATAATGTATATATTTGGACTGGCTGAGCCGCCGCACTGCTTGGAAGGGACGGGGAGAGAGCGCACGGGGAGCGGCAGCTTATCATGCAGTATCGATCTATCTCACGCTTTAATTGAAAACGATTCATGGGCGAATATTTTAAAAAAGATGTTTATTGGGAATGCCAGAACTGAAATAATGTGAGTCGGTTCGCCTAGAATGGAGTACTGGGTGATTCACGGGATGAGAGAAGGCGACAAGAGAGAACAGGTTCTATGATAATGGCATTACACAATGGGGTCGCTGAACTGTGCTTTTACACGAATTTAACATTTACAGATATAACATACTTGTCGCCAGCATTATTTTAACTTTGTTGCAAAAGTTGTTTTGATTGTTTAATGGCTCAGTTTCAAAATATTCAGATTTGTAGTGTGGTTGTCGTTTTGTTAAAAACTGGTGAGTTTCGAAATTTTAGCGTCGTCCGTAATTCCTTTCACATTTTATACTTTTCCTCCAAAACTATAGCATCAAAAATTACATTTAAGAGGGAGATAAAAGTCTGTACAGTTGATCCCGACCACTTTCATAGAGGAAGTCAGACGTGATGCTAGGAAGATAAAACTTTGAGAATATAATCTTTGTTGAATTGAGACTAAAACTTAAATTTCATCACCTTACTCCTAAAACTAAGATCGAGACGGGAATGAAATTAACATGGTACACCATTTTGAGGCCTTTGATCACAATAAATAGGCCTGGTCATGAACTTTCAACGCACCCAATTTAATACAAGGAACACCAAAAATAAGCGAAATACAGCTTATATATTCTTGAGTACCTTCCTCATTCACTGTCATCATGGCTCTTTCAATCAAGATACCTTGGCCGTGCGTATTAAAATCTGACCTTAGTGTGACCCGTGTATTGGCCATTGTAAATTGCTCCACAGAATGGTATATTGGGGCACCGAGTCACGCGATATGACAGCGTAGTTAGGAATATGGAGGAGGAAAGAGGGTTGGAGGAGAAATAACTTTAGATAGTATTTATAGTAGTGCTTTGTGTAGATATACCTTGACCAATGTGAATTATAAGTTGTAAATATGGTAACTCTCCAAACCATAAAAGAGACCACGGGGCAATAAATTAATCTTTACTTATTGATAATGAATACTGTAATACCTAATGAGCTACAGAACCAAAGATTCTACTTTTGCCGCAGCCTAACAGCGAATCTGTTACTGTTTCTATTACAGAGCATACCGCAAGTTCTTGTAGATATTATAGACGTAAAGGTGACACTGTCTATACAGTCTCTTCTGTATTGATATTTCACCCTCCCAGCATATATGCATCGGTGATTTAGCAAGCACTTCACCATATGCTACATACATAAATCATAGCGTCATATGCATTTTATTTATTATTTATAACATCGAGTTTCCACATCAATTGACGTTATTGTTCCCATGCGAATTGTTATTAATGCTATTTACGCATACTCTGTATGCGGGATTATTTAAAAATATTATGTTACCATATGCCATTATGATCAAAACGAAATTTCAATTATATAGATATGCCTTTTTGATGACAGATATGCATGTCTATATAATTTCATTTCAAAGCGTTATATTTCTATGTTATATATGTCGATAACACGATCCAGATTACTCATGCATTGGACTTCGGGGAAACAATGTAAACAACAGTAATACTTCTTCATGGCAATGACCTTTGAAAATATTTTCAATTATCGATAGAATATTTTGTACTGATTATTTGGCATGTAAAGGCTGTTGTCTACACACGTGGCTTGTAGAGTAAATACATAAAGCGAGAGTAGTGGTCATATCATTCAAGTCGATACTTAGAACAGGTGTGCGCTCTATCACCTGCTCACAGGGATTACCTGCATCGATCTGGATTAGCTTCACTGTTGATTGGAGAACCATGTGGTGACCCAAAGCCATATTCCTGTACCATGACCGCGTATTAATGTGAAAGCGTTTTGTTTAGAATACCCCTTTAAAAGTGCATCTAATTTGTTGTTGGGGGTCAAATTTGCCAAACGTTTTAAATGATGTGATTTTATAGAAAAATATTGACTTTTGTCAAAAATTAACATTTTGATGATAGTGGACTAGATATGATATGAAGGCAAAAGTCGTGATTTCTGACAATGCACCGCGGTTGATACGCGTCAATTAGTCAAACGTAATTTTGGAATCTTATTTACAGACAAAAAAAAACAAATTTGAGTTGGTTATGTTCAATAGGTCATATAACAACTGTGCGTGTAAATGGGACGTGTAGTTTCGGTTTCTTCGAAGAATTCATATTTGTAACGATGTTGCTCGTTTTTCATTTGAAACTGATAATTACGATATATTTGGCGATTGGGAATGAATATGCAAGTTGAGTGAAATTATTTGGAGTGAATTCAGCACATATGGTATTTTGGCACGTATTAAAGTCAAATAAAATATGAAACACAGTGGATGCATCTTTAACAGGTTGTTAGCTTAAGAAAATATAATTAAGAAATGTCTATTTGGAGGATTTATATTCGAAGAAAGTATTGGTGCTACAACATTATATAGTCCTGGAACCAATTTCGCAAAGCTCCCTTTGACCCAGGGTGTCCTTAGCCCAAAGTATTATATATACATTGAGTTACAATCGCTTAGCCTGTTAGGGAGTTTTGCGTAAGTGGACCCCTAATAACTTAATACTAGCTTTTTTTCATAGGAATTGATATTAAATTGAATTAGTTTTGATGAATGATATCCCAAGATAGTGGACTCTTGTGCTGCATCATTAGTCAACTTTTTCGTGAGATTGATATTCAATGAGTTGGAATTTTTTATGCTGTCTTACCAAATGGAGAATCCCTCGTTATCTCATTTTGTTTGATTTCCTATTTAATGAAGCTGTCAATAATCTTCAACAAGACTGTGGTATTAGACAATGGACCCCCCCCCCCCCCCCCCCCCCCCCCACACACACACATGCACACACTCACACGCTTGCATGATGTAATACCTTTGATTCCTGTTAACGAATGCATTGTACTGCAACGTATTTGGGCATTGATAATTAAACGTTTTGGATTAGCAGAGTTTACTTTCATAGTACTTCTTGAATGAAACTCAAACATACAATCAGCAATAAGAAGGAATGTGTACATTTGATGCAATACATTCAGTTACAGCCTACATTTTAAATAATACACTGATTACAGAAGTGACCATTTGTGATTGTGTCTCAACATAGCTGTTAAGACTTGAAAACCCAAAAGAGTTCTTTCGTGAAGTGGTTATTTCTCTCCATTTGTTATACTTATATTTCACACGAAAATTATTCGTAGGATTTAGTTTTGTGTGAATTTTTCATTGTATTTCGATATCTGAAATTGTTTGATGACCATTGGTGGTGCACATGAATGTATTAACATGAACAACAACAGGAACATCGTTGACGTATTCATATATCCATGGGGGCGGGATAGCGCAGTGGTTAGCGCGTTCGACTTCGGATCAAGACGTCCGGGGTTCGAATCCCGCCAGGGGCAAGACAACTTTGTCTGCAGTAGAGAACTGTTCTACACGCAGTAAGGTTTTTGAATTTCAGCATAGTACCACCCATGGTTCGCTATTTCAAGCCGATGCTCGCAGGTTTCACCGTAATGCATAGCCACATGGCGTTGCGGGCTTTCTCCCTGCCATAATACTAGCAGCCGCGATATAAGTGAAATACTCTTGAAAGCGGCGTTAAACCCAACTCACCTCACCTCATATATCCATGCATATATCCTGTCTCGTATATTGTAATTTCTTGCAACATTAACCGTTGATTTTAACGAATTTGATGAGCAATCGTATCTTTCTTGGATGAATACATAAACATGTACTCGGCACGTTGGTTCCGTGGCGTGTTGTATGACGGTGGTTTACTATTCATGCATTTACGAGTTTGGACAAATATTGTGCGCTTCTCCGGAAGCACTAAGGTGATCATCAGTCGACAAGGTTACCTTAGTCTAATGTGTAATATAGAAGCTAAGATTACCCTTAGTAAATATACATTTGTGAAGAGAGCGTCAATTTCATGAACGGGTTGAGGATATTGTGATGAACGTGAAGTCCTGGCCAACTTGTAAAAATGGAGATCCTGTTAACTGAAAACGTTATGGTAGTTAAACTGATTATAGTGATAGTTTTCAAAAGGAAACTTAACTGAAAACGTTATGGTAGTTAAACTGACTATAGTGATGTTTTCATAAGGAAAATTAACTGAAAACGTTATGGTAGTTAAAATGACTATAGTGAAGTTTTCAAAAGGAAAATTATGATGAACATGATATTTAGTATTCCAGTCTCTGGGTGGTGTAGGAAGATCGATATGGCACAGCAGCATCTAATTAGTTGGCTGTTTACTAGAGTCCGGCCGCTAGATTGCCGAGATAAACACTGGTTATAATTGCACACTGCTAGCTGTTCGAGCTACTTCTCCACCACGATTTCATCAATGACCACTTGCACTGGCAACTATCAAATTATCCTAAACAGGTATCATTCTGTATGCAGGCTTTCTCTTATCCAATTACGCTCCGATCGATAGCGAAATCTTTCTAATGATACGGCAGTTCCCATGATCTATTTTCGTGGTGTTTATAAACCGTTTGCATTATTCTTGTAATGCTGATCCGAGAGAAGAAAATCATGCCTCAAACTGCCGCGGCTGTCAGGCGCGCTGATGTATTCGCACAATGAGTCGTCCATCGTGTTCGGCTTGTTAGGTCGGCAGAAGCTGAGAAGATTACGTTCCTAATTAATTGGCATTGAGCTAAGCTGTCGTCAATATCACACTTACGTACTGCTGACATGATTACGTAATTCCCAGCTGTCAGACACGACTGATTCCACTGCCCCCTGGTGGTCGAAAGGGAGATAACTCTTGTTTTCAACGTAGCTGCACTCACAGGACAGATAACTCTTAATAATCCCATTGATCCTTTCTGAAGACCCGCACGGCATCATTGTATCCTAACTACGTTGTAATCACGTTCATTGTCAGGAATACAAGGCGATCTGATTATTCAACGAATTGCAGTGTATTATCTTCATTCTCCCATAAGTTGATATTAATTAATTATATTAATAGTGTTTTATTTATTATTACCTCGATAACTATAAATAGGAATAATTTGATATGAAATGTCAATTATTCACACCGTTATGTATGCGGGAAATAAGACACATTGAAAAGCAAAAACCTGGATAAATAACATCAAAATAACATCCATTCTTGCCCACACGGACGTTTGCATGTGTTTCGTTCTGGCATCGACAAATTATTGAAATTAGATGACAAACCTGTGTTACTCTCTCTTGCACATATGCAGGCTGGCGACCCATGACTTAAATTCGAAACTAGATTATTCTGTAAAATGACATATAAAATGGATGGCAATGTATACGTAGATATAGATTGGGGGTGGGGAGGGGATTACGGATGCTGATTCTCCAACCATGACTTTGACCAATTTGGAAGATAATGCTGCTCAGAAACCCTCTCTTTATACGAATGTAATCAAATTTTCACTCGTTGCGCAATAGAAATATTAACGAAAATACCTACACTAGTCTTCTAGAATATTGCCATATCAGTATGACGGAGACAGTTTTTCCATGAAGTACGTTGAGCTACTTTCATCCTTGTCATTTTTAATCAAATATTAAACTACCTGCAATATTTAATAATGTAGGCCACAGTACGTAGCAAATATCACAGATGGCATTAATTCATGCAGGTATAGCTAAATCGAATGTAACACCTTTCCTGTACTTATTAAAACGTTGCCCATTTGTAAGTTTGAATAGTAGTTGATTTACAGTTGTTATTCACCCCAATACAAGTGAGCTGATTACAGTACCACCTGGTTATACGGAATCACTGGACCCAGACCAAGAGTTAAGGACATGACGGTGCTAGAAAGAATGTATCACGTACTCGTCCATGATCCCCCCCCCCCCCCCCCCCCCCACTAATTTCCAATCCAAACTTTAAGTATATAGATACATATAAAGTTGTCAAAAACATTTATACATGTAATTTTATACCGTTATGCCAACATGGGCACTTTTAATCGCACATGTAATGAAAATATGACCATCAGCGAGGTGAACATGTTCAAAACAATTACTGCAACAAGCGAACAAGGAATCTTGGGGAAAATTTCTGGAGATTTCGAAAACTTAAACCTTCTTAACATCAATAAGTTTAACATGAAGACGTAAATTCCGTGTTTTAGTTCAGAAATAGAAAGGTAAGCAAATGTTAAACTAATTGAACAAGCACTGTACATAGATTATTTAGATGAATTTGTGTGAAGGTTCCGTACACTGAAACCGTTTTACTCTAACAAGCAATGCAGACGTTCAAACCAATTTTTCGGGTGCTTATTTATCACGATGTTAAAGAAGATCCTCCACACCCATTTTGAATGACGTCAGAGATCACTGTCATCCCCTCCCCCTTTCCCCCTCTCTCTTTCTCCCCCTCCCTACTTCACTCTTCCCCTCTCTACGTGACGACTGAAACTCTACAGTGTAGACAGGTACAAGGGAATACCATCAACTATCTTCACATCCCTGCAGTTTTGATATTTCTCAATATTCTTTCATAATCCCGGTTTTGTCTTATGTGAGAGTGATGTTCAGCCCTGATCAAGGACAATGTATATATCTTTGGTAGATGGCATCTGCATTTACGTTTTTAGCACAGTGACTCTGAAGGTATTGCTTCCCACTGAGACGTGATGTGGGAGAAATCGTCTTAATAACCGGTTACCTTTACATAAGGGAAGCAAACAATCCAGAAGGATAACAATGTTATGCATCGAGTTACCCATTTTTTAAAAACAATGTACCACATTGTTTTTGTAAGGCATAGCATATTTCATTCAAAGAGAATCGTTTTACAAACCCATCCTTATGTTTTCAACAATTCAAGAATGTTACAGAAAATTCAATATTTAGTTTAGAATGGTCCAACAGGCAAAGCAAGTTGACTTTCAAGACTAGTATTTAGTTCGGGAGACCAGTACTTATAGTTCGGGAGTCTAATTGGAAACAAGTGTTACGCTACCTGAAGTCCTGCTTAACTAACGTAGTCTGATAAAGATAATCTCTCCTCTGAAAAAACCAATGAAAAGTGATAAATACTTATTTAGTGAAGTTTATGACCATGTGATAGTTTAAATCAGACCAACTCGTTTAGACTTGTCCACAGTTAAGTAACCATGAACAATATCTAAGTAAGTGTACCCTACGCCCAGGACGTTTAAGTATTAATGAGTGCTATCTGAGATATAATGTCAAACAGAATCCTCGTGCTCTCACCTCCACCAACACCTGATTTTATGCATTCTGCACGTGCTGTGTGAGCAAATGCTCTTTTGGTGACCTTTTATCAGTACCAGGGGCGGCAATATGTCATTTTTGGAGGTCCCTTCTCGCCTGCAGATTAGAGGGCGACTGGTGAAAAGCCATTCCTTACCCCGGTATGACGTCAGGACGCCAGAGAACACGCACTTGTAGATACACATCATTACGTCCTAATTCCTAAACCCAATTTGGACTTTTAAAGCTGAGCATCTGCAACTTGGTAATTCGTTGACTGGCAGCTTCTACACTCCAGTGTACTTGTATGTGACCCTAGAAACCTTTTCATGGAGGTTTGGTCACGAGGAAAAACCTGGTGTATCTTCCTGCTATAAAACTGTCATCGTTTGGATTTATGTGTTCTCAAAAGATGTACCACCACCAATAACACTAGCCAACAACATACAGTCACTAATTTCACCACCGCCATCACCGCCATCACCACCGTGACTACTACTACTAAACTGCTACTGCTGCTACTACTACTACTACTACTACTACTACTACTACTACTACTACTAGATACTTGAACCATTTTGTATACAACCATAACAACCATCATCACCACTACAAATGCCACCAGACAACCACTATATCAACACAACCATGACTTGACAACCACTGTAGATTTCCTCACTACAACAACCACTACCGCCAACACTGCCTCTAGACAACCACTATAGATAATACATTACAACCACCAACACTGCCTCTAGACAACCACTATAGATACCACAATACAACCACCAACACCTTCTAGACAACCACTATAGAAACAACAATACAACCATCAACACTGCCTAAAGACAACCACTATTGGTGCCACCTCTACAACAAAAACACCGTTACCACCAGACAAAGCTCCTAATATACCACGCCTACAACAACCACCAGTACCAGTAGACAATCACTATAGATACCATTGCTACCCCCACAATCATTTCCACTACAACAACCACCACTACCAGTAGACAATCACTATAGATACCATTGCTACATCCACAATCATTTCCACTACAACAACCGCCACTACCAGTAGACAACCACTATATATACCATTGCTACATCCACAGTCATTTCCACTACAACCACCACCACTACCAGTACACAACCACTATAGATACCATTGCTACATTCACACTCATTTCCACTACAACAACCACCACTACCAGTAGACAACCACTATAGATACCATTGCTACATCCACACTCATTTCCACCACAACCACCACTACCAGTAGACAACCACTATAGATACCATTGCTACATCCACAATCATTTCCACTACAACAACCACCAGTACCAGTAGACAACAACTATAGATACCATTGCTACCCCCACAGTCATTTCCACTACAACAACCGCCAGGAACAGTAGACAACCACTATAGATACCATTGCTACATCCACAACCATTTCCACTACAACCACCACCACTACCAGTAGACAACCACTATAGATACCATTGCTACATCCAAACTCATTTCCACTACAACCACCACCAGTACCAGTAGACAACCACTATAGATACCATTGCTACATCCACAATCATTTCCACTAAAACAACCACCACTACCAGTAGACAACCACTATAGATACCATTGCTACATCCACAATCATTTCCACCACAACCACCACTACCAGTAGACAACCACTATAGATACCATTGCTACATCCACACTCATTTCCACCAAAACCACCACTACCGTTAGACAACCACTATAGATACCATTGCTACCCCCACAGTCATTTCCACTAAAACAACCACCACTACCAGTAGACAACCACTATAGATACCATTGCTACATCCACAATCATTTCCACCACAACCACCACCAGTACCAGTAGACAACCACTATAGATACCATTGCTACATCCACAATCATTTCCACTACAACCACCACCACTACCAGTAGACAACCACTATAGATACCATTGCTCCATCCACAATCATTTCCACCACAACCACCACCACTACCAGTAGACAACCACTATAGATACCATTGCTACATCCACACTCATTTCCACCACAACCACCACTACCAGTAGACAACCACTATAGATACCATTGCTACATCCACAATCATTTCAACTACAACCACCACCAGTACCAGTAGACAATCACTATATATACCATTGCTACCCCCACAGTCATTTCCACTACAACCACCACCACTACCAGTAGACAACCACTATAGATACCATTGCTACCCCCACAATTATTTCCACTACAACAACCACCAGTACCAATAGACAACCACTATAGATACCATTGCTACCCCCACAATCATTTCCACTACAACCACCACTACCAGTAGACAACCACTATAGATACCATTGCTACATCCACAATCATTTCCACTACAACCACCACTACAAGTAGACAACCACTATAGATACCATTGCTACCCCCACAATCATTTCCACTACAACAACCACCACTACCAGTACACAACCACTATAGATACCATTGCTACATCCACAATCATTTCCACTACAACAACCACCACTACCAGCAGACAACCACTATAGATACCATTGCTACATCCACACTCATTTCCACTACAACAACCACCAGTTCCAGTATACAACCACTATAGATACCATTGCTACATCCACACTCATTTCCACCACAACCACCACCAGTACCAGTAGACAACCACTATAGATACCATTGCTACATCCACACTCCTTTCCACTACAACAACCACCACTACCAGTAGACAACCACTATAGATACCATTGCTACATCCACAATCATGTCCACCACAACCACCACCACTACCAGTAGACAATCACTATAGATACCATTGCTACATCCACACTCATTTCCACTACAACAACCACCACTACCAGTAGACAACCACTATAGATACCATTGCTACATCCACAATCATTTCCACTACAACAACCACCACTACCAGTAGACAACCACTATAGATACCATTGCTACATCCACAATCATTTCCACCACAACCACCACCACTACCAGTAGACAACCACTAAAGATACCATTGCTACATCCACAATCATTTCCACCACAACCACCACCACTACCAGTAGCAACCACTATAGATACCATTGCTACATCCACAATCATGTCCACCACAACCACCACCAGTACCAGTAGACAACCACTATAGATACCATTGCTACATCCACACTCCTTTCCACCACAACTACCACTACCAGTAGACAACCACTATAGATACCATTGCTACATCCACAATCATGTCCACCACAACCACCACAACCACTACCAGTAGACAATCACTATAGATACCATTGCTACATCCACAATCATTTCCACTACAACAACCACCACTACCAGTAGACAACCACTATAGATACCATTGCTACATCCACACTCATTTCCACCACAACCACCACCACTACCAGTAGACAACCACTATAGATACCATTGCTACATCCACAATCATTTCCACCACAACCACCACCACTACCAGTAGACAACCACTATAGATACCATTGCTACATCCACAATCATTTCCACTACAACAACCACCACTACCAGTAGACAACCACTATAGATACCATTGCTACATCCACAATCATTTCCACTACAACCACCACCACTACCAGTAGACAACCACTATAGATACCATTGCTACATCCACACTCATTTCCACCACAACCACCACCACTACCAGTAGACAACCACTATAGATACCATTGCTACATCCACAATCATTTCCACCACAACCACCAACAGTACCAGTAGACAACCACTATAGATACCATTGCTACATCCACACTCCTTACCACCACAACCACCACCACTACCAGTAGACAATCACTATATATACTATTGCTACATCCACAATCATTTCCACTACAACAACCACCACTACCAGTACACAACCACTATAGATACCATTGCTACATCCACAATCATTTCCACTACAACAACCACCACTACCAGCAGACAACCACTATAGATACCATTGCTACATCCACACTCATTTCCACTACAACAACCACCAGTTCCAGTATACAACCACTATAGATACCATTGCTACATCCACACTCATTTCCACCACAACCACCACCAGTACCAGTAGACAACCACTATAGATACCATTGCTACATCCACACTCCTTTCCACTACAACAACCACCACTACCAGTAGACAACCACTATAGATACCATTGCTACATCCACAATCATGTCCACCACAACCACCACCACTACCAGTAGACAATCACTATAGATACCATTGCTACATCCACACTCATTTCCACTACAACAACCACCACTACCAGTAGACAACCACTATAGATACCATTGCTACATCCACAATCATTTCCACTACAACAACCACCACTACCAGTAGACAACCACTATAGATACCATTGCTACATCCACAATCATTTCCACCACAACCACCACCACTACCAGTAGACAACCACTAAAGATACCATTGCTACATCCACAATCATTTCCACCACAACCACCACCACTACCAGTAGCAACCACTATAGATACCATTGCTACATCCACAATCATGTCCACCACAACCACCACCAGTACCAGTAGACAACCACTATAGATACCATTGCTACATCCACACTCCTTTCCACCACAACTACCACTACCAGTAGACAACCACTATAGATACCATTGCTACATCCACAATCATGTCCACCACAACCACCACAACCACTACCAGTAGACAATCACTATAGATACCATTGCTACATCCACAATCATTTCCACTACAACAACCACCACTACCAGTAGACAACCACTATAGATACCATTGCTACATCCACACTCATTTCCACCACAACCACCACCACTACCAGTAGACAACCACTATAGATACCATTGCTACATCCACAATCATTTCCACCACAACCACCACCACTACCAGTAGACAACCACTATAGATACCATTGCTACATCCACAATCATTTCCACTACAACAACCACCACTACCAGTAGACAACCACTATAGATACCATTGCTACATCCACAATCATTTCCACTACAACCACCACCACTACCAGTAGACAACCACTATAGATACCATTGCTACATCCACACTCATTTCCACCACAACCACCACCACTACCAGTAGACAACCACTATAGATACCATTGCTACATCCACAATCATTTCCACCACAACCACCAACAGTACCAGTAGACAACCACTATAGATACCATTGCTACATCCACACTCCTTACCACCACAACCACCACCACTACCAGTAGACAATCACTATATATACTATTGCTACATCCACAATCATTTCCACTACAACCACCACCACTACCAGTAGACAACCACTATAGATACCATTGCTACATCCACACTCATTTCCACCACAACCACCACCACTACCAGTAGACAACCACTATAGATACCATTGCTACATCCACAATCATGTCCACCACAACCACCACCACTACCAGTAGACAATCACTATAGATACCATTGCTACATCCACACTCATTTCCACTACAACAACCACCACTACCAGTAGACAACCACTAAAGATACCATTGCTACATCCACAATCATTTCCACTACAACAACCACCACTACCAGTAGACAACCACTATAGATACCATTGCTACATCCACAATCATTTCCACCACAACCACCACCACTACCAGTAGACAACCACTAAAGATACCATTGCTACATCCACAATCATTTCCACCACAACCACCACCACTACCAGTAGCAACCACTATAGATACCATTGCTACATCCACAATCATGTCCACCACAACCACCACCAGTACCAGTAGACAACCACTATAGATACCATTGCTACATCCACACTCCTTTCCACCACAACTACCACTACCAGTAGACAACCACTATAGATACCATTGCTACATCCACAATCATGTCCACCACAACCACCACAACCACTACCAGTAGACAATCACTATAGATACCATTGCTACATCCACAATCATTTCCACTACAACAACCACCACTACCAGTAGACAACCACTATAGATACCATTGCTACATCCACACTCATTTCCACCACAACCACCACCACTACCAGTAGACAACCACTATAGATACCATTGCTACATCCACAATCATTTCCACCACAACCACCACCACTACCAGTAGACAACCACTATATATACCATTGCTACATCCACAATCATTTCCACTACAACAACCACCACTACCAGTAGACAACCACTATAGATACCATTGCTACATCCACAATCATTTCCACTACAACCACCACCACTACCAGTAGACAACCACTATAGATACCATTGCTACATCCACACTCATTTCCACCACAACCACCACCACTACCAGTAGACAACCACTATAGATACCATTGCTACATCCACAATCATTTCCACCACAACCACCAACAGTACCAGTAGACAACCACTATAGATACCATTGCTACATCCACACTCCTTACCACCACAACCACCACCACTACCAGTAGACAATCACTATATATACTATTGCTACATCCACAATCATTTCCACTACAACCACCACCACTACCAGTAGACAACCACTATAGATACCATTGCTACATCCACACTCATTTCCACCACAACCACCACCACTACCAGTAGACAACCACTATAGATACCATTGCTACATCCACAATCATTTCCACCACAACCACCACCAGTACCAGTAGACAACCACTATAGATACCGTTGCTACATCCACACTCCTTTCCACTACAACAACCACCACTACCAGTAGACAACCACTATAGATACCATTGCTACATCCACACTCATTTCCACCACAACCACCACCAGTACCAGTAGACAACCACTATAGATACCATTGCTACATCCACACTCATTTCCACCACAACCACCACCACTACCAGTAGACAACCACTATAGATACCATTGCTACATCCACACTCATTTCCACTACAACAACCACCACTACCAGTAGACAACCACTATAGATACCATTGCTACATCCACAATCATTTCCACCACAACCACCACCAGTACCAGTAGACAACCACTATAGATACCATTGCTACATCCACAATCATTTCCACCACAACCACCACCAGTACCAGTAGACAACCACTATAGATACCATTGCTACATCCACAATCATTTCCACCACAACCACCACCACTATCAGTAGACAACCACTATAGATACCATTGCTACATCCACACTCATTTCCACTACAACAACCACCACTACCAGTAGACAACCACTATAGATACCATTGCTACATCCACAATCATTTCCACCACAACCACCACCAGTACCAGTAGACAACCACTATAGATACCGTTGCTACATCCACACTCCTTTCCACTACAACAACCACCACTACCAGTAGACAACCACTATAGATACCATTGCTACATCCACACTCATTTCCACCACAACCACCACCAGTACCAGTAGACAACCACTATAGATACCATTGCTACATCCACACTCATTTCCACCACAACCACCACCACTACCAGTAGACAACCACTATAGATACCATTGCTACATCCACACTCATTTCCACTACAACAACCACCACTACCAGTAGACAACCACTATAGATACCATTGCTACATCCACAATCATTTCCACCACAACCACCACCAGTACCAGTAGACAACCACTATAGATACCATTGCTACATCCACAATCATTTCCACCACAACCACCACCAGTACCAGTAGACAACCACTATAGATACCATTGCTACATCCACAATCATTTCCACCACAACCACCACCACTATCAGTAGACAACCACTATAGATACCATTGCTACATCCACACTCATTTCCACTACAACAACCACCACTACCAGTAGACAACCACTATAGATACCATTGCTACATCCACAATCATTTCCACCACAACCACCACCAGTACCAGTAGACAACCACTATAGATACCATTGCTACATCCACAATCATTTCCACCACAACCACCACCGCAATCAGCAGACAGCCTCTATATGATCTCACTATCTATGCCTAAAAGCCATTTCGACAGAGTAAAAGGTCCATGTTAAATAGCACCTGACCTAGTACAAATATATATTCAGCGTCTCATCCAAGTATTATTTCGGCTCCTGTGCACTCAATAATCAGGTATTCCTGCTGCATATCAATGAAGCTATGGCCCGAGGATGGCTGTATAACCTGATCACTGTTGCCAATCTCGTTAGACTTTGTCATCACAGGGGGACACACTAACAGCAAGCTCGTAGAGGGACAATGAATATGTGACGTGGCAACTTTCCATTGGTCAATTTGGTCACATGGGTACCATCTTGGACAGTGACATATTGTAAGTGAGGGATGACCATCAATGACAACTATATACTCTGTAACGGGCATGTTATTGGTCACATGGGCCCTGGTGGAGCTTAAATGAGATTTTACAAGACTAAGTTTTCCATTAACCGACTTATTTGAGCGATTAGTTCTGATAGTTTTGTTCTATATAAGTTACGAAACACAAGCTAAATTACCAGAGACAATCGCGAATAACAGTCAGCGTCTTTTCAATAGACAAACCCCGCTCTTGTATAACTGATAGTTTCATTTAGATTAAATGTAAAATTTATATTTACTTTACTAGTTCACCTCCACTTCGATTTTGAGCTTTTTTTGCCATGTCTATTAGCTTGGGTTAGCTACCTGATATTTATAAAAATGTGAACCCTTAATTTTGAGGCACTGCCATATGTGGAGGGATATACTTTCTAAAACAGGGGCAAAAATATGTTAATAAAATGTGTAGAGATCCACTTGAACCATACCCGCCCATTTGAAATGTCGTAGATCTCACTCTGAGGAATGTAACTCAGGAACTACTGTAATAACGACACATAGTGTGTACCTCATAGTACCGGCATGTATCTACATCTCCTTGAAGAAGGTCTGGCATCAAGTCTGTGTTACTACACTGCTTGTTCCCTCAATCATATATTTGAACAGGCCCTCTCTGAGCCTGGCGGTCAGAACCTGTCTAAGTCATAATTAATTTTGAAACACTCTTCGAATATCTACGTCATGCAGAAATCTGAAACCTTGTTTGCCAAATCCCCTTTCCATGTACCATCTGGAAATAGATATCGTTTAACTCATCACATGCAGAAACCATAGACATTTTGATGAACAATTTACATGAATATATAATGTTTCTATTAATGAAGAGGACTCTTTTAATGGCTGCAATTGAAATGAATCTACCTGGCATCAAGCAAACTATCTGTTGAGCGCGGAGCTATCCTGTTCTTTGGCTACCACATGGTCGAGCGCCTGGAGGCTGGATAGGTCGTTGCATTGAGAGAATTCCGGGCAATGTTATATCAGGAGGAGGTAAGCGAGGCACGATTTAATTGTTCAGGTGGCAGCAAGAATGACACGGTTGTAGCCTGCCAATTAACAAATCGTTCCCTACCACACACCAAAATACCCCAACCTGCCAGCAGTTTTATTCGTATTTACCTTTTATTTTTAGGTTTGTGCTCACATAATATAGTTATTTGTGTAAGGTATAATTCTTCATGACTACCTGTTGACTACCGATTTCATGCATCATACATAACCCGTGTTCATACACTGCAAGATACAGATGCAGAATCGTTTATGAAAATAAACGGGGATGCTACTTTGCATGTGAGCAGTATGTGCTACTGGAGTTAGCACATGGGGAGCCTGACGGATACCTGTCATATAGGTCTGGCGGGGGCGGACGTGAAAGAAAGCATTTGCAGGTGCTCGTTTAATACCGACAGCATCTGCCATGTTAGATTAACTTGCACAAACTTAAACCATTTATTGCTCTATAAAGAGGAAAGGGAAAGATGTGTCACAAAAACACAAAAATATATATATCTTGCTAATTACATAGCAAAGAAATACACCTACTTTGATACATGATGAAAGAAACTGTCTTGATACATGTTAACACGGTTAATGCTGTTTGAATCAATAGGCAATTCAGGATGCTGAATATGTTTTTCATGACTTAGATAAAACCGAGTTCATTATCTAAATAGGTTTGACCAGGTTTTGCCCATACAGTGTTTTCTCTGTTATCATTGCAATTACATGCAAATGGAGTCCAAGTCCAAGTTAATCTGAACTGCAACTCTTGAAGTTGAACCAAGACTAGTTGCTTAAATCTGACCATAGGCCGGTTGTTTTTGAAATTATTTATTGTCATTAAAATAAAGATTTAGAAGTTTCAAATTTAGACAAAGGGCAATAATGTATGGAATAGTTATTGTTGAAGCTGTTTCTACGCCATCGCAGTTAAGATTCATTTACGCAAGCTATTCAGCGTTGCTTTTTCTCAAATCGCCAGTCATAGATCAATACTATCTGAGAGGTAGCAAACATGGGTCAAGCGTTCCCTTTCTGTGCCTGTGTAACTACAGTAATGAAGCGGACAGTGGTATCTCAACACGACTTGGCTCTGCCTTACCTTCCCAAACAGTGGTATCAAAAGCCATCTGGGGATATTCTGAGTAATTCCTGTAATAGGGTCTTATCGGTGTCATTTCAGGATAAGGTGCTTATTCAAACACAGAAGACAGTGGTTATTCTCCACAAAGCACTGTTATCTACCCAGATGCACCTGACTACAAGTGGTGGTGTTCTGGCGAATGTTTCCTGTTTCCCAGACGTGACCCGTATGGTATCAGAACCTGCAGGTCCCGACTCCGGAAGCTAAACGTGGTGTGTTGTGGCGAATGTTCTTGGTCTCCAGACGTGAACCGTGCGATAAACCCTTGCCGACGGGGTTCCGACTAAGACAGGCTATACAAAGTGATAACAGGGAGCGAGAGCGAGTATAATAGCAAATTAGTTTACACGTCTCCCCTGCAGTTCTAAGGGGCTGGTGATAAGATACCCAGGTGAGAGGACATAGGAACCCTGCAAAGAGTCTTATCAAGGAAGTGGGAAGGATGCGTATGGTTTAAATCATGCTCGGTTTTCTTCGCCAGCTCTTTGCAGTGCTTTGGTCGTATTACTAATCCGTAAGATGGCGTACTTGTACAAGAGAAAATTAATTGTCTGATAACAAGTTGTTAATTCGATATGTTAAAAACACTGCCGCTGTTTTACAAACGAGGGTATGTGATAATGCGATGCTGTACAGAGGGAGAGAGAAAACTATAGTTATACCTTAATTGCAAAACATTATAATGATGACATTTTGATTCTTTCATTCTCTTTTGGACAAACTTGGGTAAATGATTATTTACGTTGTGGTCGGCGGTCTTTGTAACTTTTGACACGTGTACTTAACGTATATTTCGAAACTGACATCATAAACGCGCACAAGATATGGGTTGAACACATATTGTTTTTGGTAACACTATGTTTATACATGGCGTTATTATTATCAATGATAATGAAGATCGCCGACGTTTTGTTTAAAAACAAAAACAAATGTTTTATAATGTATTCTTTCATCTCAATTGTTGTAAGTAAGCTTTTCTTTACGGTAAGAGTTTCACTGAAATAATGTGCATTTTTCAGTTAGTGGGGGGAAATTTGCAATTTCACTGATATAACACTCAATTCTACTTGGTTGGAAGAACACTTTCAATCATAGAGGACGTTTTCCTTGCCGTCATATAACAAAATGATAAGTGATAAAATAAACGTCATTTAAAAAACTTTGTATTTAACAATGAATATAACATTGATAGAACATTTTACATTTCTCGTGGAATGCCATGTATATTGTCATACAATTTACTTATTTATATATATTCTTATATATTGCGGTCAAAGATCTGAGTCTTTTCGATAAAATAGAAGCGCAATCAGTGTAAACATTGAAAATCTACCTAATAAACTCAAACTCGGGCATGGAGGGCGCACTGTAACGATTTATGTATGGTCGAGAAATGATAAAAATAATTCTTTAATTGGCAAGAGGAAACGGGTTTCATCTTATGCTGATCTTTCGACTGGAAGCCGTTTCAAGTGGCGATGTATTTATAGCCCAGCAGTGAAAGTTGATCGTGTTGAACCAAAGATCCTTGAATCCACCTTTCGTGTTTGTTTTACCTGGGCTTTAACTTCGGACAATTGAGATAAAATCTGATAACAAGAAAAGCAGTATAACGTTCCCATAACTTTCTCTTTACTCCGAATCATGTATGAGAAGAACGCGAGCCTTCTGGCTACATCGCGTTGTGTTAAGTAAAACGGAGATGGACATCAAAAGATCCCATTTGCTTGTCTCTCAATCTAGACCACCATTCCCATATGTATTCCCGCGTTTTTCTCTGATCGTCTGCACTGCTGAAGCAGTTCCGCAGACATTTACATGCGGGGATATGCCAGACGTCGTACAGCGGAAGTCGTCTGCTCTGCCCATAGCATGTAAAGCAGGCGGTATCTGCGATCTGAATGACAAGAGAGATTTCACTGATTGTCAGCCAAACAAAACGTTTCTAGGCGTAGAAATGTATGTACATGTTGGAGAGGTGAATTAATAATCAAGTGTGTATGTTAAAGGCTTAAGGAGTGGGACGGAGGCAAACGAGCTGTAAAAAAGAACCCTATAAAAAGTTATAGAGGTTCGGGTGATCCTTGAACATTTCAAGTTTTCCACAAAGTGTGTCTATGAATGTACATGAGACTGCTACAAGAGGAGCCGAGTCACCGGCCCCGACTCACCAGTGTAGAGCTGCTGTCAGCTAGTGGCCAGGCAGGCAGGCAGAATTCCATTTATGCTAACTAATATCGATCTGGCCGGAATTGACTCTACTCTGATTCCCTGGAATACCAAGGTACAGTGAAGAATGCGAGACAACGGAGTTCCATTCCCTTGTGAGACAACGAGGTTACATCCACGAACACTCCCCGCTCAATCAGGAATTCATATGTAGCGAATTCGAATTTATTCACACACTCAGGAATTCGTATGTTGCGAATCATGGCTCAACTATTCAATCAAAGATTCGTATGTAACGAATCCTGCTCAACAATTCAATCAAATATTCGTATGTAACGAATCCGGACTCAACCATTCAATCAAATATTCGTATGTAACGAATCCGGGCTCAACCATTCAATCAAATATTCGTATGTAGCGAATGATTCAGGGCCATTCAATCAATTCGTATGTTGCGAATCATGTCTCAATCATTCAATCAAAGATTCGTATGTAGCGAATCTCGGCTCAACCATTCAATCAAAGATGTGTATGTAGCGAATTCTAGCTCATCCATACAATCAGGAATTCGTATGTAGCGAAACGAGCTCGTCCTACGAAGCAAATCCATGCTCATTTACTCAATCAAGAATTCATATAATCATGAATTTGAGCACCACCACTCAATCAAAGTTTAATGTATCGCTTATGACAGCTCATCCACACACAATACGACGTACAACATATGTATCAAACCGTGTTCACCAACACAGTCAATACCATTTTGTGCTGATTCCAAGCTCATACACACAGTCAAAAATATCACATCTGGCCAATTCAAACACATTCACATTGTTAATAATTCAGTTTGTCCAGTCTAAGTTGATATACAATAAACTATCAAGTATAGAGACATCTCATCCACTGTGGTCAATCCAAACTCATACACTAATCGTATGAACCAAGCCATTCTCATCAATACAATTGGACATTTATTCGTAGCCAGGCCAACCCCTCTATACAATCAGGAACTCATGGCGCCGATTCCAAACTCATGTACCTTATCATTTATAGCCAGTCCAATCTCATTATTCTAGGAAATGATTATGTTATATCTGGCTCATTCATACAATGGTATATTTCATATTAGCCAGTCTAAGTTCATCATTTTGGTATTCGATTATGTTATATCTGGTTCGTTCGTACAATGATAAATTTATATGAGCCATCCAAGTAAATAAACACAATGAGGAATATAAGTGACCATTTGACCACATCACCTGTATCTACTCGTCAAACATATGTCAAATCCAACCACATTTGTTCAACAGTCAACCACCAATTGTCGTTTTAATCATACATCCATAAATGATCGGTTTATAATATATATATACATAAAAAACAAAGGCTGGAAATGCTTCTAAGATTTACAAACATTTCCAGCCTTTGTATTTATGTATATATTACTTGAACTATGAAGAAGTTTATTTGTGTTAATATATATATATATATATATAATCAAACACAGTATATTAGACAAAGTATATACAACGCCTGTTTCAAGACTTGATGTTTACAGTATGCATGTTTCAGTAGGTTTGAAGAGGCATGTTTCAGTAGGTTTGAAGAGGCATGTTTCAGACACGCAGCACAATGGTAACTTCCACACTGACGAGCCAGAGTGCATGTTAAGGTTGCCTATAGAATCACAGTTCGTGTACCAGGTCCGTAATGTATATTGATTGTTTTGTCCTCGTTCACCAAAACGCCCCCTGTGAGTCAATTCCGTGTATATGTTGCTACTTCCGGTACTAATAGTCGGCGAAAGAAGGACATCGACTAAATCAGTCTCGTTCATATTTTGTCTTATTGAACTCGTACAACGTTAACAAAAGTGTATCTCATAAGTCCATAAGATATTGCACTATTGCACACCTTTGCTCTGATATTTCTGACCCTAATGTTGAAATAGCGTAATGCATTTTATATATAGCATTAGGTTAAAATGGCTTTTCCCTGCCATTATTATCATATTCATTATCATAGAGGTACCTTGAGTATGGGCATGATAACATGTGCACGTAATCAATCATTCAATGTTCTCCTAGGGGGACGTCTTTGAGAATAAACAAGTGCATCTTAAGGCATATTTAATTATTTGCAAAGCCTAAAACAGACGAATTGAGTCCAGATAAAAGGCCTTTTCTTAATACCTGGACCCATATTTTCGAAGCTGTGTTAGTGCTAAGATAGTCATAAGTGCCATACATTAACATTGACTTACGACTATCTTAGCACTAAGACAGCTCGAAAATATGGGCCCAGGATTCTAGTAAGTGATCTCCTTCTCAGTGTTTGTCTAAAGACAGATGACCTGTCTTTCATTGTGAAATGTGAAGTTTTCCTGATGATATAATGCCTGGGTAGAACAGATAAAATGATAATCTTTATTTCTTCAGTTTCAAATACATGTATATGTAGTTAATACTCTATGAGAAATTGCTTTTTTTCTGTGTGTAAGATTATTTTCTAAACTCGACACGATAATAAAAAAGCAACATATGATAATCCACGAGTGATAATTACGACCGAAACAGAGTTACATCATGTCTCGAATAGCCAGCTAAATAACATTGAAATTTTGAAACATTATCTGTTTCGTTGTGGACTCTCCTTATTACAAGGTGAGATAAGGGAGTGAAGAAAGACTGTTTGGAAGTAATTATGGCGTCCTACAGTAATTATGCGTCAAGATGTTAACGGTTCAAGAAGGTAATTTACATGATTTATGTCCACATCATCTTTATTAATTGAATTCCCTATTTCAAACACCATTACGTAAAAACTAAACCATTTGAAAATACAATTTCAGCATCCCATGTCTGTTTGTTTGAACTGTCATTAAAATAAAAGTATGAATGAAATTATCAATACTTCATTACAACACATCACTCATTACAGACATAAGACATCTATGTATTTGTTTCAATAACATAATAGCTATATGAGGTGGATTCATTCGCCTTTTTTTATTGGTGGCGAGAAGATATATGATCTTACAACTTTATCGGTTCCAGATGCGCGTATAAACACTGGATACTGGCGCATTATCGCGAATAGTTAACAAATTATTTCTTAACGAAACACGAGATAACCACACGTGTGAATTTTATTACTAGATATTATTTTATTAACACGGATAATGTGGTTACACGTACTATTGGCCTGGAAGTGGATAAAGATAACCTTTTAAGTGATTATCTACTTAAGATTGATCTTTATGAGCTTAAAGAGATTACGTTGTATATGTGATAATTCTAGAGTTTAATTGTATAACTATTACAACACTTAAATTCTCAATTTTCACATAAATAAATCTGTTAACTATTATTTTCAATGCAAAAATCTGTACACTCCCGGGGGGACATTCTTCAGAGAGTAACTGATGTGTCGGTTTCAACATTACCCACTCTCTGAAATGTCAGATGTCCATTCACTGGTTATGGATGACGGGTTTATGCGAACTAAATTGTTAGCTGTACCGTTCAGAACATTCCAGAGTTACCCAATATGCTCCGTGAAGGGCAACCTGCTTTAGTGAGGAGCGAGGTGAACACTGTGTGCAGTCGTTTGCCTTATAATGACATCTCGATTGTCTTACTACAGACACATTATCCTATTTATTTTCATTATATCATTACCAAATTAAATGATTACCTTTGAAGAGAACGCCGCTCTGGGTCCTACTGTGGCCATGATTGGTTTCCTGTTGATAAATGCAAAACTAAAAGTGCACATCGATGTGAGTTGAGAGGAATGTTACTCAAGGTATGTTGAATTTGTAAATACATAACACGGACGGTATATAGTTGACCAACAGCCCCGATTCTGGATACTGTTTCACCAGTACGTCATGAGGTCAGTCTATTGGATAGAAATTTACAGGCAGTGTGCAGGATAAGTGGCACAGCATGCATACTGGCTGCCAGCATGTAACCTAATTATCTCCCCTGAAAGTTTGCTTACGACTAATGAGATTTATCACAGTGGACATGGCAACTGAAACAATAATCGTCGCTGAAGGTGCAGCGAGTTCATCATGTGGCAACAGCGATTTATTCGTTGAAAGTTAAAGAAAGTAATAAACAGTTAACATTTTGGAGACATATTAATTAAAAGTGAAAACAAATAAAACGTTATTTGAGAAAAAGCAATTATAGGCGCCATGTTAGATTTACGTTTATTAATGTTTGAACAGGTTCGAGACATCATTCACCATTCACTTGAACCAGAAATGTAAATGTGTAACCTTGTGCAGTGCTCTATGAATCACAATGGACACTCCTTGCAATTGGCAGCAGACTAAGAGGTTTCTCTGTCCTGTCTTAGAGATGTTAATGGTGTTTATATACCAATGTAAGCATTGTATAGCAAGTCATTTAAACATTGTACACTCTTAGCTATTTATCAATGACTAAATTATGGCACATTCAGTTTAATAACATCAAACTATGTCCTTCATCAGTGGCACTTAATGCGATGACTTCTTCAGGATTTCATTCCTTGGCCATTACCAATAGTTCATTCTTGAGGAACATTGCCTGCAATAACCAAACCATGTTGTTTTCACATTTGTGAACTCACATATACTATAAAACGATATCTATATAGTATAGAAGCACTCACAACGAAATTAGCTGTCTGAAGGCCTGAGTGTACTGACGGTAGAAAAAGGACCCGCAGACATGGAATATGAGTATTACTTTGACATAACGCTTATTGATCCGTCTGCGAGTGGCATTTGGACCTTTATTGAAGCAGAAATTTAATAACATTACACATCTCCTGTAAACAGACTGAGGACCAGAGAGGATGGGCCCAGTGGCATGCTTCACCCGCACAGGGTCCAGACCGACAACACATATCTCATCACAATAAACAACACGGGGATAAACTCCAAATTAGAAGTTCTCTCATTGGTAATGACATATCGACCAGGGCGTCCAGTCGGACAAATGCCAATCAGTGAGGAGCACGGACTCTTACTAGTTAAGTATTGGTCGGCCGAGTCACCAGGTACATCAGGCTGCCTCAGTCAATTCAACTTCAGATTCTTCTTCTTCTGCCCTTACAACGGAGCGCATCCTCCTGACTTGCAACTCTTTGATGTGCTGTTCTTCAAGCACCTCCTCCGTATATTCCAACGCCTCTTTTCTAGTTAAGAGCCAAGGCCGGGTACTAATTTCCGAAATGACGTGTGTTACAGCCATTTCATCTTCAGTTCCCTATACTGTGGCGTTCTACCCGCCATTTTGCACAGGTGTGAACGCCGCTTCACTAATAAGCTTAATTATAACCACCTGAGATATCATTTAGAATTCCATTAGCCATCGTGGTCCTAGTTCTGCTTTCGTTATTAACACTCCCGGGTATTGATGTATCAACGACCCTAGGTGGAACTTAAACAGCCCATCGTCATTACAACATGATCATATGGCGGTTACATGTGAACTATGGATGTAACACTACATCTGTTACATAGGAAGCATTAATCTATTCGCTTGAGAAAATATTTTGGATTCCCGTAAAGATGATATAGTTAACAACATAAACACAGCTCCATGTCGCTGCGACATAACCGCTAACTGCAAGCTTCTTCTCTCACAAACATATCATCTCATTAAACAATATTATGACACCAAACAAGTAATCACTATAGCAGTCCCGTTATGACTATTTTCTCATTGGTAATATCCCTCAGACATTACATCACTTCTCATGAATTTGAAATGCCTGCCGATGTTTGATAATATTTGTGTTATGTTAGAAATGATGGATCAATTCTTTGAAGATATTAATTACCTACATCAGCTAATGTTCAGTGCTCCCCCTCTCCTTCATCCTGCTAGTCTGTGGTTTGAAGCTGCAGTCTAGGGTGAGGCCAATCCTCTGCTAATGCTGACTCCTGCTTCCAGAAATCGGGTTCGATCAATCATGTCTTGACCAACTTCTTGTGAAGTTTCTGAATCTAAAGTCATTCTGAAGTTACTCAGTGCATTTGAAAATCAGATTCAACTGGGTCACTCGGTGCGTTAGGATTGTGTTTTTATGACCTTGCATAAGACGATCAAAACAAAATTGGCACTTATTCGGTCCAGGAAAATATATCTTAATTTTACATGAACTTGTGAGGCATAATCAATTTCGATTTCCCTCTGCGTTGTTGAAATTAGCTCGCCGGCTTGTCTATACTCCTAGCAGTGTCGTCCATGTTTGCCTTGTATTCCGAACCCTTCCGATCAATGGGAACTCCTGACATGATGAGGCTGTCAGAGGTTGACTGTTTTACTGCTGTTCCATCATTAATGCATGGAAGCTCCGCACAGGGCTACGTGGTCCATGGGTTCTCCTGTTCGCTTCTTCAGTGAATGGACCCTTATTAGTGTTTTGGTTTGGCATCTGTGGGAATATATAGCAAGAGTTCATAGAAGTAAAAGATGTTGATCTGGCAGATGTCCGGTGAGTAGGTATGTCATTGTTGAGAGTTCCGAAAAATGTCAAACATGTGTACTTTACGGTTCATATGCATTATGTATTTTCTTAGTCTTAGTCATTGAGGAAATACTTCAATATTTCTGATGTTTAAATACAGTACGTATATACTGATACAACTTCCAAACGCAAGGCATAACTCTTGCCAGTCTGCATTACTGGCTGATTTAACCCTTGCGGTATTTCCCTCGCTTTCTTGTGTCGAGGCAGTGAATCGCTGCACTGGAAATGCATAGCGGGCCTGGATTTCTAAACACAGATTTCTTAAGGAAATACTGCAAGGCCTAAATCAGCCAGTAATGGAGACTGGCAAGAGTTATGCCTTGCATTGGGAAGTTGATACTGATACTGATACTAATACAGTTAAATTGGTACGTTTATTGATACCAATATACTTTATACTGGTGATGCTTCAGGTGATGCCTTAAATGATGATGATAAAGTAGATATTTATTCTTATACTGATACAGTAAGCGTGTGATGATTAGATTGTGTTTAGCATTGTACTTAAAATACGATCTAATCAAATTCAAAACTGATTTGTCTTCGCATAAGTCTGTAACCTTGTATCTATGACAAGTTTTAACTTTTCTTTGAGTTCAACAAGAACTCCTTGGATATCAAATACATAGTTGTCTGTGGCAAGAAAACACTTTCCTTTTAAATTTGAAACTTTTATTTCTTCATCAGTCTTTACAAATTTCCATGAACTCTGATCATCATATTTCATAAGTAAACAAAATGTCATAAATTTAAAACCTTGTAGTCTTATCAGTTTGAAATCATTGTGGTTGTGCATAGTTCTAGTGTCCATGATGAGACCGATGGGTCTGACATGTGCAGTTAATACTGTTGAGAGTGATTTCCATGCTAATTACATGCTTCTGCAGCCACCAGTGAAGGCGGCATGTCGAGGAGGTCTGATAAATGTATATGCGTTGTCTCACGTGAATGCTCTCCACTTTCCAACATGTGTTCACGTGCAGAGCTGTCAAATAAAGCATCGCTCAAACAGAGGATAATGAACCCATTTCAACTCAAATCCTTGTCTTGAAGGAGGAAAAGAAAACACAATGAACCACATGCGTGTGTTCAGATAGGTTTTGACAATACTGTTTGACAATCACACAAATAAAAGAAATGAGGTTAAGGTAAATATTTCAACTAGTGATAGGTAGTGTATCTGGCCAGCCTACTGACTGAATTCTTCGAGACAAAATGATGCTATTAATACAATACCGACCCGCTGATCTCCCTTGCCACACGTGGTGTTTGTAGATACCTGGTGATAAAGTCCCTTTCATTTAGACTGTAGGTCTCTAGAAAAGAAGAATGACATGGGTAAGGGCAGATAACGTCTATATCTGTAACCCGTCGAAGATCAGGCACCAGGATTTCAGAGCTCCCTCAGTGCTAATATAGTCATAAACTCCACCTAACATTGAATAAATTCAACGCTCCTTTTCTTAACAATATGATACGAACATCTAGTATGGTATATAGTTTTGGTCTTGCAGTATTCATAACCTTCTGTCCTACACTCTGACAGTACACAAGAGCTTGTAACACCATGCTCAAAACAAACTGATCAACAGTCAAGCACATGGATTCACTGATGCGGTAAATTGCAGGGCAAACTATGCAGACCAAGGCCACATCCATCTGTTGAGGTCCGTCTCATATTCTTGTACCTGAAACGTTCATGGGCAGGAACTGCTTGGAAATCTAAGAACACCTATTTGGTACACAAATTAACAGTAAGGTTAAGAGATACTAGCGAGCAGTTATCAACAAGCTTTTGAATGACTTCCGTTTCTTTCTTGATTTTGATGTGCTGGTGCCTGGGATAATATTTGGTAAAAATATTTGTAAAATCTTCGTAGTAACAGATTGATTAAGACAACTTGAAACAGAACATAGAACTTTACTCAAACAATCCTATATTTCATTGTTGGTCTTCTTCCAAATGGTGTGGACAGTTACAAGATATGATTCCTATTCCAATTGAATGATCAGAGGATATTACCGATCTGAGTTGCTCTTCTTTGAACCTTATCTTCACAGAGTTCAGATTCAAACTACAAATGGTCGTAATGAAATTCGTAAAAATCGATAATTAACAGGTCTGTTGATTTACAGACGGGGTCCGGGAAAAGTCTATTAAGCAAATTGACTTTCAGTTCGTTTTATTGAGGTTTCGTGCATACACAGTTTACCGTTAAGGTCACGTGAGTTTCTGCGCCATCTTGTAATTTCATCAGCATCTGATTGTTGTCCATTACAATCATTGTAGCAAGCAGTTCCCGCATGTAGGATAACAGCTGATTCAATAACCCTGGAGTGCTCTGAGTGTTGGATAAATCATCCACATCCACATGTACTTTATAGGCAGTCATGTATCTAAAGCTGACCCTCTGTGTTGCCGTCAAGCTTAATGTGTACATACATGATTATAAATAGGAATTAAATGTATGATGTATTTAATAAATAAAGCCATTTGGAGAGAAACAAGAAATTAACTTCTGTATGAATGACCATGCAAATTGTGTTTATGAAGGATGAACTATACCTGCATTGATACATTTATTGAAAGTAACAAATGGCCAAGTTGGTTTTTACCAATTCCTAAGGGAACTGTGCAGTTGGATGTGTAATATATGTGTCTACAAAGGTCAGGGTCCAACTAGAAAATTAACTATCCTTTAATTAATGGTTGAATAGTTGCATAAATCATTGTAAATATAGGCGATATTTAATTGAGACATATACCTATGTGGATTTACTATAAAGGGAATCTTATTTCAAAATAGAGTCAATCAAGCACCGTGTTTGAAAATCATTGTTGAAAACGTATGTATACTTGAATTGTTTCCCTTATCATTATCAGTACGGATCAAACAGATATTCTATAGCCAGAGAATACGAAGAATGAAGCCCTTGTAGTAATTAAGGCGAGAAGTAAACCTCTCCCCCGAGGAGATGGAGATTGACCCGGTCATCATGAATACTTAAAGACCATCTAATTGACCTTGAATATTTATTCTTGACGTCAAAGCGGAAGCTTGGGAACAAGCCTAACGTAGTCCATAT
This sequence comes from Gibbula magus, assembly GCA_936450465.1. Lineage (NCBI taxonomy): Eukaryota > Metazoa > Mollusca > Gastropoda > Trochida > Trochidae > Gibbula > Gibbula magus. The sequence goes on from OW388289.1 coordinate 32,746,464, forward strand.
TCTTTAATTACGGTTTAACCATATGACTGAATAGTTGTCGAATATGTAGTTCTGCTGAATTATCTGTTTATTCTATTTTGGCAGATGGTTTAGTGTTAATAATTGGTCACATTTCTAATAGACAAGATGAACAACTGACAGTACCTTTAATATGATAAATATTACAACTAGAGATCTTTGTACCCACGAAGGCGTCTGACCTAATATAGGAATTACATAGATACACTTTGTTTATCATATTTGATACATTTATTAATAATAACAGATGTCCATGTTGGTATTTACCAATTCCTAAGGGAACTATGCAGTTGGATGTGTAATATATGTGTCTACAAAGGTCAGGGTCCAACTAAAAGGTTAACTATCCTTTAATTAATGGTTGAACAGTTGCATAAATCATTGTAAATATAGGCATCTCACTGTGCAACCAAGTATGATAAGTGATTGTGGAGCTATTAGAGACGTTTAGATGGCCCTGAAACTATTTCTGGAGACCTCTACCGCCATTTAGAGTCAAAAGCGACATGCCGAGCCTAATTACACGATTCAGTGAGCAACCATTGCAAATACTCTCACATAACACCAGCGGTAAGGAAGATGGCATCTTCTTAATGACGCCATGAATATTCATTTCCTATTCTGCTTAATTACCTCCAAGCCCCAGTAACAAGATTGGCGACTTGGGTTCTCATTAAAAACAATTGCCTTGTCTAGTGGTTGCCATTTACATTGGAATGACAAGCAAATGATATCAGTGATAGCGGGCAATCAATTTACAATTTATTACAAGTTACAAAAAGAAAAGCAATTAACCTGGGATATTGGTGCTGGACGATGTCTCAAGAACTGGGTTGTCATGGTGCCAATATATAACATACACGTGCATGCTGGGATACCTACTGCTAGGGGTGAGGTGTGGGGGCAGGGAGGGGGAGGGGTGTGTGTGTGTGGGGGGGGGGGGGGGGGGGGGTCTGAGGGGAGTCCTTCTTGTGCCAAACAAGGCAATTGGTTGATTACATTATATCCATGGCTTGTCAGTCAAAACGAATTACCTTTAAGTAAGGATTTCAGAAGTCGTATGCCTATTATCATATTGATTTCATGCTATTAGAAAGCTAATTCAATCTCTGAAACAACCTAATTGGTAAATGTATTATGAAGGAATTTGCCGCAAGTAAGAAACTTACCAGGTCTATTGCTGGTCTTAGATACTCTTACAATGCAAAGTTCATATCATGAGGCTGAGCGTGTTTTATTCTGTTATTTAAGATACACACGACAATAAACACAGGTGGTCAATGGGACCGACAGCGTGCTTTATGAAACAATAAAACATTCTCGTGATTTTAGACGTCAGTTAGAGTGTCGTTTAGCAAATGACGTCATATTTTACGTCACTTTGATTGTTCAATACTATTGAATGTGTTCTACGACGGGAGGCAATCATATTTTCAAAAAATAGTTTTTGCAAACAACATAATATCTCCACGGTTGTTTTTATTATATAAAAGCGAGTAACTGTTAAAGGGCATCCGTCGTGTTTTATACTCCCTGCTATGTTTTTTTCAACGATAAAGCACGCCAACTCGTTTTCTATTTCTTAAATATATAATGTCGTAGCTGTTGTGTTTAGTCATTCACTCACAATAGTGAGTTTGTTTTAAATTTTCTGAATTGTAATATTGTAATATAATTCGTATTGTATAGTATTTCTTTCACAAGATCAACCTTAACTTACAGTAACAATAATAATTTGATATAAAAAAAACTCACTTTAGGTGACTCATTTTTTTATCAACCCAGTGGAAAATTGTTATTGTAAATCTCCCTCTATAAATTGTGTTCTATATCAATACGCGATTTCGACTTTCCAAATCATGGACAAAAGATGAGATTGTTACTGACAGACACGCGAGTGATTGCTGGACACAGTATCTCAATAATAACTTCATTGCTACCTAATTGCCAGAGATACACAATGTAACTAGACGGTATGTGGAAGTGTAACCTGCTGTGTGCTGTATGTTGCTGGTACATCAAGCACCTGCTCGTTACTAACAGGCGGGGCAATATCAACTGTCTAGTTATACTACCAACACAGCTTCCGGTTATGGTGTTGCGAAATCAACGTTTAAAACGTTTTACTTGACGTTGAAGGAGTAACTTGATCATAGGAGAGTATAGACGTCCTACAGTAATACTGTGTCAATACATTTAAGTCCAAGATGGTTATTTATATCGGCAACATCTCTTACCACATACATATCTACATTTGTAATGTTTCGGCTTAAATGCCAAAGTTTCTGGTCAAATACCATTGTTGAAAAACGATAGGAGTACCTCAAGTCTTGTATTGGAATGTACGTTTTTATGTGACTATCAAAGACATTCAAAATAAACCTTCTCCGACAGAAGTATCTCGTGTTTTATTCTGTTCGAAATGAGTTGACGTTTCGTTTTCGGCCGAGTGTAGGTTCGATGAAAAGTTACCACAGAACTGCTTGCCATTGTAATCATTAACATCATTAAGTGAAACTTATCTTTTTCTAACCGAATGTGAATGGGTTTTTTTTATGACTTTTTGACATTTTGTTGTCGTTTGTACGTTTATGACATTGGCCAAACTAATTGTGAATTGTTCGAGGCCGGGTTGATATGTATGATAAAAACAGAGTTTCCGACACTGTCGCAGTATATATACGTCTTACATTAAATATTATTATTGTTGTGAAGGTTTGCCCTGACTAAAGTTTGTTGTCGGTTGCAGGATACCACACGCATGGGCCCGGTACCTCCATCTCGGCTGCTTCTCCCGTCGTCTGCTTCTCATGAACTGGTAAGTACAGCAGACGACTTCCGGTTTGCAAGCTGATTCTCTACTGTGTTTTACCATCGCTGACTTACCTGATTTATTTGGCTGATAAGTTTGGAAATGGATTTCGTCATGTATATATTACCTGCAGACTCAAAGATTTCATAAAGGATATATCCCAGCCATTTTTAAGAAAGGACTTCAGCAGACTGTAGAGTGCACATGTGTGTTTATCTTTTGAAGTAATTTTGAATTCTATACTTCAACTTTAATACACATTCGAGTACCCGGCGCAGCCACCAAAGGTGTTTATAATTTGTGTAGATAGTTGCTTTCGTATTGTTTCATGTTCTAGCTTCCAGGTCCGTATTCTAAAAGCCAAAACAAGTCGTTAACAGTACTATCTAGCTTAATCTAAAAATGAATAAAAGTAAAGATTAAAAAGTAAAATATAAGTAAAAACTTTTTAAGGGAATTCATTTTATTCTGGTGTGACATTAATAATGCTATATGTCGCGCATCTGGCACACCGGGAAGTAATTTTTGTTCGAATTACGTTAATATTGATTTAATGTCCTTGTAGATGTCTGTGCGTGGCTGTACTAAACTTGTTGTATGTCACCTCCACACCAGTCGGTCTTGCGAAATGCCTTTGATCTTAATAGGCCTAATTTACTAACGTCTGACTTGGCTATGAGCAGTTTGATGGTTGAATCATGTTATTAAAACAAAATGCTCATATCATCATGACGTCGACGACATCATTACCCACTCTTCTATGTTCATATCTAATGAGACACTTAGAACTACGGAGTGGCATGATAGACAGTTTATAATTCCAATGCACTTAACCATTGACTTCAATAGTTTAAAGGTGTTTTAATTCAGTTCTCGAGGTGTGTCGTTTTCAAATGTGAGGCATGGACCGTTTTCATGATGAGGAGGATGGTTTAGCTTAGTTGTCCACTTCAAATGTCGAATCTTCTGACTTATGGAGATAGAAAACTTCTAAGCACCTTCTTGAGGTTCGTTGAAGCCAAAACTCTTTGGAACCTTACAGCAAACCCGAGAGCAAGGTTAGCGCCCTTTAACGCTTTTATGGTTGATCTTCAAAGCGCTGCATGTAGACAGGACCATCATTTATAGTACGTTGAAGTTACACAGTCTTTTATGTCTAATCTCCTCTCGGTGCATGATTAACGTGACTTAACACCAAGAGAATTCTGGGATAGGTGTAACTCGATGTCACGTGACCTAGATGGGATAGTCTTGTTTGATTTGTGTAATATATTACAAAACAATGTTTACAACTGTGACATGAAGAGACAAACTCAATTTCTCCAAAGGTCACGAATGAGTTCTGAATCTGCACAATAAGGTGCATATCGACAATAAGAAACACGTGTGCAAAACAGAATTAGGATAACTTTTAAACACAATAATCTGTTTTGAAATTTCCGTTGAAATGTTGGTCTTCATATACAAACCTATATCGCTGTCAAGGATTTTCAAGAGGGCCTGACGCAGACACTTCCATAATAGCTTTATTGTTGAAAGGTCACGCTGTTTTAATTCAAAGTGAAGTTACGAACGACATCTATGACGTCAATACAATTAAAGACTCGAGGAGAAAACACATTCTTCGACTTATATATCAGCTGTCGACTTAAGATCATGAAATGGGAAAACAAACCATTGGCTTCGAATATAGTGCGTTTGAAAATAACATCGCTAAATACAGTATCTGTATTAATGAGTTTCAGTTCCGTTCCATAGGTCTCAAGGACTCTTGTAATATCATGATGATAAGCTGTAAACGTGGATACCAGGTGGCTCACTATATATGAAAGGGGTGACAGTGATCAGCTTCAAGTGTTCCATATTCTCACTTTACATTTGCGTTCCAAATGTAGCTTGAATGTTTTATTTGATACTGGGTTAAATGGTACTTGTATACTCGTATTTCGGTCGTGATCATCTTTTTTAAAATTGTCTATAACTTGTATAACTTGTCTATATAACTTGTGCTAAAAGTCTTGTATAATTATGTACGGGTTTGAATAGACTAAAATGAACTTAATTCTGGATAGTGCATTTCCCTGATTGTTTATGGATTTACATTAATTCAGTAGGCGTCTGGATTGTTCTGTCTGTGCTTGAACGTGTCTGTAGGTATAGTTACATAGTGTTATGACAGTCAGTCCCAATTACAGAAACAAACTCTTTTGGTTTCGTTCTTATCAAGTGCGGAAAACATAGAGGAAAGAATATTATAAAATATGTTATTCATTTGCGTACGTATACTTTATGTGTAGTTCTGCAAAGGTAAAACATACACTGTTTTGTTTACAATATATGCTTATACTTATATGACAAATAATGTATAATCATTATCAGTTACCTTTGGTTTGCCAAACTATTTCGAGAGTGTATACAATTAGATAGAACAACGTGTTCCTAATTAGGTGCAGGTGTAATTTATAACGTCATGTTCTGTCAAGAAAAGATAACTAACCCGGAGTATTGTTGTTCTCTGTGATGGTATCGCGATAAACACATGGAGAAACTCGTTTGTAGATGTTGTCAGCAAGACTGTGCCAGAATCACTGAACTGAAGAAGAAGGGAGTCAGGGTACCTGGATTCTTCTTACAGGATTACCGACTCCTCGTGCAGAACTCTAGATCTCTTCTCACTAGAATCCCTGGAACACTTTTATCAGACAAGTTTTTTTCAAGAGCTGAGTAGGTATGAAACAATTATTCACGTCACGTCACATTTAGTCCAAACAAGTTGTGGAGATAGTGATGGTATCGGATAGTGTACTACTAGACCTTGTGGAGATGGGATCATTTCACTCCTCAAGGATCTACACGACTGCTTTAGCTAAGCTTCAGAATGTTGTCTTATCGTTCTGAACGATTGGAATCTAATGGCAGAACTCATACTGCTAGATTTATATCCAAGTCAGTCAGTGCCAAAACTGTTTCCAATGGAATATGGTAATATTTTAATGGACATAGAGGATACTATATGAATTCCCATGTCGTATTATCTTTATACGACTGGAGTGTATACAATTGGTATACCCGGAGCAAAAGCAACACATATACTGAAATGTTGGCACAATATCTTATAAGAGCAGCAGCATATATGAGCACATGATTCTAGTTATTATAGTTATTCGATGTCGTGTGATCTACATTGCTACCCGTCGCTGCTGAATTTAGAACGTTATACAAGAAACATGACGTTATAGTATTACTAGCCATGGCTATAGGGACATCGTATCCTACATATCATTATAAAAATAATAACAGGATGCGAGTATTTTAACAGGAATGCTCATTGTTAATTAAAACGAGAGAGCAAAAAAAAATCAATGGTTTGATTTTGCTGTTCAATACAGTGTTACAATTGATTGGATATCTATCTGAATTCGGATCTTTCATGTGTACATTCTTGGGTACAGGGTTTCTTGAGCACCTTTAAAGAAAAAAACTGATTCCTCTCTGCCAGAGTTATATTGCCTGCACCAAGACAAGCAAACTCATACGGCTAAGTGACTTCGTTTTAAGGAATAGATTTTAGGCCACCAGGTTTCATCAGTGATGAAAGTATTTAAAAATGTTGACGTGATCTTTTGGTGGTGCATGCTCTTTAGGAGCAGGTTTCTGTATATATAGTTTGTAAATCTATATAGTCTGTAAAATTAGAAACATATGCTAGATAATTTAGATATACGGCCTTTAATAAATCATATAAATCCTGATGAGCTTCAAGTTTTGAACTCTTCCACACCCATTGAAACATGTTGAGTTCTCCTGTGCTACTTACAGAGACAGATTCATGCTAGTTTAAATGCATTTAACATACCTTCTTATAAAAAAAAGTGAATATTTTAAGTATTTTTTGTAAAAATACAAGTTCCATACACACAATTTAAACCGTCGACACTTGAATGACACAACTGCACCAATCGCCCGGGATTCCAGTTATGTTTTTCTAGTTGCATTCATAAAATAGCATAGGTTAATAGTAATGCAATAGAGAAAAGGTCCGCTTGAGCACCTACCTAACGCAGACTTCAGTTAGTCAGGTGTTAACTGACTGCATGTTTGTCATAGATAAGTAGTTCCATATGTTTGCACTCAAACACCTTTGGAAGATTTACAGACTATATATACAGTATTGCCTTACACGAGTCAGTAGAAGGAGTTTAGGCAAGGCTTTTTGTCAAAGATTGGAGGTATGTACCCATTACGTTTATTATACATCCATACATTTGCTGAATCAGCTATTTCTGGCTGGACGTGTTAGGGACAGCATTTCAACACTGATAAAAGACGGTTTCGTGACAATATCGTGACAATATCGTGACAATATCGTGATTTTATTCAAACAATCAGGTTTCCTATAATGGTATTGTCCTCTTCCATGCTTCATAACGGCCGTAGTTTACAAAGAGGCCAGATGATCGCTGTTTTACCGTCAATCATTCAAGCGACTCTTCGGTATTTTTGTTTCTCTTTCTTTTGTTATTCCATGCTCAGAATTCTTGCATTCCAAAGACATCGATCTAGCGAACAAAACAAGTGGTGAGGCTTGCCTCTTTTATGTTAAGGCCGTGGCGCCACCTGCACTAGCAATCAAACGGCAAGGGGAGATAAACGTGTTCCGTCACTGTTAAGTACTTTTCAACATGAGAAGTTTGTCGTTGATGTATTTTGCTGTTCGATACTGGCAAATTGGATTTCACAAGCTTGGAGGGTACTGCGTGTCATTGGTCAATACAGATAGGTAAATGCTGGTCTTAACGAGACAACGGGGGTCGCAGGCTTACTTTAATTTGAAAAAGCGTTTTTCGACAAATAGTCCTCAGCCCGTTGCATTCAAGTCTTGTATGTTTTAGTCGGTATAATGTGTGAAGCAGAAGCAGATTCCAAAGTAAACAATGTCTGCAATGAAAACACAGATTAAAATAACGTAGGCTCAAATAACACAGTAGGTTTGAAATAGAAAGTTATGTATTCTATTTAAGAGATTTATCTCGGACTTAGTAAAGCTGTGGAGACGTAAGCAGTTTGAAATGCTGTTCAGTTAAAACTCGCCGTTAACGCTATCGGTTTTTCAGACATGCCCTATCTGCATTTGTTGTTCTCTGTGTTGGGAATGTCTTAACGCAGAAGCATTAACATGAGTGTAACGCTAGACTGTTGAATATTACTGATGAGTGTTTCTCCAAAACAACCTGCACTGCTTGATTGAAGATACCTGTGGGGGACGGCATTTGGTAATTGTTGAATGAGTATACCGCTTAAAACAAGACCTACAGTATAGGTATAGCAGCTACCAGTGGAGTGAGTATGCTTCCAATTGCCGTTCACAAACAATATCATCAATTTGAAGAACGGCTCGCAGTGACGTCTGTCGAGGTGGAGCTGTTGCGAAACTGCTGATCTAAGAGATATATAATTCTCGCTGATTTCTCCAAGGATCTCCGTTCCCACTGGTTGATAAAGCGTACACAAGTTATATCCTCGTGGGCTGGCCAGTCTCTCGATCTAACAACAATACAACAACTGACAAAACTCAGAACAAACTACTCGGAAATAACGGGCAGTCTCGCGCGGTAGGTCGTCTGCTGAACCAGCACGTGCTGAGCGGGTATGGAGGCACGCGCTGTCTGGCCTGTGGGCAAACGTCTTCGACTGTACTTAATGCCTCATCTCAGTGAAAAGGATCATCTGTAACAGCAACAGCTTCTTGTGGGCCACTTCAATGACGTGTGATTTACATCACCCACTCATTTATTGTAATAACCAGAGTGAAATTTGAAAGGAGGCGTCAACATTGAATTTTAACATTTTGAATAATCATGCATTTAGACGCATGCAATCTGTGCTTCTTGGTGCCTGTTGATTTTATGACATACGATTTATATCGCTATACTGGAATTTGGAAACTTACAATTAAACATGTTTAAACCTCTTGAGTTACTAGGATGCTGACAATCTATGTGCTGAGCACTATATAACGTGTATTGCCAGGATTTCACTTCAACAAGAATCATATCCATACAAAAGTATATGTTTGTTGTCAATGAGTTAACTTTGACTTTGGATTATGCTCTCGAAATGTTCCCTCAGGTCCAGATTGTATATTTTGACGTTGACACACAGTTCATGAATAGGTTTCTGTTGTGATGTGAGTATTGTTTTAACTGACATGTCCACTGGATTTCTAAAGATAACACTGAGGCTGTTCAGCATTAAAGCCAAAACTAATGATCGTTGTCAAAGAGTGTCCTTGTACATCTATGACTCTGGTCCTGACATTGTCCTTGACTCTGATTTGGACTTTAACATGCAGTTGCTAAATAATTTATGTCTGGCTGGATGTGTTTGGGAAACCCGCAACAGTGACAACGTCCATTCTTATAATATCACTTATCTCAGTCATTCTTCGTATACGTTACGTTTCCAGATATGTACATAAACCTTGTTACATGTACCTATACCATCGATGTTTGAAACAAAACCCACTACAACCAGGGTGCCGTTCCTCAAAGCTAATATAGGGTTAAAATGCATCGTAGCCCATTCTTTCTACAAAATTTACACTTGATATTAATACTACCATCAAGTGTAAGTGTTTTGAAGAATGGCAGCCTGGTTCAAAATGTTGTTGCTGTGAGTAAACGTATCGAGATATTTCATCCAAGTATGTTGTCCAAGTGATTTAAGTCTGTCTGACCAATGTATAATATCATATATGACCAAGCTGAAAACTATAGTAGGACTATCAATGTTGTGCAGCTCAGTCTACGAATGTTTGAACAAGTCATTGACCATGCACAGACCATGATTCGACTCTCAAGCGTTAACTTTACAGAACAGTCATCCTTGATATACGCGTCAGACTCTACCTAGAGAACTCAAACACAGAGATAGTTATCAGTTTTGTATCAATAGATACATGGACGTTAATTATGCGTGTCGTCATGTCATACCCATTGCCAAGTATTGACATCCGTTATCAGGTGAGAATTACGTACACGAGTTGTTATGTTCGCATATGTCACATTGCTGTGACAGGCAAACACACAAGCAAAATGTATCTATTATCTCAAACATAGGCAGCTTATATCATAATAGTTTCCACGGCTAAGTGCAACACGTGATTCTATGATAGATTCGACACCTCACCTAGTTACAAGTGTCACCCACTGACATTTCATATTCTCAACATTGCTAGATGATATAATAGACGCGGTTATGAACAATTTAAAACAATGGTCAATGGAAAATGAATTTGATACATACATGCTCGCTTCACAACTAATAATAACTCCCATTCAGTCAAAACAAGTTTGATAACAAGTACAAAAGTGAAATTATAATTTATTTGCTAACACTACATTCACAAATCTGCTTTAAAATTGGCGTAATCAGGACCTTCTCTGTGAAAGCATTCTCTAGATTGCGGCATATCGATTCATGCCAGTAGGTTGTCGGGTTGGTTATGTAACAACTCCGCGGAGCGGCGTCACTGCGGGTGGTACGGCGTGCATTATTGATGGATTCGGCGAGATTGGACCGAGTTAATGCACTGCACTTGCTACCCTGATTGGCAACTGAGATTTGAACTAGCTTAGAGATTGGCGAGTTATTAACGAGATGGATAGGAGTAAACTTCGGCACATTGTGATGCGCTGGAGTGAAAGGATGAGACAGACCTGTACATACAGCGGTACCCATCAACAATGGTACCAGAGATACACAGCCGGTGTGTATACATTAGTCAGCGTGTTTTATGGACGCATACGTAAGGTGTGACGTATCTACGTCTACTGCTATAATTTTTGCCATTGTCTGTGATTAGATAATTATCTGTGACTATCAGAGCCCACTTTGGGTGAACTGTCTGCTTGTTATCTGTGGTTGTCTTTCAGTGTTTGCTAGGAGTCTGGTAGATTTACGATGACAACTGTGTTTTTTCGTACTATAATGTATGTTATACGTGCATTGTATGTAACCCAGTGAAAGGAATGGATGTTAAGTGGAAAGATCTGGTGGGAATATGATACAAGAAGTTTTTGGGATGTACTTGAGAGGGGCCAGGCTGTATGCCAGGGAGTTATGAGTCAGCTATTCTTTATGTTCATAATAAATGCACCGAGAGAAGTATGTACCAATAAATCAGCTTCTTATCTCTGACATTTCACAGTGAAGAATAAATGTTCTACCACACACACACAAACTGGCACTAAAATGGTCAAGTATGTCTAGAACAAACATATGCTGCGATTTATCAATAATGACACGTTTAGAATTGTGTGATTATATACAAAGCAGCAGGCCCCATCCTCCTCGGAAATGTCAAGCAGTAAAGTACCTATAACACTGGCAATCACACCTCCAGTCTGACGTCCCACAACATAACACTATGGGTGGCAGGGACCTACACACTCTCCAGGAAGCGCTCAACCATGAGGTGTGCATCATTATGAGACAGATGTACTGCACAGGTGCTGAATCTCTTCCTCTCCAGATCCGGATCTGTCTGTTGTTAACATGGTACACACAGTGACAAAGCGTAATGGAACTCAACACCAAAGGTGCAATTGTGTCAGCAGTGTTGATACGGAGTCTACACTGATTACCTAACCCTGGACTCAGCCCTCCCACGGTGGGACACTGGAGTTGTGCAGCCGGGGAATGTCAGTAGAAGATGGTATATCAGAAATTGAATCATACATGTACTATCGTATGTGCAATGTTTGGCGCGTTGTCAGCTCGTTATCTGTATAAAGGCCAACCGGGCTTGGTCTTGGCGATGTGTTAGCTGATGCCTTGTACTCTTCGTTCTCTAAGGATATACAACCTGTGATGTATGAGTCAGTCGTACCTGAGTATCAGAGGATTCAGTCTCAGTGTCGTGTTGCAGAACCTTACGTTGAATTGTGTGCTAGAGGATATGGAGTTTCCCTTATGAAGACCACAGTCTAGAATATGAACCGACATTGTCCTTTCTAGTCACACTTATGAGCAATAAGACATGCATATGATGTTATGTGATCCAGTCATAACTGCAAGAATACGTAACTTAGATGAACAAAATGACAAAATGGAGTATAATATGAAATATACTTTGATCGTTTAAGTCTGAAATGTGGTAAATAGACCTACCATCATACCATCCCATCACATTGACGCAGAACATATGTTGTATTTGTGTGAGTCAATGAAGGCACTGCCCACACCAACACCTGCCTGCTGACGCTCTCCTGTAAAGCTGTGCCTGTGTCGGGGCGGTATGAGCTGCACTGCTTTACCTGGTGCAGTAACACCTCTGTAATGCACGACGCTCTACCTGTTGTGTTCTGTTACAACTTGTGAAGAAACGTAGGAACAGGTCGGTGATTCTCACACAGGCGGGTTGCAGGATCTCAGTGCTTTAGTGATCTGTATACTCTTGGTAAAGAGGGAATAACTCACTCTTCGCTTCCTGCTGCACTGTTAACCTATATGCACTCAGTGACGGGCGCACTCTTCTGTGAGTATGAAAACAGTAGAAGTAGACTTTGAGTATGAACGTGATAAACTTGCAATTCTACACAACTAAACACTCTATATCTGAAAAAGAAATACTGCTCGAGCTCAAAGCTTGAGATTAATCGATTTGTTTTCTTTTGAAATGGTCCTTGATGCACCCTTTGACGGCAATAAATATGAAATATGAAAAGAAAATTGTGAAACACAACAACGTATTAATATGCGTATAACCATCAAACAGTTCATTGACCATTTACTGTTGTTTAACTCTTTCAGCAAAGATACCAGCAATTATAATTATTTAGGGGACATTTATTACCAAGTTATTATTCACTTTCTATATTTTATTGTCATTCGTTCTTTCTTTACGATGTGTCTTATGACAGTTGCTATCAGAGATAGTAACAGGAAGGAAAGAGAAGGCTTTTGATTGGTCGACAGTACCACAAGAAGATCTTTATTTCCTTGATTAGAATATATGAGCAATGATATGCAACTGAGCGTTGCAGTTTGTGTTTGATGTTAATAGTGCATTCATGGACCTAGTATGTGAGTTCAAGTCGGCCATAGTTGTCTTTGAAGATGGAAATAATTTTAAGCTGTTTTGATGGATGACTCTTGATCATTCAGCCGTATTGATACGGGTTGCAGGATCTCGGTGCTTTGTATACGCTGGTAAAGAGCGGATAACTAACTCGTTGCTATATACTACACTGTTAACCTATATGTACTCTATCACGGGCGCACTCATATGTGAGAATGCCTCTCAAACAGTGACGTATGGATGTTTATGCAAATCAGACATCGTTCATCTCACATTCGTATTTCTTTTTTTAATTAGTTTACATGTCCAAGAAAGTGGTTGTCTATTCAGTCATATGCTTTTACCAAGATCATCTTGAGATGATATTCACAGTCAGTTATACCGTTATATAGTCATAATAACTCTAATTACTTGACCACTTGACCCCAGTGAGTGTGCAGGTGCGTCACTCCTAGCTATGTAAGAGGGTTACCTCTACCTGATATACACGGCTCTGCCTTCTGTCTGGCCACCATCTGTTGGACCTGTGCAACCATACTGTACACCTGGTTGCTATAGGCATCGTGCTGTATTGCTTGTATATTGTATACACTCGGTATTCCTCAAGGTCCACAGTTTCTTGATTGTAATACAGGTTGTGTTCCTTCAGGATTATTTGTATTTAGGATTAAATTGTAAATTCGGTGTTTTTTCATGCCAATGGTATTTTCAGGACGCTATTATACGTTTCTTTAGGCCCTCAGATTTATAGTATTTTCATGAAAATAACGTACATGTGGTGCATGCTTAGATCGTATATGTGGTCTTCCTTCAGATCCATAGTATGTTCATAATTGTATCGTGCATGTCATCTTCCTTCAGATCCAGCGTGTTAATGTTTGTATCGTACACAACAGGCCCATTGTATATCCTTGATTGTATCGTACAAGTGGTGTTCCCAAGGTCCATAAAATGTTCATGGTTGTATCGTACATGTGGTCTTCCTTCAGGTCCATTGTAGGTTCATGATTGCATCATACATGTGGTGATCCTTCATGTACGTATTGTATTCAGGATCATATTGTATAATCGGTGTTTCAGGACGATATTTTATCGTTCTTTAGGTCCTTCAAAGTCATAGTATATTCATGAGGTTAACGTACAATGGTATGTTCCTTCAGGTCCATAGTTTGGATAATTGTGTCGTACATGTGGTGTTCCTTTGGGTCCATAATATGTCCATGGTTGTATCGTACATGTGGTGTTCCTTTGGGTCCATGATATACCCATGGTTGTATCGTACATGTGGTGTTCCTTTGGGTCCATGATATACCCATGGTTGTATCGTACAAGTGGTGTTCCTTTGGGTTCATAATATGTCCATGGTTGTATCGTACAAGTGGTGTTCCTTTGGGTTCATAATATGTCCATGGTTGTATCGTACATGTGGTGTTCCTACAGGTCGATAGTATTATATTGTATACGCGTGCGTGGGATCTCATATTATAGTGCGCACGTGTAAGATTAAAGATTATGTTGTATATATGCTGGATCCAGGATTATAGTGCACACGTGTGGGATTCAGGATCATATTGCACACGTGGTTTTCCGCTAGTACCATGTTATGCGTTTTCACCTTTAGAATATTGCATCTTGTATGAGGAAGTTAAGTTCATGGACATCAGATGTACGTTCCTTAGGTATAATAAGGAATCGACCCGGGTAGCTTAACGTGTCGTATTTTGTAAGTGGGTACCGTGAGGGTCGGAATGCTAAGTACACCAGGTATGGTAGTATAAAGTAGAGTATATAAGACCTGCTCGATAGCCTCATACGTGCAACTACATTGAATTGTGTCGAAAGTACATTGCAAGAAGATGTCATGTATCTCATATAGACTCTACATGCCTGTATCTGTATGAAATTGACTCTATAATATATGTATGTGTGGTCAAATGCATCGATACAATTTGCATCATGAAATATACGTATATACATCATCTCTCTCGTATATCTTAATGTTCAAGTATACTAGTATATTAGTATAAATTATGTCTAAACTCATGACGTCATTTACTGGCCATGCCTTTAGAATCAGAAGAATATCTGATACATCTTTATAAGTATATCTTATATTAAACTATTATCTTCTCAATAATGTATCTTGGGTACCTTCATAATCCTCTATACCAGTCCTAAAACGTAGTTATTTAGAACTAGAGAATCATAAGTGTATCATTTATCTGGTGTACTTGCGATATTTAGCAGCTGACCATGAAACGTTGACTTATTACTATATGTACTATGTCCTTCACAAGTATAGATAAGTTGATGTTTATCCTGTTACTAAATTTGATTATAGCATGACGAGAGATACTGAGAAACTACCAAAATGTGTTAACGAATCAAAAAGGATTAATTTCCCCAAACGGTTTTTCTGAAATGACTAAATTAGTAGGACGACTGACCTTCAGACACAGACTAAATAATCCATTATTTAGATTAAATCCGTGCGCATCGTTTATTATGTACTCTCTCAAACGTTGAACTCGTTTTACCAACACATGTTGCATGGCGCACTCATTACATCCCAGAGCCCTGATCAAGAATGCAGTTCCAGAAATATCCTCTGGTTAAATATAGGGCGCTGAGTCAGAAAGTTTTAAGAGTGGTAACGATACCGTTTGGTTATTGACGAGGGCCAGAGAACATACATACACAAACAGTGGGATTGTTGGATCTCAGAACTATGCATTACTTATTCGCCTTCACTCATCTCCATCTCCGAATAAACCATGACCTACGGGCTAGACTGATTATATAGAAATAATCGCCGGTGTATTACATACAGACTTGAGCTCTTCTGATCCTACGGGACACGTGACGTTTCTCAAGTAAACTGCTAGTGCGTGACGTCATAATTTGCCTGCTCCGCGTAAGAACACTTCCCCTTTGTCGTCTTGTCACAGTTTTTGCTCTTTAAAGTGTGCCTGTTTAAATATAATCCTCTCCTGATAATATTGCCATCTGATTCAACCTGGTTCCTTCAGTTCCGTACAATGTTTCTTTGATATAGCTGCCTCTTTCAAGACCTATAAACAAATCGTTCACACTGCAGAGAGCTTCATTAACGATTAGCCCTACGTGTAAACTGCTTTGTCAACATCATCAAAAACAGCTGGTAAATGAACTGTAGATATGTTGAACCTGACTGAAGTCCCGAGGTTCTGCCCTTGTCAATAACGTCTTCAAATAATTAGAACCATTTAGTCATCGTGGAACCTTAAATTATGAATAACAAACTGGTAGGATGAATGACAACTCTAGGACTAAACGTAATTCTCTTTAACTTAACCAATGGAAAAATTGGAATTTAATGTTTATGCCTGACTCCGCTAGGTGTATGCCTTACTTTCAATAATGATGACAAAGTAAAGTTTTATGTACCTAAATATCTAATCTAACACTTTGATTCCGAAAAAGAAAAGTTATTTATTCTGAAAATATCATCATTTTATTAATATTGAAATTTTGTTTTCAAATCCCATTTCGCATAGGCCCCTTTTCAATATTTATTAAAATGGAGGTACTATTTTAAGGAATATATAGATATTATCAGAATCACAATATAAGACGACTAAGCGTCCTCTTATTAGAAATACACGATGTAAAGATTCAAATACAGTGGCTGAATAGAACACATATCGCATAGTACATGTTCTTCACGCCACAAATCTACATGTACGCATTTAGATCACCTCATAATCAAGTGATCAATGTCATGTCCCCGGATGAACTGAAAGGTCCGCGCGAGATCTCCCGTGATTCTATCAGTGCACGAGATTTGGTTTCCCTCGATGGAAACTCGCTCTATCTGGCAATCCATTGATTTCTATGTTATAAATCTAATTTTCACTTGAATCGAGGAAGTGGATTTTCTTAGCTCAGATGGACTGCGCGTGGAGAGTGTCTAAGACCGAGGGATCGCTTCTCTTAGCCAAACACCTCAGGGGAAAGGCCCGTGGTCGTCTTTCATCTTAAGCAAACCGCTCCTTATCTTAAGTGATGCGGCGGTAAACAATTGAAACTCTTGGAAACGGTTTTGGGAGAGATGGCTAAATAAATGCCAGCTCCTATAAGTGAGTTGACTATCGCTACTTGGTTCCGCGTGAAGTGTTTGATGTCGGGTCAAATGGAAATTCTCATGAGAGAAAGTCAGTGGTCAGAAATTAGATCTATGACTTAATAGTTTAACATATCAATGAATCGATTATGCGACAAGGATATATGTAATTTACATCCCATCTCTACATATCTATATGTTTGAATATATTCTAAAGATGTGGCTTCGAAGTGATGCTGCACATCAAAAACAATAAACAATGTATATATATGGTTTAAATAAGACTTGAATAGAATACACACTTGCATCGAATAGACAGAATCTGTACTTTTTATCGTAAATGTATTTCAGAGACTCTGAATTGGTGTCTCTGTAAACAAACCACCCATGGAGATGATTCACGTTGGGTTACAGTCCCGAGGTTGTATGACGGTCTGGAGGTATAAGTGGTCACCATCCTCGTCTTTCTGGATGTTTCAGATACCCAGAAGTTTTCGTATCATGATCCATCAGAAAACAAAAGTGGATGACGAAAATAGTCTGTAGATGCAGGGAGGGGGTAGATGAAAACATTGCTGGAAAATTCTGAATCTTAGATCTTCTTGTCCGGAGTTTCGTGTAGGAAATCCAATATGGCTGCCAACTGTGCTTTCACCAGGGGATCGTTTTCTGAATGTTTGATAGGATGTCTCGAATATACAAGCCGGTAGGAATGCTTTGTTGTCTGTATGTCGAGACAGAAAACAGAGAAAGGTGTCTTCAATCCGCTAACAGGGGTGTATATTGCCTCTATCATCTTCATGTTCGTAAAAAGTTCATATATTCACAGTTCATAGGAATAGATGGTATTATATATAATTGTGTTATATTGTTAGGATGTAAACTATGAGTCCAATTTACCGAAAGTGCTCGTTCCACTCTGCAACAATTTAAAAAATCAAAAGAATAAGTTGTATATGTAAATTATAATATAACGTAATATAATACATATTCACTTTCACTAATTGATATGCACAAACTGATTATCTCGATTTCTCTACGATTTCTATTTATGTCCTTTAGTATTTATTCCATGCATCTTAGAGTATGTTATAATCCTCGACATGGACCATATATTGACAGCATGAATCAAGATTTACATTCGCTTATTGATCATTAAAGACAGTTCATTTATTGTAAAACTTGGCTCGCTTAAACCTTACACAGTGCATCTTCCAAACCTGACCTGCATGGAGTTTTAACCGGAAGTAGTTAGAGCTGGTTGATGGCGACCCCCACTTCCTGCTGAGCGGCGGAGGAAGCTGTCAATCAATACTCACAAGCAATTACCAAGGCGACGAGCACTATTGTCGCAGTGTTACATATGCAGGTGATTTGTTATGAATTCTGTCGATATAAGCTCACAGTGGTCCACATGATGTTGTGTAATCATGTAACCATTCATGCTAATGGGTTAACGGCTTCTTCAGTTCTCAAATCAATCCAAGTTATTCCAAAATAGAATTCTACGTCTGGTTCATATTCTTCTGCATGCATAACATATACGATTTCCATATCTATTGAGCATGTTTTACTTCTGCTCACAATTTGATATTGTTCTTCCTTGTCCTACAGGAACATGCTCATCATAGCTTGTGTCACCGAATGTTCACTTATAACATTTGTCCTTAAAATGTATTTCGATTCACAGATCATTTTATTTTTGATTTTCTGGATCTTATTCCCATTGGCTTACAGTCTGTTCAGATAATAGTATGTAGATTATATACATACAAGTAATGTATGACAAAGTCAAACGTTTCCAGGCCAAAAAATATGATTTTGTAATTTTTCATGGTAAAATTAACGACACTTTAAACTTAACCAGGCCGTACCAAAAGTAACCAGGTTAGGGGTTGTCAGACAGGCCTTATCCATAAACTGATATAGGGCTTATAGATCATGTAAAAATCACTGATTGTGCGTTCAGTAGAAATCGCTTGACCATTTAGATATCCGCCATGATGTAATACTATCCTTTACAAGTGAAGAATCAAGAAAAGGCAACATTTAAATGGCTCTGACCATTGTTCATATCTTAACTCTTGTGTTACTAAGTGGAGTATCTCTGTGTAACGAATGAGTGTGTAAAAGAGCTAGTCTGGTTGGTTTTACTTGAACCACGACGTTGTTAGACTTTCCTTATTCTAACAGTTCTGCTCTCTTCACCAGAGGAGATTTCCCGGTCCATTGCCTAAATAGATATGATAGCGTTTTAGCTTTAATTACTCAGACATAGCATAAAAGCAGGCGTGTTTTATTCATGTAACAGATGTTGATAACCCCGCGATAGCTGGGTCAGGGGTCAGATCCTACAGTGTGTGATGTGAATTTGTCTGGTAATTCCATGACTTGAATTCCTTCCCAGATTGAACTTCAAGCAATGATTTTTGCAGACATCTTTAACAAGTTGGAAATATAATTATATGATATTTAATAACGTTCTTCCTATTCGAGGCTGGTTTTTGATGTAATCTATCAATAAATGGTAAAGTATCAGTTATAAGATTTGTGATGAATGTACACAAAACATGCAAATGTGAATGGACACAACTGAAAATAATAAAACTTATATCCTTTAATGATATGACCTCTCAAAGTAGTTATTATTGGCGATATTTAAAAGTTTGCCAAAGGATAATTCGTGGTGAAATCGTTTATAAACAAAAACATCCATTGGTATGACTAAGCGATATGGTACGGTATGTTAGGAGACAGAAACATGCTAGAAATTGGAAAAAGAAAATGGCCACACGCGCTCCAATCATGACGATAAACGTTGGAGAACTGAGCCACCAGGTATGCAGACACTCGCTATCAACTTAATAATTAGCGGAGCCACCTCAATCCACACGTGTTTAGCGTTATAGGTTAGATTACCTCAACGCAAATGTGAACACGCAATTACAGAGGTGTCCTTTACACAATTCTACCCTCGGTATTTCACTCGGCCCCTCTTCTCTTCAGGTGTGAAAGCATTGGTATGATAGCTGCACCTCGGTGTGTTACCTGTTTGTGCATTTGTGCACGTGCAATGCTAACTGACATGTGGTTGTGTCAAAGGTTGCAAATGGTGCACCAAGATTCAACATCAGTCTGCAAACAATTATTTTCTGAAAAATCACTTGTTTTGTTTATATATGTAACGATTTGGGATAAAAAGGAGGCGTTCAAATGACAAATGACGTAATGTTATTTGAATTTTGAATATGCCTGACGGTATATGTTGTACTTGGGATTTGTTTATTGTGTGCTAAAGTCTAGCCTCAAGGTTGTGAAGAGACTGGAACTTAGTCTTTGACAAATGAATGACATTGTTTATCAACTAATGTAGGGGGACTCGGAGAAATTGATTATTCTGGACTTTTCTGTCAGAATGTAACGTAATCTTTTCGGGATTACTTTGGTTTGTGTGAAGGTGAGTTAAAATAGTTCAAGACAAAGTGTAGTGAGACTAGACGTCTTGTTTAAACACAAGGGTCGTCGATCCTAATCGTTTATCTCATATAAGAAAATGGCATTAAGTCCTCAGTGTATAAACACATAAAATAGTTTGCATTCATTATTTCCTATCAAAATCAGTTTGACTGTTATGAATGCTTTGGAACTGATGTGTTTTGTTCATGTAAGTGTCTTATGTCAATATAGAAAATAGTTTTGTTTATTTATGCTATTTTCCCAGTTTAGCTCTTACTGATATAATATCTAATTACATTTGTGTATTATAATGTACTATTTTACAATATCTTCGTTGCATAAAATGATCCTGAAAACTTGCCAGTCCAAAAACGATATAGTTTCAATTTATTTATAGAATAAAGACAAACTTAAAAACATATACCCGGACAGAAAATTAACAAGTTGTGGACTAATGGGCTGATTATATATTTTCTTAAACAAAATATTTAACATAATGTAAACGAATACACAAAAGACTGGAAACACGTTTAGAATGTATGTCATCACTGTTCCCATGCAGACCATTTAATTTGTTCGTTGTCTGTTCATCTTTTGGCAAAAGACCAGAAAAGGTGACGTAGAAACAAATTTAATGACTTTCAAAGGTTACTATTTAACTAAGCCTCTTTTAAAATTGAAAGCGCTGCCAACTTGAAACTTGGCTTTCAATATATTAAAGATTCACTGGGTAAACATCTTCCTCTATTCCAGCGTGGCTCTCGTTATAATTTTCTCCAGGCGCCTCTGTGTAATAGACCCAAATCCAGACTGTACGTTATGATTTAAAAAGTGGATATAATGTAGTATCTTCCACCGAAAATTCAATTTGTTTGATATTTATGTACACAATATCCACTTTACTATGACATTTGCTAGTACTAAATATCAAATTGTATATGTTCCCAATATAGATCTCATACACAGATATCTGTAAATAAACATGGTGCTCATATGTCGTAATAACATTCGGTTGTTTATTATGTCTGTATTTTCTTCAATTTAGTCTTCATTTGTCAGAACAGCAAAGCAGGGAGGGATGTATACTTGTATGATTACGTAAGATACATATACATCTGTTTCTGACTTAACAATCTCTGTAATAATATACCCTTCCTGAGGCACATTGGTACACTTATTATTGAAATTTCAGCACTTTATTTTTAAGGAATCGTTACTTTTATGTTTCATTTGGCATATCAGTATAATTGTTGGTTTATAGGAAACAAGTTTAAAGTAAGCAGTAAAACACTTACATTTATAATAATTTTAAATGAGTGCATTAACTTTATATAGAGACATATCAAACCTTGTAACATACATTGCATCATATCTCCTTCTTTTTGTAACGAAGTTAATGTAACCCTTATTTCACCTAAATCACTTAATTTATTTTGTCAAATATACATAAACTTCTTTCCAAATGTCAGTTTGTGTGGAGCTATCAGTGTGTAGTTTCATGTACAAAATATGAAAAAAAACTAACCAACTAATTAACAATGTTTTTATTTGTCACTGTGTATACAGTTGAGATTATTGTATTGGAATTATGTGCATCTCAAGTATCTTTTCATACATTTGTGTTCGTTTCTGAGAATAGATGTAGTTGTATGACACGCTATTGTAAGTGGATCGATATCATATGCGGGTGTTCATCGAAGCAGATTTATTTGTTTCCCCCTCTCATTATCATGAACATACAAAGTACGACATCCTTAAGAAATGTTTTAAAAGTTTTCCAAAAGAAATACTTCATAAATGTTTCTAAAGATGTTGCAACAGCCTTGAGATTCAGTCCCATGAATGAACAAGAATAGGAACAACATTTGTTTTGGTCACTGGATTCATCACGTGGACATATTGCTAAGTCAGACAGCATCCATCAAGAGCAGCAGTTATTTTCTGGCGTAATGGATATACAGCAATAACATACGTAGACATTGTTATTAACATACATGACATTTGCTTTTTCACTTGCGGTTGCAAATAAGCATGGTCATGTTGTTAATGCAGTGATATACGAGTACTTATTTAGTGTAAGATTTCTTCCCTGGAATCTTAACTGCTAATGAGCTCACTTACCATGACCATAAATCCACATCGTTACAAGATGAACAGAAGAATACCACTGATTGTAAAGATAGGGGGAGGTAGTGGAGGGAAAGTGAGGGTTGTGTGGGTGCTGTGATATTCAGGTATAGGATGAGGAGAAAGGTGTAGGGAGGATAGAGTGTTTAGGTAAGTAAAGAGGGAGTGAAGGGGTACCGTTGCTTTTTTGCAACAAAGGAGGCTGTGGGGTTTTAGGAGATGTGAAGACGTGTACGGATGACGTGCTGGGCGGTGAAGATAGTATGGGATAGAAAAGAATCGCTGGGAGGGATTATTTTTACAGGAGGGGAGAGAGTGAACAAGGGGGGGGGGGGGGGGGGGGGGGGGGGGGGGGTCGATGGTAGGGAGGTGGGAGAGACAAAGAGCATGAGTCCTTTTAAAGAGTAAGGATAAGGACGGCGCGAATGGTTGAATAGGAAACCTTTTTGAAACGTTAATGTTTTCTGTTAGTCGTTTATTTCTCAATTTACTAGTTGTGTATGTCAAAAGTAGTCATAGTCAATGACACAATGTTTTCGTCCATGTTCAATGTGCTAAAAATGTATCCGATTTCAAAGTTGCTAATTATTTTATGCTGAAGTCAAGCACTTTTTGCAATTTAGTAAACTGCTAGTCTGCAGATCGAGGTAACCACTTTTATCTATGGCATGGCAATGAGGAAGTTTGTTTAAATATCGAAATTATAGAAAACGAATTTCCTTATAGAAAATGCTGATTTAGCTTATTTTCATCAATATACTACCTCCCCAAAATTCACACACTATAATGTGCATTTTAAAGTGTTGAAATCAATATTTTAGTATACAGATATTCATGTGCCATGTACTACACAATAACCCATTTGAAAAAGTGCGTGAATGGTAAAATGAATTCAACAAATGTCGAGACCTGTGGCGGTTTACACAAACTGATTACATAAATATATATATAAGTAATAAAGTAAGTGAGATGGACGTGACGTCACGCAATCAACCGATGAAGCTCTTAGTAAATTGAGCAGTTTGTGTATAGCACCAGGCGACCAGATGTGAGGTTTCATTGTGCTAATCAGTGTAATGTAGTATTGGCCCCTTGTCTGTGTATTGCATAAGAGATTGAAATACCAAGCATGTCGCAGGTCCATCAAATAGTTGAAACGTTATGTGGACACACTGTCATGAATAGCAGTGCACTTACAATTAGCGTAAATCAGTATGCCTATTGTCACATTTTAGGTTCAAGTAAATTACAAGCAAATTATGAAATACGGGTAACAATACTTTATGAAGACGATACATCCTAGAATATATAAAGTGAAGTCAAAATCAATGTTGCACACTTTCCTTACTTGTTTTTGTGATTTTTGTGAAAAAGAATTGTGTCATTATTCATACTGATTGTGACTAGCTATGCCCTGGATGCCAGCCTATTCGTATTCATGTTGTAATTGGTTTGTGGATCAGTTTATGACATCTACATAAAGTATGGAAATTGACATTTTATCATGGAACTGGAGACAAAATAGATGAACTTTCTATGCTGAGTAGTACACATTCATATAGCATATATCCTGTACTAGTCGCAGACTTATGTCCCATCAATATTCCTCAGATCAAATTGCCGCAGATCCAGAAATCTCCAGTTGTGTTCTCGGCTCAGACGAGGCCATATCCTTACCATAAAGCTACGAAAATATTGCTGTTGTATTTATGGGCAAGCTGTGTATATAGCCAGTGTGGGGGTTGACGTATACATCCATACTAGTATCAGAAGTGTCAGCATTAATATAGTGTGTAGGCTGACTAGCTAGACTACAAAGAAGCAAGAACATATTATAAACCATACATTGGTCTTTGCTAGGGCGACCCACTCTCTCCTTATCTTTATATGGATTTATTTAAAATTTAAATGCAGATGTTCTGAAAATGGAATCGTATTTTACTGAAATATACTTTAGTCTATAACACGACTTGGTGACTTTACCTAAATATTTGTCTTGACTTGTCCTTGTCCTGATAAACAGAGGAAGTCTATGTCCCCTGGAGCATCCCAGTTGTTCCTAGAACACATTTTCATAACATAATCTATGATAAAACATATGATCTCACGATATATTCTAACTATTGCTTTAAATGAAACTCTGGCTCATAAGCTAGATAACAAGCCGTTTAGTTTCCACGACCATGCAGTACTTAGTGGAACTCTCTGCATGTCAATGAGCATGCGAGGAATGTCTTCCTTTATGCCTGGATTTAGCTAAGTGCCCGTATGCTGTCTGTTGTCATGTCCTACAAGCACGCTGTTAATGAGCTGTTTCATACTTATGATGGAATGATCTGTCTACCTAAGGTATTAGGTATTACACTTAGAAGACGCATCGTCAAGATCCTGTGTTATGACATTGCCTGATTCGAACAGACGTCGCGCCACTGGCGTAAACCTAAGCTAGCTAAGTAGTTTTCTAGAAAGAAAACAAGACCCTGCTCCCTTAATTAAGTAAACTTATAATAAGGTATATCAGTTGTAAGCCAATTCGAGTCTAGGCCTTGGTATGTTAAGCTCAACATTTATTTTTATACCCATATCGTTATAATTCAAAATTTAGTTTTATTGTGTGTATGAAACTGTCATATCATTATTATTCAAAGGTTAGTGACTGTTGGGTATTTAACTGTATTATCATTATAATGCTAAGGTTAGTGATCGTGCGTATTTATATAATATATTACTATAATTCAAAGGTTAGTGATTGTCCGTATATAACTGTCATATCATTATAATTCAAACGTTAGTGAACAGTGCATGTTTAACTATTGATAATTCAAATGTTAGTGATGTTTGCGTATTGAACTATTGATATCACTTTAATTCAAATGTTACTGATTGTGAGTATTTTACTATTGATATCAATATAATTCAAATGTTAGTGATTGTGTGTATTTAACTGACGTGATATATCATAACAATTCAAATAAGTATTCTCCTATCCGCTTTGCATTAAATGTAAGGACTGTATGGGTATTAAAGTATTATGAGCTTGCTGATTATTGCTGATTATTGCTTGACCCTCAGGCAACACAGCTGGCTGCTTTATGTGAACTTTAAATACTTTGACTTTTAAAGGAAAATTTGCAGAAATGTGATCACATATGTCGCATTATTTGAAATGTAATAAACTAAAGAATTGTACCACTTGCTTGATGGTAAAGCAACACATTTGTTAAATCTAAGACTCTTTTGTTTTCGAAAATGAAAGATATTGCTCTTCAGAGAGAAAAACATCGTTTTTGAGAGTGAGATATATCATCCCATCTATTTCCGTCCACGTTACATGACGAATCCCTTTCCACTTACTTAGGTGTACAAAGATAACAAGCTATACTTCAAAGATAAATGTCAGGCTTTACCTATTCTGCCGTGAATCGTCTCGAGAAGAGAAGAGATATTGTCTGAAGAGAAACATCACTAATCGTAACACATACACGTGCTATCAGAACATCTCTATCTCAGGTATTCCTTTAAGTTAATTTCGGTCTCACGTGTTGTACGTTATCAGTAACAAGTCCAGAAATGAATCTTTTCGGAGCAACAGGTCTGCAAACTTATACTTTATTTGCCTTTAAATATCAAGTTGACGTTTTCGTTGTAATGCGAGATGTATTTGAGTTTAAAAAAACTCTGATATTTAAAAGGTAGCAGCCTCCTTCAGTATATACACTTTAATTTTCGTTACTGTTTTAGTATATATATCAATGAATTATAGATAACATTTAGACAGGTCATGGCAAAAATTCATATGACACACAGACAAGTGAGTAAGATTATATTATATTAGTTTCAACAAAAAACAAAATGTTGATAATTAAGTTTTATAGATATAATGTATTGATATGTTCTCTAAAAGCACACAGATAATATATATATAATGTGCAATACTCTCCCTTCTTTTTATACCAAGATGTCTTTCACTGCCAGAGATGGCTTACTTTTGAACCAATCCTCAACGAAATCAGATTACGTAGATTGATTTAATTATAAAATCACCAGCGGGTGATTAAATGTATTTTACGTGATATTGACAATGATCCTTCTAGCCCTGTTGCTTTTCATGTATCCTATTGATCACCTCCGCTCAGCTCTGCTCGCCAATTCTCAGCGTTGTTTATGCTCGCTGCCGCCATCTTGGATTTTCATGAAACCATCTGCTACGGAGAATCTATTGATTTCCAGTGCTGCTTGACCTGGCGATATGTTCTTGAAAATCTCACACCGACAAACTGAAATTTGCTTCTAGACATTACTGAGACAATCCATGTTGATTATCTGACATACAAGTGTTTGGGACTTGAAGTTTGAAGATCTTCATTTTAGGAATAGACGACTACATGAACACAATCAGAAGTGACGTTTTGAGGAAGTTCAGTGTAATCATAATCAACATGAACTAAAATCTGTTTCTAGGTAGCTTTCAGCTATGAATCAATGTAGATGAATTGTTCTAAAATACTGGCATTAGAGCCTCGGTCTCTGACTGGGAGTCCTTTGGGGATCAAAGGACGACATACAATAATTGTCCTTTTACATAGGTGACATGTATGCTGATGAATCTTGTCAACCCTGTATGTTGTAATCAGTATATAAATACTTCATTCAAGAATGTTTCGAACTCTTCATTATTTTTGTTTGGACTTTGGTTACCACCACTTAACAATCCGTGACCGTACCACCTTGCTATAAATGTTTAATTATGTAAATAATTATTATAAATGTTGTACTGTTGCGGCCTCATGGCAGATGTACGAGTTCTGCATAACTATATTTTAAGTTTGGAGGATTTAATGATTGCAAGGTGAGTGTGCTCGCTTAAGAATATAGCTGTTGCAATGAAATGTGAACTTTTGACGTTGTTGGAAGGTTTCATGGTTGTATTTGAGAAACAAATTCATTTCCATTTTCAGGTCTTCTGCTTTTGAGAGAATGCCCCGACGTCGCAGCCAGTTGATCCGACGGTGAAGGTTACATACCAACATGAGGCATAAAAGCAGCGGCGGAAGAGCGGCGGATGCACATGTTACATAAGGGGTTAAAACCTAGCTAGCCAGACACTGACTGTTACCATAACTAGGGTTAATGTCTTCAAGAAAGCGACCACACCTTTTAGATCCATAGGCAACACTACTAAGAGAAGAGGAGAACTACAGCTCTTTACCTCTGGAGATAGAAAACACCACCAGAGCCTCTTTCTGGAGAGACTGTGAGAGATTCTAGGACTCGGATGGTACGTTCCTAAGGGAACGAGGTTTAGCTCTTGTACCGACTGTCTGTGTATTCATTCAAGGATTTATGTACTAGCGGGATACAACAACGTGACTCTAAATTGAGAAGTGTCCACATTAGGAGGGCGCTACGTTGCCCCTCCCTCAATTGACCAATGAACACAATGACTGATGCCGACAACAGGGTGATCCTCAATGTGGGAGGAATACGTCATGAGACGTATAAAGCCACCCTTAAAAAGATTCCAGCTACCCGCCTCTCCAGACTTACTGAGGCCCTGGCGAACTATGACCCAGTTCTTAACGAATACTTTTTCGACCGGCACCCTGGGGTGTTTGCTCAAATCCTCAACTACTACCGTAGTGGGAAGCTTCACTACCCCACGGACGTGTGCGGTCCGCTGTTCGAGGAAGAGCTTGAGTTCTGGTCTTTGGACGCCAATCAGGTTGAGCCATGTTGCTGGATGACCTATACCCAGCACAGAGACACCCAGGATGTGCTCGCCATCTTGGACCGGCTCGATCTTGATACTGATAAACCAACTGAGGAAGATATCATGAAAAGATTTGGCTTAGAGGATGAATACCGACAGGGTGAATTGAACTGCTGGCAGCGAATTAAACCAAAAATCTGGGCGCTGTTTGATGAGCCTTACTCGTCGACAACGGCAAAGGCAAGTCACCAGGTGTTTTGATTTAAATTGCCACCTTTCAGTGTGTAGAATCCATGTTGTCCTCGTGTCAGTCCTCGGCGACACCTCCCCTTGGCTCGATCTATCTACAGTGAGTCATAGGAACACCTTACTCACAAAGTCATCATTAAAATATAACGAGCCATACATAGCTTCTTGTAAGCAATGGTATGGCCGTTAAAGCATATGTTCGGAAGTAAAGTCCAATTGGACCTAACCTTGTCCTATTACTCACTGTTATTGTAGCGCCAAATGTTCAAATAGACCGAGCTAAAGGGAGGGATTCTATATCGTGTTTGACTCTATTTTTCTGTTTTCTTTTAGACATTTAGAACAAAATTTCTGTTGTCTTATCTCGACCGCGGGACGTGAAAACACCGTGTAGCCAGTTTTATCCGGAAACAAGAAAACATTGGGTCAAGTATTCTCTGTACTACACTGATAAAAACAAATCAAGATTTCCTAGCAACAAACCCGACAAATACTTATCTGAAGGAACCAAGAGGAAATTGAAGGTGGCAATTTTTCTTCTGATATTTTATCTGCTCCAGCGCTTCTATGTGTTAAAGCCACTGCATGAGAACAAGATCTCACCATGTATGTATGCAACTCCTGAGCCTTTGGTGGGCGGGACCTCACTTCACTTCCGGGTTTGGGACCTCACTTCACTTCCGGGTTTGGGACCTTCAATTATATTGCATTGCATCCACGATAATCTTTCATATTTTTAAAGCGTCAAGACAATGAAATTTACAATGTTCTTCTTTCGGACCATGATCTGAAAAATTGCCGATTAACCATTTCTCATTTGGTCAATGGTATGTAAGTGTACGAACCTGTTTATCGATTTCTCCTCATATATTCTATTTTGAGCAGTTCGATTTTGTCTTAATAAACGGCAATGCTGATAACTTGTTCTGGGATCTTCTAGTGTAAATAATCTTACCCAAGGGCAACCGTACATGAATAGCATCTCTACGTGATTACAACCCGAAGGTGATCGTCTTACGGCGAGCTCGAATTTGTAATCAAATTCGCTTTCCATGATGCAAGTTGGTGCATAAACCAAATAAAAAAATATCCAACCAAATGAAAACAATAGTAGCTTAGAATGGTTCCTTCATCAAATCCGTCAATTTCCAAGATATACATGATTGAAATATTCACCATTGTAGAATATAGCATAAATGCTGAACATTCACGACGCGTTCATATGGCAGATTCGTTCTGTAATTTCATGATACAAATGTAAGTTGTTGGTCAAAGAATTTCTAATGTGTCTGTGCTTGACCAAAATCATACCGGGTATTGTTGAAGCGCTTAGAAGATTTGGTGTGCATGGCGAAAACGGGCCTGTTTGCTTGCTTTGTATGTACAAGTAATGAACGAGAAAGCTGTATCTCTGTTGATACCATGTGCTTGCAAATCATGATTGTTTCATGGAGCATTGTAATCATATTAGAACACTCGAAGAGACATCGGCACTATATTTGGTTCCATTCCAGTTATTTGATGATTTGTTTAAGTCAAATGTATGCACGGACATCATTTATTTCTGTTTAACACTGAACTAAGATATATTTATTGATACCAAACTTTTACGAGCGCTTCGATAAATGGGTAGTACTGAGCCACCAGATAACATATGAAAAGGCATTTTTAAGGAAATATTTATGAACCTCTTTTTCAATGATTATTCACGAGCTTTTAATAATTCTTTAACGCGAGGATGATCCTGTACGTCCTCGTTTAACCCACATATCAGTTAAAGCAAACAATACACTGCACAGTCATGTATCATTTATATCAGCTATTCACGGTTTATTTTTGGCAAATATATCGACGTACAATAAATTACCAACAAATCCGTTAAACAAATGTTTAGCCGCGAGTGTTTGTGTGCGTTGTGTCGTTCTTGTCGTTGTGGTGTTATTTTAATGATTGAATTAATATTTTAATTGATTAACATTGATATTTACGAATAAACTTTGAATAAGTGTAATATAAGAGTCACACATCTATGAGTAACTGATATTATAGTAAATTCAGAGTAATTTAAATGAAAGATAAATATTCAAATATATTTATTTAAATGAATCATGTTATTCATGTCCTAAGGATAATATCATTTATGATGAGAAATCAATCACTGAGGTTGTAAAAGGAATGAGGCCCGTGTTTATTTGCGGAATAACGGTGTTTACACAGCATTCTGCAGATTGAGTCAGAAACCGGGAGGGAGGCAGGGCTAGGCAGCCTATGTGGAGCACAGGGGTATGTCAGATCATGTAGAGACTTGGTCTTTCTCGTGACCCCCCGCCTTGCTCTCAGCTACAGTAGCCAGGGCTTCAGCTTCCATATATTGATCGCTTGCACAAGCTGGGAATGGAGGTATTGGCGAAAACCAAACCAGGCAGGAACATCAATTTGTTTCCAGAGAGCACTTGATCCAGGCTTTATGACGATTTATTCCTATGTATGACGTCACGAAGACGTACGATGACGGATGCAATAGAGAGACTGACCCTGCTCTGACGTGTTTAGTCGGCCTCGCGTTGCTCTATCCCAGAGTTAATCTTCATCAAAGTGCTGCCAGCTTGGCCAGGGAGAGTCGATCGATACACTATTGGGTAAAGTCTGTTTCAATCATCCACACGGCCCCGCTGTATGTCAATAACCGTCGCTTCTATCTTCGCTTCACTTCTACTCCAACTTAATTTTAGACATTGCAAGTTCGATAAAATCTCGAGATTTCAGCATTGACTTCTCTCCTCAAGACAAGTTCAGGATCGTGTTGGAATCTCCACAGAACTAACCACCAGCGTAGTTTCACGCATTGGTACCGACCCTACTTCAAGTAATGAATTATGACGTCTAATCCACTACCATAACTAGATGATGACATCTCTTTTCCTTCTTGGTTGATCACAATATGAGTTTTGTGAACTAACCGTTTTATCTCTGACAATGATGGAAGATGTGAATGGTTACTCGTTTGATGTTACAAACAATGTTGATCATCACAAAGATCGATAACAAAATTATCTCTAATCGAGAAAATCTTTCTTGTTGGGGGAACAAAGATAAGACTATTGCAGATAAAACGGAAAGGGTGAAGCATAAAGCTCTTGGTCTACTAATCAAAGACGCTGAAGGAAGGTTATCCTGGACAGTAAATCAGCGCCGCTCTGCGAGTGGAGCAGTGTTAATACAGAAGCTCTTTGAACTCAGGTCGGGGAGGAACGGACTATAGGAAGATATTGATTGAGGGAAGACGATCCCTCACTCCATGCGACCGCCTCCGATCCTCTAACACGCTTCTATATGGCCACAGACCATCTCGCATCGACCGTCTCTATCAATGGAGATGTGAACAAGGCTGTTTAAAAAAAAGAATCAAAATGAACGCTTTGGTTGGTTATTGACTCCCTGAGCTGCCGTATGCATGAATTTGGAAAATTTCCATTAAAAGACATTTTATTTGAATTTAGCGATGAATTTGGGGAAATGACTGTGGAACACTTTTCATATTTTACATTGATTCTAAATGATCTACGTTCGATAAATATGGAGGATGTTTCTTAAAATAAACATTAAAGATATTAATCCAGCAAATGCTATATTTATTATTCCGGATATTGTCGTTTGTGTATAAATTCTACATGAACTGTTTGTCAGAATGGACATTTTGAAATGCTTCAGTGATTGACTTCCCACGAATTAAGAAGAGCTGTATCTGAACTGGGTGATCATGTATGCATTGTTCTGTTGTTGATGAGTTGGATGTGATAGTGTGGACACTGTCGTGGTGTGACGTCAGCTAACACCGTAGTTTGCAAAAAATAGTTAACTAACACACACTACAACGTGAGGACTTGCATGAAGATTTTCATTTCAACGAATGAAAAACATTAATGCAACTTTTCACGTTTTCAATGTTATTTACGTATTCGTATTATTCATCGTTGATTGTTTTGATCTTTGCCATTGATAACATTACTAATTGTTAATATTGTTTATTTTCAGATAATCGCAGTTATATCCGTTTTCTTCATAGTAATCTCCATTTTGTCCTTCTGCCTCAAAACCCATCCTGAGATGAGAGTTCCGGTCTTGCGCAATGCCACTTCCCAAACAAGTGACGGAAATACAACATGGCGACTTGAGAAATCAGAGACTGAGCCCCACGACGCTTTTTTCTACATCGAGTGCGCTAGCAACGCATGGTTCACTTTCGAAATCATTATTCGCTTCATCGTTGCACCTAACAAATTTGATTTTTTGAAAGCACCCGTGAATATAATTGATATTGTAGCCACTTTATCTTTCTACCTAGATTTCTTGCTCACGAAACTACAACAAGAGAGTGATATGTTGGAGTTTTTTAGTATCATCCGTATCATGAGGCTGTGCAAACTGACTAGACACTCGGCGGGGCTTAAGATCCTCATTCATACCTTTAAAGCCAGTGCAAAGGAGTTAATTCTCCTCATCTTCTTCCTAGTGCTTGGAATTGTCATCTTCGCTGCGCTCATATACTACGCCGAGCGCATTCAGTATAATCCGGAGAACGACTTTCAGAGCATACCAGTGGGCTTGTGGTGGGCTATAGTCACAATGACAACAGTAGGATACGGGGACATGGTCCCAAAAACGTATGTGGGCATGTTTGTGGGAGCCCTGTGCGCTCTGGCTGGTGTGCTGACAATCGCCCTACCAGTTCCCGTTATTGTTAGTAACTTTGCTCTCTTCTATTCCCATACCCAAGCTCGCTCTAAGCTCCCCAAGAAGAGGAGGCGGGTTCTGCCGGTGGAGGCGCCCCGCCCCAAGGGACCAAAAGCCCCCGGCGCGCCCGGGGGTCCCGGAGCTCAGGGCCCCGGGGGTACAAGGAGGATGAACGCTATCAAACACAACCATCCTGGGGCACTGGATGCCAAAATGGGCAGAATAGGTAACTTTGAAATTTATTGATATATTTTCTATTTCGATATTATCATGTAACCGTGTGAGCTGCGATTTCTTCACGATGTATTATGGTGTTTCAGTGGTGAATCAAGTCCGCGTAGTTGCCCCCTAGTATCCGGCACCTTCAGTCAGTCTCCACACACCATACTCCGCACACACCACACCACCACCAGGTCACTCAGTTCGCCACCCCTATACCCTCTCTCTACCCTCTCTCTACCCCCGTGTACCCCGCATGCCACCCACATTCTCGCCAGCTCGCTGCTCATATTTGTCTCACCATGTTGGAAGTGCAACGCAAGCTTCACGCGCATACTCATTTGCACACAAGCGTTTACAGGTGGTTTGACGAACATGCCATAAATGCATTTTCTCTGGCAATCTCTTTGGTATTAGACGCGCTTGTCTCTCCTATCCAATAGCTCTGTTTTATTCAGGCTTTATTTCAGATTTTGGGTAACCAACTGCATAGGACAATATATATATATATATATATATATATATATATATATATATATATATATATATATATATATATATATATATATACACACATATATATTGTCCTTTCCAATATTGTCCTTTCCAATACGAATAATGCAAAATCCAACTTAAGTAAGCTTCAAGGCTAACGTCCATGCATCATTGTCCAACATTTAATTCGGATCCCTTATTTTCATACATATAAATTCAACAGGTAATTATGACCCATCTCAATTTCCAATGCTTTACCTGCTTCGCTTGCTAGCTTACATGTTTGTCACACATCATTTAACTGAAACGTTAGTGCGAGAAGTTCATCATGTAAGCACTACCCACATATGTAACACGAAGGAACTTTTCATTTGTGATAGGAGTCTAGAACATAATTGGAAGGCTATTTTGCTAAGACTAATAATTCATTGTAAATGGTATGTATTGTCATACACTTCATCATCACTACTATAATCATAGTGATAAATTCATTTGGCATTTCACAAATGAATAATATTTATATGTATTATTTCTTAAACAAATTATGACATATGTATAAATAGAGCAATGTGAAGATTTAATAGCGCTCTTGGTATTTCAGTATACGCTTCTTTAAGATCAGTAGGTACAATGTGCTGAGTAGAGCTTTTTGTCTATCTGTAACGTCGCCTTCTGCCGCTGCTTAACAGACCTGACATACACACATATTGTACCATCGATTTACCAACACAAACTAAAACACATCTGACATTGCATAAACACCCTTATTCATCATCGTTCATTAATTATAGATATAATCTATCCCTTAAAGTGAGTGTATCATTAAACGTCACAAGCTTCTTCATTCACATCGTAGTCGAAATAACGTATCGTAGTCACATTGCAATCCCAATGTGTGTTAGCTTCTATGAGTCCTTTGTAATCTAAATCATCAATAATGAAGTTTTACAGTAAGCAAGGTTGAATCACATTTCTCCTTCACACTGTACTAACTGTGATTTCTGAAGTTGAGCTTCAATCTTAAGAATTGAAATACATCGTCATCAGGTTTTAAAACAATTATCATGATACAATAGATTGAAACCATCACTCTCCTCATAGATGCTTAGCATAATTAGTTGATAGTATTGTAGTGACCATGCTTCCCCAAGTTCCCAAAGAGTCACTTAAAATCAAGCTTAGAATGATTGGTTCATGGTAAGTTAGTGTGAAACAATCATTGCCTACATGGACACCTTAATTTCTCCTATGCTTACCTGCATAGATACCCCAGGTGACCAGCGACTTGAGTTTACCACGTGAAGAAACTTTCATTGTGTATAACTCTTCTTTTTCAGGTTTGATTGTAATGGCCACTGTCAAGAGTGACAACTTGATAGGCTTCTCTTAAGATTTCACCTTTCATACATTTCTGGTTTCACTTTTCGTGTTTCAATATTTTATCACTCAGTTGTACGTCTGTAATCCTTTATCGTAATTTATTTTATTGAAATTTGAATGGAATTCCCACTAGCTTTACAGAGAGAACTCTCCTACACGAATGTTTATGTGTTTATTATTACCCGTCCTATAATTTTAGATTTGCAGGTGGTATTATTGTGTGATATGATTATTTATTTCATTCGACTGTCACGTGATTAAGCAGCTTCCTGTCGTGAACTTGGTGCGCAAGGTATTGGCAAAAGTAGTGACGTCACAATGACAGAACAGTCACGCAAAAAGGGCATAACTACGAATAAATGATATAATGGCCAAACCATATAGTGCTAAACGAGAACGCGATAAACATGTATGTTTATCACCTTTTACGTCCCCGAACCTTTGATCAGATTCCAAGAACTTCAGTATGACTTGGGGGAAAGAAACATGTTGCTGTACTACAGATCCTGGTGTAAGAGAGACACGTGTTGCTATACTACACACCCTGGTGATATTGAAGTTGATGCTGATCAAAGAGTTCAAATTATTTATTTCAAATTACAGTCCTGGTTCTTGTGTATCTGTTCTGTCGTGACCGGAAGTGGCGCTGCTTCTGTCAATACCTTGTTTTATTGTCTACCCGCTAGTCCTATAGATTACTCCTTTTCTTCTCTAGCCCACGGGGGCGCTTTACAGGAGCTGATGCCCTTCCGTAGTAAGTCATTACGTCATTTCCGGTTTGTATGCACGCTTCCGGTACTAGGATACGTTATGTTGACATGGTTCCCTGTCGCATTTCCAAATTGAAAGTAGCTATTTCTGGTTTGATTACTAAAACACTAACGCTAAAGTGAAATAGGACAAGTGATTTGGACAGAGAGGTCGGCTCGGACATGGAACCAGTGTGTGAATAGTAAAAATGCGAGCTTTTGTTTATTTTACGAAACCTTGCTATGGTCGTTAGTTGTTCTAGTCATTGAAGGAAGTGAGCTTTGTTTCATTAATGCTTTGTATGAATAGATTGTAGAGTGAACCTGCGCATGCGTTGACTGGTCATGCCAAACCCCTCTCATCCTCTTTGCGCATGTTTGTCGGTGCAAGAAGCCTAGTTCTGTTTCGGACTGCATGTATTGCGCCTGATGTAAGCATCGTTTCATTAACCATGCGACATTTTCTCCAACAGGTTCTCACAATTAGTGCCATAAACGTTTATGACCAATGGTTTGAGCATAGAGTATTCTTACCTTCACAATTTCGGGAAATAACATTATATGAATTCATTGTCTTGAAATGCAGACTTTATAAGTACTTTGAATACGGAAGGGTGCAATGTTTCCATCAGCTTTTTGCAGGTCCATCCCACTGGTAGTATGGCCGCCTCCTCTATATACACTTTACACGTTTTTTTTTTAGAGTATATTGCATTTTGTCTCCGCAATTGCAACTTGCAACATGAAATAATTCAACGCTTTAGACATAAAGTTAAATTCATAAGTTGATGCGCGATGATCACAAGATTTCCGTCATCTTAGACAACCAATGGTTAATAAATGCATATACATTGTACACCAACCTTCATGTGAACTCGTTGGTCCGTTCGGAAATATTCGTGGCACGAATTGGACTTGTTTTAATACATGACGTACCGTGAATATCCAGTGGATAACAAGTTAATATCACTTAATATCAAGATCAGAAATATTTAATGAATTCGACATTGTGTTTCCATAGGTGCATATAATGTTGGCGTTCTTATGGGTGGTAGAGTATTCAATTAAATAATATTTTTTTGTTAATTTCAAGTTCAAATGGATATCAACGAGATCATTTTGTTTTCGAAGACATTTTGTCATGGTAATTTTCGTTGATACTAACAATAAAGGAGAAAAATATCCTGTAACTATTTTCACTTTCCGTTACATGTACTCGTAAAATTAAATCCCCATTATATTACATACTTCATTGTATCTTAATATTGTCAACTTGACATAGATATCTTAATTAAAGTGTCATTAAGTGTAAATATAGAAATAAATTGAAAAATATCGATCTCTGGAAGTCATTAAATGCTTTTTTCGACCTCAAATAAAACGAGACGTTACACTCTCCAATCAAAATATATTTATTATATTTCGCGCAAAGCATTGTTGTCGACTGTTAACAATGATAGCAACAAAACGATAAAAAAAACATGAGCAACATTTATCGATTGCTCTATAGACGTTATCCCTCGTTTATATTCGGAGACTTGGCAAATCTTTGTTTTTTATACTACGTCATTAATATCTACGTCATAAATGATTACATCACATTCAGTAGAGCGTGTCTATCAAGAAGTAAAGTCATTACAATTACATCGATCTGTCGTGATATGAAAATCATTTCTCAAATGTAATGTATGTAAATGAAATACTTTTCAACCATTTGATATCATGGTGACAAAATAATTTTAATTAGAAACACTTAATGGCACTTGAAGTTAACGTGATAAAGTAATTTACGTGCAAACGGGCAAAATGATCTCGATTGCTCTGTCATGTCAACACACTGCATGGAGGAACAGAAGGGGTACAATCACGTGCAACATTTTCAGAGCATTTCTTATAAATTATTCTACATTAAAATATAATCATATAAATTAATCTTATTTTGCAAATATTGATAATTTCATGTACCGTAATTTATGTTTTAAAATCAAACGGTTAGTGGTAAATAATTATTCTCTTTGCTAAATCAAAATGAATTATATACACACAAGACTGAAGAACCTCACGTATACTGTTATGTTGTGCCCGAAATATAACGTGTTGTTCACAAACTGCACGAGCACAACATAAAATATAAACAACGCCATGTAAACATTTCTATTTAAAAGTCATTCGTTGTATTGATTGTTAACTAAAAGGCCTGAAAATGTTACATGGGTTGAAACCTCGAGTCAACATAAATTTACAATTTTTTTCATATCTTCAATCTTTTTTTTATAAATATGCTCATCAAACTATGAATGTTGCCATTTAATTTGTCATGGATCCATTGGTGAAGGTTATTTTATTATTCACATGGGCAACATACATTGTACACAACACTACGTTGCACTCTTTTGTGAACAGAACTGAGACGAAATAACAACACAAAATTCTCATATTGCACTGTGCACGAGTGGTAACTAATTAAGAAACGACTCTTATGAAAGCAATAAACGCTAATTAAATTATTTTTCCTATATCGCCGCGCGTTCTACATGCATTCTTTCACTGTAGTGAAATTTTCCTGCTTCAATCCTTACATACTTTAACTACAATTATAGTGACATACTACTTAGAAATCATATTCTGTTTGCAGACACAACTTTTTATCTTCATTCGCTTAGTATTATAGATTTTAAATGAATATGTTGGGTCTAATTTTTCTTGGTATCATTTAGTGACAATACGTTGATTGATTGATTGATTGATTGATTCAATTCTGATATAATGATAGGTATAAACTGCACGTTCTGTGAAGTAATTCCATGTAAACTGTGCTCCTTGTTGTATGTATCATATATTCAAATGTAACTGTTTGTGTTATTGCCACAACCAAAAAGCTTTCTCATGATTTTAATTTGGAATAGCATATTTGTACTTTTCTTCAAAAGGTAAGAATGTTTTGGTTTTGGCAAGAAAATAACCCTTTGTGTGTGTTTTGTGATTGTAGCGGACTTGTTCTCATTTC
The DNA here is from genome assembly GCA_936450465.1 of Gibbula magus. Lineage (NCBI taxonomy): Eukaryota > Metazoa > Mollusca > Gastropoda > Trochida > Trochidae > Gibbula > Gibbula magus. The sequence goes on from OW388289.1 coordinate 32,785,603, forward strand.
AGCAGTTGGTATGGGAGGTTCGCGCCAGTACTATAATAACATCGGTAATTCCACCATTAACATGCCACTTTCACGCTATCTCTTACATCCAGTTTGAACCTTCACTGCATACCATTTGAGTCATTTCACTTTTACTCAACTGGAGGAAGAGGAATCGGTTTTGTTCTCCCTTCTTTGCTGAACGCTTATAAACAACCCCCTGTCATTCATCAGAGCCCCCATTCATACATCAGAGCCTCCTTTCATTCATCAGAGCCCCTTTTTGTACATCAGAGGCCCCTTTCATTCATCAAAGCCCCCTTTCATTCATTAGAGACCCCTTTCATTCATCAGAGCCCCCTTTCATTCACCAGAGCCCCGTTTAATTCACCAGAGCCTCCTTTCATTCATGAGGGCCCAAAAAATTATTCAGAGCCCCATTTCATTCATTAGAGCCCCCTTCCATTAATGAGAGCCCCAAATAATTCATCAGAGCCCCATTTCATTCATCAGAGCCCCCTATCGTTCATCAGAGCTCCCTTTCATTCATCAGAGCCCCCTTTCATTCATCAGAGCTCTCTTTCATTCATCAGAGCCCCCTATCATTCATCAGAGACCCCTTTCATTCATCAGAGCCCCCTTTAATTCATCAGAGCCCCATTTCATTCATCAGAGCTCCCTTTCATTCATCAGAGCCCCCTTCGTTCATCAGAGCCCCAACTAGTTCATGAGAGCCCCAACTAGTTCATGAGAGCCCCATTCCATTCATCAGAGCCCCCTTTAATTCATCAGAGCCCCCTATCATTCATCAGAGACGCCTTTCATTCATCAGAGCCTTCTTTTATTCAACAGAGCCCCATTTCATTCACTAGAGCCCCCTTAAATTCACCAGAGCATCCTTTCATTCATGAGGGCCCCAAATAGTTCATCAGAGCCCCATTTTATTCATTAGAGCCCCCTTTCATTAATGAGAGCCCCAAATAATTCACCAGAGCCCCATTTCATTCATCAGAGCCCCCTATCGTTCATCAGAGCTCCCTTTCGTTCATGAGAGCCCAAACTAGTTCATCAGAGCCCCAACTAGTTCATCAGAGCCCCATTCCATTCATCAGAGCCCCCTTTAATTCATCAGAGCCCTCTATCATTCATCAGAGCCCCCTTTAATTCTTCAGAGCCCCCTCTCGTTCATCAGAGCCCCCTTTCATTCATCAGAGCTCCCTTTCACTCGCCAGAGCCCCCTTTCTTTCATCAGAGCCCCCTCTCGTTCATGAGAGCTGCCCATTGTTCCTCAGAGCCCCCATTTCATTCACGAGAGCCCCCTTTCATTCATGGGAGCCCCCTTTCGTTCATGAGAGCCCCTTTTCGTTCATCAGAGCCCCTTTTCGTTCATCAGAGCCCTATTTCATTCATCAGAGCCCCCTTTAATTCATCAGAGCCCCCTATCGTTTATCAGAGACCCCTTTCATCCAACAGAGCCTCCTTTCATTCATCAGAGCCCCTTTCATTCATCAGAGCTCCCTTTTTACTCACCAGAGCCCCCATTTCATTCATGAGAGCCCCCTTTCATTCATGGGAGCCCCCTTTCGTTCATGAGAGCCCCTTTTCGTTCATCATAGCCCCTTTTCGTTCATCAGAGCCCCATTTCATTCATCAGAGCCCCCTTTAATTCATCAGAGCCCCCTCTCGTTCACCAGAGCCCCCTTTCATTCATCAGAGCTCCCTTTCACTCACCAGAGCCCCCTTTCTTTCATCAGAGCCCCCTCTCGTTCATGAGAGCCCCCTCTCGTTCATGAGAGCTTCCCATTGTTCCTCAGAGCCCCCATTTCATTCATGAGAGCCCCCTTTCATTCACGAGAGCCCCTTTTCGTTCATCAGAGCCCCTTTTCGTTCATCAGAGCCCCATTTCATTCATCAGATCCCCATTTCATTCATCAGATCCCCATTTCATTCATCAGGGCCCCCTTTAATTCATCAGAGCCGCCTATCGTTTATCAGAGACCCCTTTCATCCACCAGAGCCTCCTTTCATTCATTATAGCCCCCTTTCATTCATCAGAGCTCCCTTTTTACTCACCAGAGCCCCCATTTAATTCATTAGGGCTTCCTTTCATTCATGGGAGCCCCCTTTCGTTCATGAGAGCCCCTTTTCGTTCATCAGAGCCCCTTTTCGTTCATCAGAGCCCCATTTCATCCATCAGAGCCCCCTTTAATTCACCAGAGCCCCATATCGTTTATCAGAGACCCCTTTCATCCACCAGAGCCCCCTTTCTTTCATCAGAGCCCCCTCTCGTTCATGAGAGCCCCCTTTCATTCATGGGAGCCCCCTTTCATTCATCAGAGCTTCCCATTGTTCCTCAGAAACCCCATTTCATTCATGAGAGCCCCCTTTCATTCATGGGAGCCCCCTTTCGTTCATGAGAGCCCCATTTCATTTATCAGATCCCCATTTCATTCATCAGAGCCCCCTTTAATTCATCAGAGCCCCGTTTCATTCATGGGAGCCCCCTTTCGTTCATGAGAGCCCCTTTTCGTTCATCAGAGCCCCTTTTCGTTCATCAGAGCCCCATTTCATTCATCAGAGCCCCCTTTAATTCATCAGAGCCCCCTCTCGTTCATCAGAGCCCCCTTTCATTCATCAGAGCTCCCTTTCACTCACCAGAGCCCGCTTTCTTTCATGAGAGCCCCCTCTCGTTCATGAGAGCCCCCTCTCGTTCATGAGAGCTTCCCATTGTTCCTCAGAGCCCCCATTTCATTCATGAGAGCCCCCTTTCATTCATGGGAGCCCCTTTTCGTTCATCAGAGCCCCTTTTCGTTCATCAGAGCCCCATTTCATTCATCAGATCCCCATTTCATTCATCAGAGCCCCCTTTAATTCATCAGAGCCCCCTATCGTTTATCAGAGACCCCTTTCATCCACCAGAGCCCCCTTTAATTCATCAGAGCCCCATTTCATTCATCAGAGCTCCCTTTCATTCATCAGAGCCCCCTTCGTTCATCAGAGCCCCAACTAGTTCATGAGAGCCCCAACTAGTTCATGAGAGCCCCATTCCATTAATCAGAGCCCCCTTTAATTCATCAGAGCCCCCTATCATTCATCAGAGACGCCTTTCATTCATCAGAGCCTTCTTTTATTCAACAGAGCCCCATTTCATTCACTAGAGCCCCCTTAAATTCACCAGAGCATCCTTTCATTCATGAGGGCCCCAAATAGTTCATCAGAGCCCCATTTTATTCATTAGAGCCCCCTTTCATTAATGAGAGCCCCAAATAATTCACCAGAGCCCCATTTCATTCATCAGAGCCCCCTATCGTTCATCAGAGCTCCCTTTCGTTCATGAGAGCCCAAACTAGTTCATCAGAGCCCCAACTAGTTCATCAGAGCCCCATTCCATTCATCAGAGCCCCCTTTAATTCATCAGAGCCCTCTATCATTCATCAGAGCCCCCTTTAATTCTTCAGAGCCCCCTCTCGTTCATCAGAGCCCCCTTTCATTCATCAGAGCTCCCTTTCACTCGCCAGAGCCCCCTTTCTTTCATCAGAGCCCCCTCTCGTTCATGAGAGCTGCCCATTGTTCCTCAGAGCCCCCATTTCATTCACGAGAGCCCCCTTTCATTCATGGGAGCCCCCTTTCGTTCATGAGAGCCCCTTTTCGTTCATCAGAGCCCCTTTTCGTTCATCAGAGCCCTATTTCATTCATCAGAGCCCCCTTTAATTCATCAGAGCCCCCTATCGTTTATCAGAGACCCCTTTCATCCAACAGAGCCTCCTTTCATTCATCAGAGCCCCTTTCATTCATCAGAGCTCCCTTTTTACTCACCAGAGCCCCCATTTCATTCATGAGAGCCCCCTTTCATTCATGGGAGCCCCCTTTCGTTCATGAGAGCCCCTTTTCGTTCATCAGAGCCCCTTTTCGTTCATCAGAGCCCCATTTCATTCATCAGAGCCCCCTTTAATTCATCAGAGCCCCCTCTCGTTCACCAGAGCCCCCTTTCATTCATCAGAGCTCCCTTTCACTCACCAGAGCCCCCTTTCTTTCATCAGAGCCCCCTCTCGTTCATGAGAGCCCCCTCTCGTTCATGAGAGCTTCCCATTGTTCCTCAGAGCCCCCATTTCATTCATGAGAGCCCCCTTTCATTCACGAGAGCCCCTTTTCGTTCATCAGAGCCCCTTTTCGTTCATCAGAGCCCCTTTTCGTTCATCAGATCCCCATTTCATTCATCAGATCCCCATTTCATTCATCAGGGCCCCCTTTAATTCATCAGAGCCGCCTATCGTTTATCAGAGACCCCTTTCATCCACCAGAGCCTCCTTTCATTCATTATAGCCCCCTTTCATTCATCAGAGCTCCCTTTTTACTCACCAGAGCCCCCATTTAATTCATTAGGGCTTCCTTTCATTCATGGGAGCCCCCTTTCGTTCATGAGAGCCCCTTTTCGTTCATCAGAGCCCCTTTTCGTTCATCAGAGCCCCATTTCATCCATCAGAGCCCCCTTTAATTCACCAGAGCCCCATATCGTTTATCAGAGACCCCTTTCATCCACCAGAGCCCCCTTTCTTTCATCAGAGCCCCCTCTCGTTCATGAGAGCCCCCTTTCATTCATGGGACCCCCCTTTCATTCATCAGAGCTTCCCATTGTTCCTCAGAAACCCCATTTCATTCATGAGAGCCCCCTTTCATTCATGGGAGCCCCCTTTCGTTCATGAGAGCCCCATTTCATTTATCAGATCCCCATTTCATTCATCAGAGCCCCCTTTAATTCATCAGAGCCCCGTTTCATTCATGGGAGCCCCCTTTCGTTCATGAGAGCCCCTTTTCGTTCATCAGAGCCCCTTTTCGTTCATCAGAGCCCCATTTCATTCATCAGAGCCCCCTTTAATTCATCAGAGCCCCCTCTCGTTCATCAGAGCCCCCTTTCATTCATCAGAGCTCCCTTTCACTCACCAGAGCCCGCTTTCTTTCATGAGAGCCCCCTCTCGTTCATGAGAGCCCCCTCTCGTTCATGAGAGCTTCCCATTGTTCCTCAGAGCCCCCATTTCATTCATGAGAGCCCCCTTTCATTCATGGGAGCCCCTTTTCGTTCATCAGAGCCCCTTTTCGTTCATCAGAGCCCCATTTCATTCATCAGATCCCCATTTCATTCATCAGAGCCCCCTTTAATTCATCAGAGCCCCCTATCGTTTATCAGAGACCCCTTTCATCCACCAGAGCCTCCTTTCATTCATTATAGCCCCCTTTCATTCATCAGAGCTCCCTTTTTACTCACCAGAGCCCCCATTTAATTCATTAGGGCTTCCTTTCATTCATGGGAGCCCCCTTTCGTTCATGAGAGCCCCTTTTCGTTCATCAGAGCCCCTTTTCGTTCATCAGAGCCCCATTTCATCCATCAGAGCCCCCTTTAATTCATCAGAGCCCCATATCGTTTATCAGAGACCCCTTTCATCCACCAGAGCCCCCTTTCTTTCATCAGAGCCCCCTCTCGTTCATGAGAGCCCCCGGGTCCCCCGGGTCAGGTTAATTTTTAATTACTCACCAGAGCCCCCAATTCGTTCACGAGAGCCCCTTTTCGTTCATCAGAGCCCCTTTTCGTTCATCAGAGCCCCCTTTAATTCATCAGAGCCCCCTTTAATTCATCAGAGCCCCCTATCGTTTATCAGAGACCCCTTTCATCCACCAGAGCCTCCTTTCATTCATCAGAGTCCCCTTTCATTTATCAGATCCCCTTTCATTCATCAGAGCCCCTTTCATTCATCAGAGCCCCTTTCATTCATCAGGGCCCCCTTTCTTTCATCAGGGCCCCCTTTCTTTCACCAGAGCCCCCTTTCATTCACCAGTGCACCCTTTCGTTCATCAGAGACCCCATTCATTCACCAGGGTCTCCTTTTGTTCACCATTCATCAGCAAACCCTTTCAGCCATCAGCAACTACTATCATTTATCAGTAACCCCTTTCATTTATCAACTCATTTACTTCACCATGAACTCATTTACTTCACCATCAACTTATTTCACCATGAAGTCATTTACTTCACCATGAAGTCATTTTACTTCTCCATCAACTCATTTACTTCACCATGAACTCATTTACTTCACCATGAACTCATTTACTTCACCACCAACTCATTTACTTCGCCATCAACTCATTTACTTCGCCATCAACTCATTTACTTCGCCATCAACTCATTTACTTCACCTGCATCAGCAACTCCTTTCATTCATCATTTACCTGCCAGTGGTTCGCTGCAGATCTTGGGTTCATTACGGTTTTATTTCATGTAGATGAACTGTTTGAAGTGTCTTCATTTATTTTACACCATTTTTAAATACACAGTTTGATTTAATACCTTTTTATAGTATCCCTTACTTACGTTTGGGTAAACATCTCAAATAGTATATATCAAACCCTTTTTTGTGAACAATAAGCCTTTGGTGTAGTTTGAGACACATCTGAAAAAGCAGTCATCAATGAACATGTTCAAGAAGGATTTCATACATAAAGAGCATATTAGTCATATCATACCTTCCTACAGGAACGATCCGTGTAGAAGTGTATCGAATGTTTTCATAGTAGTATTATGATAGCTACAGGCTCATGGAGTATGCAGCCTGCGTGTGCATATTGAGCATAAAGCAGTACAGTGGATGTTGGTTTGAGAATGTTAGAACCATGTTGAGTATCTTCATCGTGAACACGACCTAGCTCTAATAGCTGCCACCTCTATCGTTTCACCCTCAATTTATACCCCTGTCATGTTTTATATTTACTTTTATGTTTGTTATTGGAACGTCTTGTCTGTCCTATACACGTGGTGCTTGAAGGCATCATGAAAACCCAAATATGCTTAAATCCGTTAGTTTTCACATTGTAGAACATGGCGATTTAATTGAAACTTTAAGGATTGTCTCACTGGATAGGATTTCCCCAGAGTGTGTTGTGTGAAGCAACAATGTATGCATTAATGCATGTCTAACGAGTCCATGCATGCTGTTCAGCCCCTGCTTGTACTCTGTTTAGTTAAGTGTCCATGCATAGAATAATTACTATTTTTCTTTCAGAGCACAAATGTTCTAATTTCTTCCTGAGTCTGATTTAGTCTCTTTAAATTCATGAACTGTTGATCTGTTTTCTTTCAACATTTAAAACACCTTTTTTGGTCAAAGATATTTGGTTCACTAATGGAAATGATACTATGAATTTGTATGTTAACTTGACATTGATTTTTATCATCGCAAGTGTTACATTATCCAAGACATCCAGTCATGTGTTGATATCATTATTTCATTAATGAATGGTGTTATGAATGATTTCGTTTTGGATATGTTTCTACTAATAAGCATGATATTTTCTGTTATCTTATTACTCAGTTGCACAGACGAAATGACAATCAGCGTAGAAATTAATTCCTCTAGCTTTTTATGCTTAAATATAACTGAATGTGTGCAACTGAATGCTTGAAATGGAGCATCAGCGTTTCGCCTTTCCAATTGAACTGTTTGACATATCACACTTCTCTCTTTCTACCCAATTCCTAACCTGTAGCCTAACGACATCTTAGTTTTCCACTCTCAACAGCGAACTGTGGCCATAGGACTCTAGCACAAGCCCAACAATCACCTACCTTATCAAGGAACCTGTTTTTGAATGGTAAAGTTAGGTTTCAGCGTTACAGCTTCTCTAATTGAGTGCTGACTCAATCACAGGTTGACTGCCAAATTAGAGAAGGTTGACAGCTTAGTTAGAGTAGGCTGACTGCTAAGTTAGAAAAGGTTGACTGTCAAGTCAGAATAGGTTGACTGCCAAGTTAGAGAAGGTTGACTGCCAAGATACAGAACGTTAATTGCTAAGTTGGAGTAGGTTGACTGCTAGGGTTACGCTAGTTGGAGCTTCTCATGTTGCTCCTGTGCGACACAGTGGCTAATTCCCATGTTTTGTACTGAAGGCCGAAATGGAGAGGAGACTATACCCATGCTGATGCTTAACCATACTGAAGGTACGGGAGGGCCTGATCACGCTCGATCTCGCTCGCAAAGTACTGTTGACAAATCACCGCCGAGGATGGTAGAAATATGCTCCAATCCCGACACACCGCTTAAAGTTACTGAAATCAAAAGTTCCGGTAACTATGACTTGCTGTCTTCTCTATCGACTTTAGCCGTTCTTTTCAATGTATTCAGTTGCAGATTATCTCCCCTTGTCACGTGATCAGTTAAGGGTTATAGTGATTGGTTATTTTTGTCAGTTGAAGGCCTTCGGTGATATGAGCTATGGTAGCAGAGTGCACGCCCTTTCTGGTCCGTTTTTTGTTTTTAGTTGGATTTCCTTTGATTTTTGTTGCATGCTCTAGCGCCTCTTGAGTTTGATCCTTGTGGTTCTCGTGACCTTGCTTTGTGTGTGCTCCTCTTCTAGCGAGCCATGTTGTCGTTTTCACATGAATTGATACTCAACTACTCAATCGTTTATTGTTGATGTGCAAGGTGTGGATCATTTATTTCATATTCAGAATGATGTTAAACCCATTGATTCCTCATTTCATTGCATTTTGCGTTGGTTGTAAATCACGTCACGTGCATTCATGATATTCAATAATCGAAACTAACCCAAAGTTGACTTTTGAATAGTTACTCAATCGTGTTTCTGAATGTGACTATGACTCGGTGTGGCTTGGCAATAATAACATTTAAGAAATGAAATCACCCCATGTTCATACTATTTAATCACACAGAGAAGATGGCCTTGTTACCATAGTTACTACGAAAAAAACAGGCAACAGAATAAGCAATTAGACGACATTGTCACATTTGATTGACATAAGAGTTTTTATAATCTATAGTTTGAGACTCGTCAATATCAAATCATAAAACTGTAAACTGTGTTGTGATGTTTTTAATTCCTATTCATTAAGATTCTATTTAATCTTCAGTTACATTGGACAGGGTGCTGTACGTTAATGTTGTGTTGTGTATATGATATTTTACGAGAGCTTCAGCCCCTAATCTTCACCAATCATTTTGCAGATACTCAAGGTGGACCAACTGCGCTGTCGAGTCTTCTTGTTACACCCAATGCTCAGTTAGCTATGAACTCAACAGCAGGGCCAGCTGCTCCGACTGCACCTGCACCGGCAGCGCAACTGCAGTGTGGGGAGCAGGACAAAATTTTAGAAAAAGGTACCTTTTAGCATGCTCCATTTTACGCTTTTGGATTGGAATTTGCAAAGGTCAGTACTATTAGATGTTGTAGGTGTACTGCAGAACCATAATACATACAACCTCTAATAATTTAAAGCGTTAAATATTATTTACCAAATTCAAAATCATAAACACCTTCTGGAAATACTTTTGAAAATTGGTTTGTGTTATGGTGACGCAGGGTGAACTCATACTACAAGGTTTCTTTTAATGTTATTTTAAAGTGTACAATATACAAACAGTTATTTGACAAATTTATTATTATTATTGCTTTCCTCTGGAAACCTTGTACTATGAGTAAAGTAGTGAGCAGCTTGTATTGGTAGCTGTCAGTTCTCTCGTGACATACCTGTGCTCTCAAAACATTAAAATATAAATAAAAACTTTGAGTTGAGTTTGACACTCGGAGAACTGATAGCAATAGTTTCATTTTAAGGCATGAATCCCTTCTAACACCGTATTCATTTCATTTCAGTGCCATTATTAATATTATAAGTAAGGTAAATTTCAGAAGCATTGTTTTCACTGGTAACGGGGTCTTGTTTAGTAACAAACAATCACTGGGCATATTTAAGAGTTCACGTTCAAATCTTGCTCAGTGAGTTGGTTAGAACACAGGGGTGTGTCCTCACGTCGTAGTGGTGGCAGTTTGCAGCATGGCCTAGTCTAAACTGAAGGAATTTTCTTATAAAGTAATCACTTATATACTTCCATTTCTACGCTCCGCTATCACATTTTGATCACTTAGTATGTCTGCAAAGTTTTATTCTTCACGTTTGCTTGAACTGTGGTACCGTTTGCCTTTTAACTTTTGGAATGTCATTCAGTTACGCTTGATGTAGTTTCTATTATTATTTCCTTTCATTATGATATTCCACGATCTTTAATAATATGTCGTTTCAAACATTAATGCAAAATTCACCTTGAAATATTAAACTGAAATAAAATAACATGCGAGTAAAATTGGTCAGTCAAAACATACCTTCAAGAACGTTGCAATGCTTTCACATGTTATAAAGTTACATTTGTGTAATGTCTTCAATTACATTTAACTTACTGAAACGGTTATGGACTTCAACTATGAATTATATTATTGACATTCAAAGTTGGTATACGTATATAACAACTTTTAAGATCGAAAATGTATTCTTTGCAAATTATAAAACATTTATAATCACCTGTTTCACAAACTGTTACTCTAACATGCCACAAATCGTTTCAGGATTACCCATTCCAACGTCAGATGGCGCTGTGATAGAACCGGTAGTGACGTCACTCCCACCTGGGAACGGAAGTACGACACCGACGTCGAACCAAGAACAACGAGCACTGGGGTCATCCTCCCCGACTGCCACCTCCACCTCACCCCCCACTTCCAACAACCTGGTCGTCGTCAACACATAGCTGGCTGGTCGGGGGACCTCCAGTCTAGCTTCTCTAGCTGCTTACATTTACGCTTCGTGAATGGACTACTTTGGGGAGGACTCGTTGGCCAAACTTGCCGCAGCAATGAGTTCACGTGACCAATGGCCGAACCTGGAAATATCGACGTCGGTTCGACCTGTTTTTAGTTGCGACGGGACCCGAGTTAAAGATAGCAACGCCAAGTCCCTTGATTTTTGTATGTCTTGAATGTTGCACTACAGACTATCACGGTGACAGTGGTGTCCATATTACAGCAATCTTCGCTACTATCACAACGCACACTGCGCATGCCAAGCTCGGATGATGTCACAATTAGGGCCCATTGCTATTGTTAAGGTTCAAAGTTTTCACATCTGCTTTTGTCGTCATCTGCTGCCATTCTGGGACCTTCTGGTTGTTGTTCACCCAGGGAGCCACACATTAACCACCAGGATGTGGTGGTCACGTGACTATGGATGGTTGCCATGGTGCTTCTAGTGAGGATTTTTCTGCAATGTGTAGCCATTGGTGATAGAGATATTGTCTATAAATCGTCGCGATACTCCCACGTATTTCACATTTATGGAAAGCTCGAAATTACCCTGTTTGATATAATGTTTAATGCATTTATGTGAAATTCTGTGAACATGTTATTTTGGTATATTTGTGATAACTTTAAATCAGAAAAATTACGTGTAAGCTGGATAATTGACGTGATTCAGAAGAAAGAGTTCCACATTGTGCTGAAGGATTGATACGAGTGTAAGAACTGACTGTGGAAGGATTGTTAAGGAGTGTTTCCAGAACACACGTCTACACGTCATGGTTTTACATTTACCTTCAAACAGTGTCGTCCTCACTTGCTCCATGACATTCTGTCAACAGCTTCCGGTCACGTGTAGATCGCAATGCGCATGTCTCTAGTCCCAGATGCTGTAGAAGCAACGTACCATTCAAGATATATTTTTCCACCTCTGTGATGTTCCCAGTCGGGATTGTCGTGTACGAGTTGTAGCGCAATGAAGTAACTTAGGCGCAGAAATGTACCAGTTCCATTTTGTTTCTCAGTGGTTTACCGTTGTGGCCATGTGACAACTAATCTCGCTTTTGTTTCTTTGATGTAATTACTGTTTTTCAGTTCGAAAATTATAAGAGAAGTAGACGTTTAAACTTATTTGCCAAAAGTGGTCTCTTCGGCCTTTCTAAATTTTTACATATGCACATATTCGTTAGCACTTGTCCGCACTAAGTCGTAGGACAAATGACGTCACGGAGATTTCATATCACCATGGCAACTCATGACGTATTCACTGAAACAAACATAATTATGAGTTATTACATCGAGTATATGAAGAGCGCCTGGGCTGGTAGTATTAAGCATCTGGTCGATAACATCGATATGGTAGCTTTGTGACAAGAAGCACTCGTGCTGCAAGGCGCTGTGATGGGAGAAACTTATTTGTTTGACGCAGCGGTTGTGATTTCATTGGATGATAGACTTGCCACGCCCACAGAGGGAGTTAACAAATCTAGGGGGCGTGGTCCAGAGCGCTTTATGTGTTATTCTGCGCAGTGAGGACTCACACTGATGCGTTGTTGCTCAGAAGGGGCGTGGCTGTTCGCCTAACTGGCACCTGCTTTTGTTTATTGATGCCTTCCTCGGAGGCCACTTGTATTTCATTGACAATACGTGATTCGTTCACGTTCTGAAGTCACGTGGTAAACACGTGGCTGGATATGTGATAAAGACACGAGGTGTATGTCGCCATCATCATGGTATATAGTATGACATTACTGGAGCGACACATACGATGATTTCACCATCACCAACGATTGGTTTGATTGTGAGCGTGGGTAGCAGACAGGGTGTCCTCGTCTACCACGTATGATTACATACTCATCTGCTTGCTAACTTCTTCAGAGTGCAAACGTTATTGTCATTTGTTGAATTTGCACGGAACGGTGTTGGGTGAACCATCCTTAAATCGTTACATACCAAAAGTGATTCATCAATAAATATTATAAGTATATGTTGATATACTCATTGTTCAACTGTTGTTTGGATTCCATAGGGCAATGATTCACCCAACGCCGTTTCAAAGAGTTAGTTACTACTACAAAAGGTTATCATGTGGAGTGATCTGCCGGTGTAGTGATGTGGTGCTACACAAGGCTATGAGTAGACTGTTCGAGGGCATTTAGGTGAATCGAGACGCTATTCATCTATCGATCCGAATACATAACCATTTTGTCTTAGGAGGGAAAGACACGTCATTTGGTTTTCAATTCCTTATTCATTATTCATTGAGTGATCGTGCACAATACCCTGCTGTCACATGGTGTGTCAGGGGGGCGATTGTGCGTTATATAGCTATATCATGGTTATCTTTGGAGAGTGATATACACGTTATATCATGTTGAGGTATGGACTTCTAGAACTGATGAGTTTATCTCCTAAAATCAGAAAACTGAAAGTTTTGTGGAAACTAGGCTCAAAGAAAGATTAAATAATCCATGTTTATAAGAAAAAAGTGAAATATTTAAGTATTTCAATTGTAAAGACTTTTGAAAGTAGTTAAAAAGAATGAATTGACATTACAAGTCATTGTCACGGAAAGTCCCGAAAGGTACCGAAATTCGTCGAGAAGAGCCGATCTAAGTTTCCGTATTTTAGTCCTATTTCCCTGTTCACACTACCGTGTCAGTGCATACACTGGCCAGTTGTCACTGCACTGTTCTTTTATCATGTCAGTAATAATAGTATTGAAAGACATATAGGCCTTGATATTCTGCGCATGCGCCAACTCTCTCAAGAGGTTTGCTGGCGTTTATACAACGAGTTTAGATTGCCTCGGTTTGGGCTTGGCCAGTCATCTGCCAGTGATTCAGGGACGATCATGTTTGCTAAACAGTAAAAAAGGGGCGTCACCCCGATCTTCATGCACGTTTTGGCTTTGGTGTCTGTTGATTACAAACTCCACTTCAGAAGTATACGGAGTTGAACGTATTGCATTGTATTAAACATATGATTGACAATTAAGGAGTGACAAAATTCTGTTTGACAAGGGCGTAATTCGTGTTGGGTGTGTATTCTTTAAAGGGGTCAGTGTGCATAATCACATCGAATTGTTGCCGAGAATACGCGTAAGTCTCGCTGGTAAATGACAATGGCCGCACTTCCGTTTCCTGTACATATTCTGTTTAATGATTTGAGTATATAAAGATTTGAGCAGAACATATTTGAAAGTGTTATCAGGATTTGCACCTTCTAATTTTAGCTCATCGAAAACTACATGTTTCGACATTGTGGAAAAATAAAAATCGATTGAGTATAACACTGACTTTGTTGTATGTTTGATGATTTGAAGGCGAACATTCTGGTTTTGGTCACCAATGCATTATGAAATGTCCCTGGTGAGTTGAGTTGAGTGTATTACATCACAACAAGGTATTTGTAAGCTCAAGGGACAGAGTGGCCTCTACAATATAACACTGAGTCAGAACGAGTGGATAAATATCATATCTGTAACATGATCTGAGCTCACACAGTTCTTCATCATGCTAAGTGTGCAAGGTTCGCTCAGACAAAATTCGAAAAAATTCATCAGGTGAATATAATAATTCAATATCTCGCCAAAAAGTAATAAATGAATAATAAAATAAGTGATGTATACAAAATATCAGCGAGTTGTCACCAACGACGAGACGGAGCCCCTAATGATGTAACAGCAAGCTCATATTATGTATACATCCTGTCCTGTATACATGTGTCAACCATGTATCTGTTTTATCCAATGGGCTTGGACTGTTTTGCGCTATTCTGTTGCGACGAGAACCGTCTTCTCTGTATGTAGGAACATTGTGTCATATGCATTTGGCCTTGAGAAAACAACTGGTAGTATTGTCGTAACGTCAATGATACAGTCTCTCTTTCGAAATACATAATTCATCATTGCGAAAAGAAGAACCCGTCCATTTGATAAATTGTTAAAGATATGCAGTGCAGACACACAATTCATATAATTTACATAAAATACATATTAATATTACATGTATGTCACAAATGAATTTTGTTTATCACACGAGACCTTTTTAGGGCTTATGGCATCCCGTCTTGACATGCACCCTTCATGACTTCTCTGGACTACTGCGCCTCAAAGCGAATCTGACAATGTTTGGAGATGAAGCTTGCACCTTGGAGATCAGATGTTGTACTGACTCCTCTTAGAGATGGATGTCATATGAATTCTTCCTCAAATCTCCTAAACCATTTGGTATTGGAAGCTCTGAATAGTTTGGTACTATCATTTTGGGATGGAGTCTTCGTTATGCAAATTTCATTGTCACACTCCCGAAAATACAGACGTAATAGTGGTCTTACTTAAAGTGGTGTTCCCCTTTGTTGAATTTGAATATTAACAGTGTACTCTTAACATACATCACATGAATATCATTAGTGTTCTCTTGGCATACATCACATGACTGTCGATATTGTACCCTTGATTACATCACATGATTATCAATATTGTACTCTTGAATACATCACATGACTATCAATATTCTACTCTTGGCATACATCACATGAATATCAATATTGTTCTCTTGGCGTACAACACAAGAATAACAACATTGTGGTTAGCATACAGCAAACGGTGATTAAAATTTAACTCGTGGCATACATCACGTGGTTATTAATATTGTACTCTAGAACTACTTTACACAAGTACAAATATAAATTGTGACACGCGGTTATCAATATTGTACTCTTGACATACATCGAGCGATTATCAAAACCACTCTTGGCACGTTCTTGATTATAAATGTTGCATCTTTGCCATGCATCACAACTATAACCATTGTAACAAGTCTAAACCCTAATCTCATAGATAATGAGGACAATTCTATAAGATGATCAAATGATAAAAAGCTTCCTAAATTTTGCAAATCGGTTGATGTACACATGCATACAACACATGTTAAAGGCGCTGTGACACGCTTTTCTTAATGAAATAAAGCGATCTCAAGAAATGGTAAATAACAATGCTAAATCAATAAAAAGAGTTCTTAAATGAATGTACATGGTTCGGTTGAGTCCATTTCCCTTCGAGTGGCTATTTTATTGTTGATACTCAGAGTAGAGTTTTAAATATGGTACACAGATGGAATGGTAAAAAATCTTGCTGTCAGAAATCTCAAATACTCATGAGACCAACACTTCACCTACTTCTCACACGTAGAGTTCCACACCACTGTCGCTTTATACGTCGCATCATTTTCTTTCGATACGGATAACCGTTTTCTACGGATACGGCTTATCGAGTCGTGTAATGAGATATATAACATAACAATACATTGTATAAACTTTAAAAACAAATAGCAAATTTGAGAACACAAAATATTCAAAAACCGTGCTACAGCGCCTTTAAAAGTTAACATTGTAAAAGTAACTACTATACCAACTGGTGATAACCTCAGACTCAGACTCAGACTCAAAACTATTACGTAGATGATGGCCCATGAGGCCTGCAGTACAAGACATATACGGTGATATAGTATAAGGATAGTATAAGGTGATAACCTTTCACTACATGATCAAAACTCTCTGACAACTAGAAGTATGTGCATGTGATGCACTGCGATGTCCCCCGCTCCCCGTCCTCTTAACATTATTTCTCAATTATTATTTTGAGATAGAGGCCGGGAAAGGTTCCTTATCCCTATATATGCACTAAGTTCAATTTGTTTCCATGGAAACCAGAAAACAAATAAAAATCAGAATAACCTTAGTAGCAAAAGGCAACACTCCAACACTAGGTCTAACCACATACCAAGTTTGGTAAAAAGAGAATGAGGCCGGAAAAGGTTCCTACCCCCATATGCACTTAGTTTAAACTGTTTCCATGGAAACCAGCAAAAATATACAAATCAGAATAACCTAAGTACCAAAAGGCAACACTCCAACTGCTAAGCAGACACAAACATAGAAAAAACAATTGGACGAAAAGTAAGAACTGAATTTCTGAGAGAATACACTTATTTACAAGAGAGTTATATATAATAGGCAATTGAGACATTAAGTTGATCTCAGATGATTTATTTGACGATTGCTAATGTATTTATTTGTTTCCTTCTTCATATTGTTCACGAAAATTGTAAAGGTAATAAACACTATACTCGACCTCTTTTAATTTACTAGCACACTTATCATTGAGAAGCTAATGTATAAGTATTTCCTCCGATGCCCAAAAAGCCCATGGAAGGAGACAACCGCACCATATAAACGAATATTTAACTGCCACGACCTCCACATGTTGAATGTTATGTTCAATGGATAAAAGCAGTGAGATCAGAATACAACCAGATATATACATGAACGGGCAATATTTTATTGACGCTTCGCACACTTTCACGAACATTCGAAACTACAACAGAGCAATGATGTAAGGGAGATAACTCCTATTTACAACTGAAAATAGTTTAATGCCGCTTCAGTTGGAATCAAACTGAGTCTCAAATACTTCGTTAAAATGAATTTACAAGTGAGATAAAACAGAAGATAGGCTGTACATGTATTGTTATTGTTATATCTTACATTCCACCTGATGAAGGAGTGAGCATATTCCGAAACGTCTTTTTTCTCCCATTAAAGAAGTTGTTATCCAGATAAGCTTCCTGTTCCTATTCAGATATTACATTGCGAAAAAACATAACGTGTTTAACAAAATTAATTTGAAGTCACGTACAAAAGGATGTTCAAGAGGTTGTCATGTTCCGAATTTACTACACCAGTTAACTCCTCGGTAGTGACGAAAATACCAAATATATCAAGTGGAGTTTAGCTGCATGTGCTTTACGTCACACGTTTTGCGAAGAACCAAGTCGTTCAACAATGAAAGTTCTAAGGTCAATATTGAGGGTTAGGTAACAGACATAAGTCACGGAGTTGTTGCAATAATTGCCCCTCACCATAGCAAACCATAACCAAAAAAAGTGTATGAACATGGTTCCGTTTTATCATAGAAATGTTATTGAACATAGATCGATGAGCATGTCAAGCATTAACGTCAGCCTGTCATCGACATACATCTTCGTGTTGTACGGTGAATACCGCTGATTGTAACACTAAAGTATAATACTATGATCAATATCGCACCTTTCCTAAAATGCCTTTGGGGAAGAGGGACAAAAATGAGTGAATCCGCCTCGCCGGATGCTGTCGGATCCTTCCGGATACTCTCATAATAAGGGTGATCCGGAAGAAACTGGCAGGATCCGGAAGATGGATTCCACCCTTTTTCGTCCTGTGAGGAATGTTCAAAGTCTGAGAGTGATATCTTTGAGTAACATGATCTTCCATTAGAGGCCATTTTTTATCAAATGCAGCTAAGTCTTAATCCCCATGTAATTCGTAAGAAAATCTAAGCAAACTAACAAGTTCAGCTCTTAATTGCAGTTTATTACAGTTGAAATTTGGTCGTTATATAGTTCATAATGCATGTACGTAATAGGTATTATTAAATATGTCAATACTGAAACTTTGGGTTCGTCTTTACCACCTTTTCGACAGAACGGTTTGACTTTGTAATCGAGTAATTGGCACTAAAAGCAAGCGAAAAGTCTGTAGAATTGGGAAAGATGAAAAATGTGTCGTACATGTATTATAGTAGACTGTTAATGAAATGCAGAGAACGTTAATTAGATTGCATACTTTGCGGAAGCTAATTACCAGTTGGTGGTGTTAATCGTAGCCAATACTCGTGGCAGCACCAATGGAACTGTCGCGGCACGGAGCTGGATGTAACGGGAACCTGGGTGTATTAAATGGCGCATGATGCAAACATGCCGTGTTGTGTCATTGATATGAAAGAAGGTGTCAAGTGTCCAGCTTATGGGGCTGCTAACATGGTGTCAGAAGTTTGAACTTTCGTTCAGGAATGAAGTTAGACTATATTTAGTACATATGCATCAGTGAATTTCATAGTATCATCAACACACTTTCGTAATGGCGCTTGACAAGTTTCCTACATGGTATCGACTATGACGGAGAGGGTGGATGAGAGAGAAGCTCTCACGGCATTTATGACTGATTACTTAGGCTATTGTACAGTACAAACTACATTCCAATGTGTACAGCTACACTTCGGACCACTCTCCCGCCAAGACTGAAAAAAAACTGATAGTATTTTTGTGGGAGTGTCAGCGTTCAAGCGTTCATGCACCAAAAGGAGGGTGAAAGCATAGGCTCTTGGGAATCTAGAGTGAGGGAAAGAGCAGTCTATGGAGAGAATGGGGAGTTTGAACATCAGGCAATTAGAGACAGGTTCTATTCGGGTCTGAATGATGAATCATTACAAGCAAAGTTGAACAACAATGAACACCGAGATAGACATGGTAACAAAGTGGAAATGAGAAAGGTGTCAGAGATTGCAGAGAACTATGAGTATTCCACTAAGAAATTAATGAGGCTAGCACGTAGTGACCAAGAGCATGTACATTCGAGAAACTCAAAACTTGTGAAACCTAGCAGTGGCTACTCAGGACATTCAAACAGAGGAGGGGGTTATTCAAGAGAGAATCAAAGTCAGAGAGAATGTATGTATTGTGGAGCCACCCGAGAGACAAAGAGTCCAGATTCATTGATATAAATGTGACAAGGGTGGTAAAGAAGGTCACATCGCACGAACAAATGTCTATCACGATCAAAGGGGGTTCATGTTGAGGATTATGGTCGAGGTGAACCTGAAGTCTGTCACCAGCTCTTTGCGCTGGACAAAGTTGTGGAACACACAATCAGTCAGAAAGGGGAAAAGTTCTTCGCAAAAATTAAATTGTCAGCATTGGAGGGACGTTACAGGTGGACCAGAGAACAACTTGACTCAGCATCTACAGCCAATACTTAGAGTGTGGAGAGTCTACAGGACATGTGTCCTCCTGGGAGCAAGGTGGAGCGATTCATCACTAAGTGAAATGCATTGCGGAACACATACGACAGTGGCATAATCAGACCTGTTGGCAAGAAATCTCTTTTGTGTGAGACAAAAGGAAAGTTCCACGAATTGGAGTTTCAGCTGTGCGGGAACGAGACATGAAGGTAAAACCACCCCTCTTGTGTGACACAGACTGTATCAAATTGGATTAATGAATATCACAGGCTATTCACCTAGGTCTGTGGCTGAAAGAAGCGATGAGGATGTGACTATGACTCTGCATGGAGTATATCATGAGAGAGAGAGGGAGGAAGTGAAGCGTGTGAAATCAGAAAAGGTTGACTCAAAAAGGCCAGTTGCAGCTGGTAAGCTCACAGAGGAAATAGTCATGGATAGTTTAAAAGATGTTCATACCGGTCTCGGGACTTGAGGGGAACCTTTGACAATCAAGATGAACCCTACTGCGCATACAGTGCAGGCACATCAAAACAGATGTCCAGTGCCAAAGGAAAAGGGAGCCATTGAAGCAATCAAAGATCTTGAAAACCAAGGTATACTGCAGACGGTGACCGAACCGACTGACTGGGTGTCTAATATTCTGTGTTGGGAAAATGCCTGATGGTCCATCAGGGTATACATTGATCCCAACCTAACAATCAATAAGGCTATTGAAATCCGAAAGTATCCCATCCAAACTGTGGAACAACTACTGCCAAAGCTCAACAAAGCTAGAATATTTTCGACAGTGGATATATGCAAAGGCTTCACAAACATCGTTCTTGGTGAACAGTCATCTTATCTCACAAACATGCATACGCCCATTGGACGATATTGATGGCTGCGGATGCCATTTGGAATCTCTACTAGCCCAGAAGAGAACCAAAGAAGACAGCATGACGCGCATGAAGGCCTGGAAGGAGTGGTCAACAAGGCAGATGATATCCTTATCTATGGCTCAGGGGATACGAGGAAGCTCTAGAAAAATCATGATGTCAATTTGTTGAAACTCATGTCCAGATGTTGAGAAGTTAACCTAAAACTCAACCCGAACAAGTTCCAGTTCAAAGTTAAATCAGTCACTTCAATGGGTCATCTTGTCAGTCCTGAGGGCATCACCCCTCATCCAGAAAGAGTGAAAGCAATTGTTGAAATGTCATCACCAACTGATGTCAAAGGAGTTCAGCGTTTCCTCGCCGTGTGCAGTTACCTATCAAGGTTCACTCCTCAACTCGCAGAAGCAGTCAAACCACTGACGGTGTTAACACATAAGGCTGGTGCGTGGATATGGTCAAAAGCTCACGAAAATGCGTTCAAGTCTGCAAAGAGCCTGATGGCAAGGACTACAACACTGAAGTTCTTTGACGTCAACAAACGTCGGAAAAGGAGGGGCACTTCTCCAGGATGAATGTCCGGTTGCATTCACCACTACAACACCAACACTCTCATCAGCAGAGCAAAACTATGCGCCAATAGAGAACAAATCCCTGGCCATTAGAATTGGGTGTGCCAAATTTTACTAGTACCTGTGTGGTAAAAACGATGTAACGGTACACAGTGATCACCAGCCATTAGATACGATATTCAAGAAACCTCTGAACAAGGACCCCGTCGTCTCCAGCGTATCCTGCTGCAGTTGCAGCCATACAGGTTCAATGTGGTCTACAAGAAAGGTAAAATCATGTACCTTGCTGCGCTTGAAACAACAACAGGAAACACTCAGGTCCAACAAGTGTTTGGGTTGGAGGTGAGGTGAGTTGGGTTTAACGCCGCTTTCAAGAGTAGTTCACTTATATCGCCGCTGCTAGTATTATGGCAGGTAGAAAGGCCGCAACGCCATGTGGCTATGCATTGCGTTGAAACCTGCGAGCATCGGCTGGAACTAGCGAACCATGGGCGGTACTACGCTGAAATTCAGCGTAGCATTGCACCCAAACCTCACTGTGTGTAGAACAGTTCTCTACTGCAGACAAAGTTGCCGTACCCCTGGCAGGATTCGAACCACGGACCTCTTGATCCGAAGCCGAACGAGCTAATCACTGCACTATCCCGCCCCCGTTTGGGCTGGAAAGGATTGACTCCAGAAAAGATATAGATATAGATATAGACATAGATATAGACTCTCCAAACACGCTACCTCAGACTATTCAAAGAATCCGTATGGAAACCAGGGAGGATACCACAATGACTGTTTTGTGTGATCTCCTATCAACAGGTTGGCCGATGTCAAAGACGCAGGTGCCTGCTCCCCTTCATCACTACTATGGGATCCGAGACGAACTCTCACTGTATAATGAAACTGTGTACATGGGATAAAAAGTGGTCATTCCTACCAGTCCACAGCCAGAGATGCTTAAAAAGGTCCATGTAGGTCATCAAGGGCCAGAAAGAAGCACTCGTCGAGCAAGGGAGGTGATGTACTGGCCGGGAATGCAGTCGGCAATAAAAAAATGTGTGATTAATGTTCAATATGTGCCAGTTATAGAACTTCTCTTACCAATGATTTCTCACGAGATACCAGACGGTCCGTGGCAGTTTATTTCTCAGGACCTGTTTAAACATGGAGGCCAATGGTATGCGGGGACAGTGGATCACTACAGTGATTGGTTTGAGGTGGATTTACTAGGACAAGACACTACAACAGCGGACGTGGTATCCATTGAAGATGCTCACAGATAAGCAGGCTAAACACTACCTCAAGAAGTCAAACCTATTCGAAGGCCTCATTGAACACAGGAACACATCAGCACAGGGGCAAGCATACTCGCCAGCTCAGAGGTTCTTGTGCAAACGGACACGGTCCCTACTGACGATTTCCAAGTCATTATTGATGGTGCAATGTGTACCTCTAAATGCTACATTGAAAAGTGAACTGTCAGACCGCAGAGTTATAGCAAAACTGCAGTATGATAAGTATGTGAAATGTTAGCATCCTAAACTCAGTGAAGGGGAACATGTCTATGTACGTCTAAATGATCAACATCGAGGTGACACACACCACACTCGTACATTATCGACTCATATGGCACCCAGATCAGGCGGAATCGAAGACACATCCGGAGAGCAGCACCAAATCACAGAGCTCAGTCAGCAAATAGCAGTGTGGAGGCAAACAGAGAATGGTCAAATAGTTCTAGTGAGGATCAACTGGAAATGAACTTAATGCAAGACGATGAACCGGAAGGGAAACACCTGGACAATGCACCAGAGGCGGAGAACAGGCACATACCTGAGAGGCCAACCATCACTACAAGATCAGGTCGCATCGCGTAGAGACCTGTCAAACTGGACCTGTAGCTGAGGAGTACAATGAACTGACATTTTAAGTGTTCAAGGATTCAAAGTCACTTTCTGATGTTCAAAGACGTTAATGTTTAAAGTTTAAATTTGTTCAGCATTTCATGTGTAACAGACTTTAACAAACAGTTGTTTGGTAACTGTAAACAATTTTAAACTAAGTTTCTTTTGGAAAAATAAATTCGCATGTTAACATAGCCAATACTTGTGGTAGCACCAATGGAACTGTAGCGGCACGGAGCCGGATGTAACGAGAACCTTGGGTGTATTAAATGGTGCACGATCCAAACATGCGGTGTTGTGTCATTGATATGAGAGAAGGTGAAGTGTCAAGCTTATTGAGGTACTAACAGTGGAAGCCAGTGAAACGATGACTACGTTGATTTTGCAGGGAAGCAATATTTAGTAGTGTAAACCTGAAGATGAGGTGACTGATTCAATGCAGCTATATTAGGTTCATTCTGTTTGGCTTACATCGGACATCATCCTTTAAAAAAATCAATGATAATCAATGTTTTGAGATTAAAAAGATAAAAATGATATCATCACTTTTGACACGCATGCCACCATTCGGGTTGCTGGAAGGTCGCCGGAGGGCGTTCTTTCAAGGGGAGGCTACTCCTGGATGGTTTAGAGTACATGCTACGAAGCGTTCAAACTCCTCATAGTGCTGCTACGACTCTCCTGCGTCTAGCCTTCATCAACACTGCTTTCGGAGCCGTGACCTCGAACTAGCTTAATGTGACCAAGCATTACCAATGACGCTTTCGCTTTATTTTTACAGAACATCATAACTATATCTATCTTATGTACGTAAACATATCATTTTCAAAGTTTGATTATCAATGTTTTATATGCAAATGATAAATTAAGACGTTTGAAAATATCGCGTTTGACTCAGCTGTTATGTTCGCGCAGTGATTTTGCTTGTTTTACTTCCGTCCACTCACAGTGTCGTTCCGGTAAAATATAGTACAGGATCATTTTTGACTATTTTTATTAATGTTAACCAGTTTTCTATAAATGTAATATCGGAATCATATACATGACAAGAGCATTTTAATTACATTAATAACACGTTACAATTTCGGAAAAGTGGTAAAATGTTTTGGTCAGGAATCCTGACCAAGACAGGTCCTTGAACCCAGGGATGATAGTTGATCACCCCTGGGAACGAGGTTGCGAAGCGTTCATAAATATAAACAACAAGTTCATTCAAAAGTATTTTGTTCTTCAAAATAGAATTGTTTGATCAGTGAGGTGGGTTGAGATTTAAGGCCGTTTTCAAGTGTATTTTACACTGCTGTTAGTATTGTTGTAGGGAGATCAGAAGCCGAACGTTCTAACCATTGCGCTATCCATCACCTAGGATCAGTGTACAACAGTCACCATTTATACTATATGTGAGGATAGGATCACGGGAACTCGGTATCGTATTTAAAATGTAGATAAAACGTAGGTAAACACCCTAGACCCTATATTTTGTTTTACTTTAGTTTATCTACATTTTAATTACGATATCGAGTTCCCATGGATAGGACGGGCATCACCGAAATGAAGCCGATACGTCTCTATCTTCTCTTATTGATGTTGAACCCAAAGAACGCATCGTGAATTTATGAAAATACAATCTCATATTAAGAAAATAGGAAATAAGGTACCTTCTTAAATAGAAAACAACAACCACGTTTGGAACAACATTTCAAGCACATAAGTAATTATAGATGTTAATATTGATTAATAATAAAGTATTGCAATTGTTCTTTCCCTTACTACCGTTTTGGTTCAGGAATACTTAAAGCCACATATCTATGAGTGACCTTTTTGAGTGTACATTGAGAAAGTGCTATACATCACATCTATAATCTATAACTATACATCATAAAGTGACAAGAGTCAATTGGTCCTATGAGAGAAAGAACTAGAGAGTCAGAGATACATCCAGGGAATGCATTATTCATACTGTCATATTCCATCGAACATCCAACTTCCAAACGCAAGGCATAACTCAATACTGCATGCCTAAAACAGTCAGTAATGGAGTCTGGCAAGAGTTATGCCTTGCATTGGGAAGTTGCCCAACATCATGCATATTGATACGTTACATATATAGCCTCACTGTTTACAGTCATATGAGAGATATGACTCGGGATTAACACACTTATCTGAACTGCCTACTCCAATACCATTTCAGTTACTTATTCAACCACACAGGGACGTTCCTGATAACACATGTGGTAGCAAAATTAGTACTTCTTATGTAGTGATTTGATTTTCTTCAGGTGCTATTTGTTTTCAATTTGTAATAATCGTCCTTGCATTATTAACTAACATCGTTATGTATGTATACCTGGAAATCTGGAAGGTTGATACGATTTGTCAAAAACATCTGAGATCTCGTTAATTTAAAAATGCACAAATCGAACCTAAAGCAGCGTTCGTAAAATCACCCCAAACTGCCACAATATCCCGCGTTGTTCAAGCTCAAGTCAATAATCTAGTTTTTCTTCTTTTCACATCATATTATGCAAAACAGTGACGAAATAGAATATTTACGTTTACATTGTAATTCTCGATTTTGATAAAACAATAATCTTGACCTCATATGTATGAATAATATATATTCATTGTAACGATGACTTTTTTTTAACGTAGGAGAACCTACTTAAAACAGTTGATTCTTGGCTTGGAAGTAACTCCACATTTGGGGTATCGTTAATTTGCAGCCCGAAATCAACTGTTCAGCGTTGTTTCTACATAAAATAAAGTAATTTTTGAAAAAGAAAACTAGGTACTAAGGTACTGTGTAACATTAATTATTCGCAACAGAGATGTCAAACATGCCTTTCAGAGCGTAACTTTCTGTGTCATGCAAAAGGCGATTGCACGTGCGTTGTTCATTTCATTTTGAGATGCACGAGCTTCATGAATTTACTGTCGTTTAGTTTCATAACAAACCTCGTTTTTAAGTGCACGTGCACCACACATTGCACATGGCTCATGGTGGTTCAAATAGACATATTCGTGTGGTGTAAAAGATGAAAACCTGGAGTAATATTCGCTATTTAAAGGTCCATCCATTGTGTTTCATAAAAAATATATTTGGCTTTGATACGCTCCAACTCACCATATAAGCTGTTTACAATACCAACAAATTCACCCAGATTGCATATTCATCTCCAGTCGCCAAATATATAATAATTAAAAGTATTCAACTAGGATTGACGCTTCAATGCTCAGGTCTTCTGCTTCTGACGCGTACCCTCAAAATCGGGAAAGTTCACACTATTTTCGATTATAACGACCGAATACCTTTATAGGCCTAATCGATCGGCAATTTTGGTGCCCACATTTTGGTGAAGGTTTTGTGAAATTATCGTGAGTAGTTCTCGATCTATTAAGGTTTGAAGTTTCAAATAATTCAAATAATTCAGATTATTAAAATTAAAATTCAGGCTCCTTACAGAGCGAGTTTTTGTTTATACATCAGTGATAATAATTTATGAAATTCAGAGAATAGAATAAAGAAATTTTTTTTTTTTATGATAATGCTCGATGAAATAAACCTGGTATTTGACAAACTCTATTAGTACATGTATTCTATAATTATATATTCGACAGCATATTCAAACTTGCGTTTTTCGCCTTCGTGGAATGAGGTGGACGAGTCTATCCTACTGAACTCACGTAAGGCACGTATAGCTAAACTGAAATTTAGTTTGTTGATTCTCAAATCCCCTTTACACAAGTCACATCTATTGAACAGTGAATATTGATAAACTATAAGGTAAACGAACGTGTGACTGAAACTGCCTGGTTACCTGTGAGTAAAATGGTTTACTCGGTAGCTTTAAACACTTGATGAAAGTGTTTTGGCACTGCTTGATCATAATAATTTTTTCCGACATAGTTACAAGTCAACTGCACAATGTTCAGAGTCTGTACAAATGGGTGTCTGTCTCTGGGAGATAACACTTGTTTTAGAATTCTGCAGTTGATTCCCGGCGGAGTGGCTACAATCAGTTGCGTACAAAATCCAGCGTGTGTCACTACAGCAATGTATCAGTGGTCTCTCCTTTTTGTGGATACATTTGTTACGTGTTATTATGTATGTAAAATCAGTATATCATACTGCAATTAGGCTTCCGAAGGTGACAGTTTGGAACCCTAAAACTATCTAAAAGGACCTTGTATTGATTTTGTTCACCCGATAACGAAGCTAATAACCCCTGAACGGCTTTTCTTGGTCCAATCGATTACTAATTTGGTCACTATGATGAGAATGGGCAGACCAGTCGAAGAAACGTTAACGTGTCCTAAATAATATAGCATTCGATATATATTCTTCTTGTGATATGTTTCACTCTGAGTATAGTTACTCAGTATCACATTGAAGAAATATAAATGTTCTTCTTATAGTCAGCCCATTATTTCATCAATACGATTGGATTAATAAAAATCCTTAAAACTCACAACCGTTTCCAATGCACCATAGTATATATTTTGTTTCATCATAAAAAGTATATCGCACTCCTAGACTGAAAAGTGAAGGCGTTTAGTCATCAGCCAAGGAATTTTTGTATGTGTTTTTAAATTTTGTTGGAAAGAGATTAAACTTTAATTTCATAAATTCTTCCAAAGTTAATTTGGCTAAAATACAACT
Organism: Gibbula magus; assembly: GCA_936450465.1. Lineage (NCBI taxonomy): Eukaryota > Metazoa > Mollusca > Gastropoda > Trochida > Trochidae > Gibbula > Gibbula magus. Next base: position 32,813,055 of record OW388289.1, read on the forward strand.
TTACTGTTAATCGACATATAAGCCTTATTTTATGTGAAAATCAATAAATGTGCCTCATTCTGCACACATTGACAACATTTTATGTATGATAAAACAAGCCAACTCATAACTCATCTGTTGTAGCCAAAGACAACGATAAATCACACATTTATATCCCCTTTGTAGCATGACAGTTTCAACTGGAGTATTTAAAGGGCATGTCTCCTGTGTCTGTGTCATAGCCCCACTTATGGCATGCTGTGTTTCAGATATGATGATGGGTTTGCCAGTCGCTCGATTTGCCTTAAAATGTATTTAGGCTGTTTCTCAATAAGGGAAACCCTAAGGTTAATGGTGTTTACAACCCGTGGAATAGTGGCTACACTTCAAGGGTGTGTTCTCCTGACTTTCGTGTGATCAAGATCGCTACCACTATCAAATGACTCATGAACTCGAACCCACCACCCCTAGACTTCCCAGAACACGGTAAAGACGTATTTTCAGTTTGCCCAGACGTAAGCCATATCGTTGGAGAACGTAACCCTGCATTGTTTTACCAGGCCACGGAGTATCTGGCCTGAGGAATTAACCTAAGAACTGTATTACTTAAAAGACTGAAACCAGACTGTTCCAGTCAAAATATTGTTTAAAAACATGTTTTCAGAAAACGTAACCCTAAAAGACATGTATTGTTAATGCTTAGTTACACAATAGCAACTATAGATATATGTAAACACATGTTCAGTATGTATTTTACGAACGCTTCAATTTGCGATTTTTTACATGAACACCGTGCATGAAAATAACCCAAGTTCATACCGAAACCATTTTAGATGAATATAAAAACTACTGATACTTAACAATATCATGATAATGCTTAAACACTAATAAATGGTATTTATACTGTTACTACTCTAAATAATATGAATACAAAGTAAGGTCGCCAAAAAAAAAAGACCTGACATGAAAGAATAGGTATGAAACTATCATCTAGGTAATGCTATAATTCTTAGATTCATACACTTTTGTGGTCTGTTTTGGCTGAAATGGGATGAAATCCCGGTCCTATTAGAAAATGTCATGCAGCCTCTTGACAATTTGATAAGAAAGGGAAGTAACTTTGCGACTCGGTAGCAATTGCGGAATGATTTTTGACATTACAAAACGACACATTACAAGAACAATCTTTCCGCTTCAGACACCCTACATTAAGCCTATCCTCCTCCTCCTCCTGTGCAATGTAAGTAGGATCGGCGTGCAGCAGAAGTAGGTTTACTTCTTCTTCCAACCAGGCTGAAGGGGACGTGGAATAGTGACCTCAAGCATTCCTCATCACTAGAGAGAGTTTCATTATTCCTAGGAGATGGACTAACATGAAACAACTCCTCATGATAGACGCAAAAACAACCCTTAGCACTAGCTACTAATGTTAACGACACTAGAGCAACTGCGGTCAGATCAGCAACGAATATGCCAGAATTTTGTTTACAAGAATCGCCAAGGTGAAGTCTGTCATTCACCAACATACTTTATCCGGGTCACGGCAACAAATCTGTAATAGTTCGAGAGGTCAGGTACGTCACAGAGGACTTTTTGTGGTGAACTATATTTTGTACATGATGTTAATTGACCTTGTCCGCCAATCTCGCTCCATTGTAACCAGGTTCTTTCCACATAAAGCAGGATGAATGACAAACAGAACAAGATGTAATGTAGTAAACGACCTCGGACAGCTCTAAAACATGGCTATCAACCAACAAACAGACTGACTGACTACCTTGGATATATTCAAATACTTACTAATGGAAACATGAATATATGAATCGCTATTACTACCGTAAGTACTGAAAGCCTATTTAACACACATGCACATGTGAGAACTGTACGATTATGAACTAGACGTAAAATACGATTATCCACACATGTATATACGAGAATAGGATATCACGTAGTCCTCGTAAAAAGTCAATATATTGTGTAAATTAATAGGTTCAAAGTCTATTGTCATAAAGTAGAGAATTACTTCAAAGCTCTTAAAGGGGCAGTAGCACGCTTTTTCGCTCAAATAAGTCGGCGAATAATGTCACCAATAGTAAAACACCCTTCTCTCTTCAGAAAATCAAGTTAGAAATGAGTGGACATGTTTTGGGAGCGTTTTTGTAATTCAAAATAATAAAATGTGTTCACAATAAAATGGCCGCCATCCATTTTTTTGCTTTTTACGCAACATCGTTATTACCACTAGGGATAATTGGTTTGTGTAATAGGATGTTTTACCCCCTTATGTAAACTTCAATGACATAAACTGTCATTATAAATGGAACATTTGAAAATAAATTACTGCCCCTTTAAGTAAAGGTGTGAAATAAATCAAATAAATCAGTATAGTTGTTTATAATGAACTACATTAGTTGGTTAATTTGTTTTCGTAAAAGGTAGCTCTGTACTTAGTGTATATTACTGATAAGCAATAACAAATCAACGAATGTGCATTCCTTCATAGTATTATCAGAGATCAGTTAAGTACGGTTTATTCTTTTTATATGTTTTATAGCTGTACCACATTCATTTGACTTCGAAACTTTAGACTTTGATTACTCATAAACATAACAAACATAAAACATATAAACGACACACTCCTATTCCTCTGAAAGTGACATTCGTGACATTTACTTGTACTGAGAAACATCCCTTGACTTACTGATCATATTATCTAGCGGTTTATTATAACCAGTAATCGAATTACGGCCACTACAACTACAGAGTCAAACAATAACTGTAACCGAGTCCAGCAAAACAGAGAATGTTGACAGCTGATCAGTATCTCATCACTATATACTACAATACTACAAGAAACCAGAACTCCTCATCATTATTTATGACATTTATAGAGTACACAGACCAAAGGTTTCCAGACTACGGGAAACACAGTCAATATTCCAGTACTCGTCAACTCCGGGTCCTTCCATGGAGCGCTGTGGTGATTGTAAGTCACTTTGATAATCTAACCATGTCCAGAAAGAGCAATAACCGAATATTGAGGAACGCAGACAAACTTAACAAATAATCAATAATTCACCATGAAATATAATCCCAGTAGTACTAGGAGACCGGAGCTTCTGATAGTCAGCCATGCCACAAACTGCTGTCTGCCTCTACGACACCAGGAAATAACCTGGATAAAGGATGAGCTCTGGGGCTAACTTTCGTGAAGTTCGTTTTTGGTTTGCTTCAAGATCCCGAGTTTAAGGACTCAGTTTTGCTGTTTTTCATATCTAACTTAAGAAATATCCTTAGAAAGGAAGTCAAAGCGGTGTTTAAAACGTATTTATTAAAACTTGTGGGACCAATTCGATGACAAAAAAGGCTTGAATGAAATGTTTAACCTTCAAAACACATTGCTCACCATCTGTCAATATATATATATACTCTTAAAAAAAGAAACTTGACATAGGTGTAAAACGACTTTCCTCAAAATATCTGAAAGCATGATATAAAAAGACCTTGAATAAAACAAAAAGAAGGTTGACTTTCTCACATTCAAAGAAACACATAAAAACTGCACTGACGTAGCGTTTGGAGAACAATTGTACCAATTCCCCAAAATGCAACGGGCTGTTAAAACGTGCATCACACGATCCTGCATTTATGCATGCAGGAACCCTTGCTCAAGGAGTATGAAACGCATTATGAACGGGGTGTTCACACAGACAGTATAACCACAGTAGATCCAATTTCAGACTGCCAAGGCTGAATAGAGCTCAACGTAACAACGTAATTGGCAGATTGCAAGGTGGAGCTACTCAGCAAGATGTGGCCAGGCATTTTAGCGTATCCCGACAGACAATCTCTACATGTTGGACCCGTTACAACCATGCCAACAGTGTTGTCGACAGACCAAGGTCAAGGAGACCAAGGGTGACAACTTCAGCACAAGATCGATACATCAGAATGCGTCGCCTTCGAGACCGCACTGTGACTACACCGTCTACAAGTACGCAGATCCCTTAACTACACAGAATTTCAGATCAAACAGTACGTAAGAGATTGAAGGAGCCTGGCTGACATTTCATCTACCTCTCTGAAGCTAACTCTATAGTGTTTGTGTATCTGGCTGATGACATGATTAATGTTTGCAGCATCGCGTGCTTGGATCCTCAAACGAAGTTTGAATGGTGATTTCTGTGTCCTTTCTCCAAAAAATGCGTTTATATCAAATTATTAAATTTTGAGTCAGTGTCAAGTTTCTTTTTTTGAAGAGTATATATATCACTTTACTTGATGTGAGCACATTCGACGTTAATGAATTTTGAGTTGGTATCATAAACAATAAATCTAGTTTTGGATGATCAATCTTCTTAAAATATTTGCGTTTGTTCCTTTCTTCTGAAGAAAGCTAGCCGCTAGAGGCTGCGATACTACAGAAGCGGCATTACACAACACTCACTATTCTGAAGAGATGAATAACATACAGCCTCGAACAACATGAAATTAAAGACAATCGAAATATAGCACTGCATAACCAAATTATATTACTTTAGACCCATGTCCACTGGGAACGGTTAAACTATGCATTAATTACTTAGAACGAGGGAAGGAATTTACTATGTTGTCGAGCAAATGTGACATTATAGTGTGGGTCAGGTGAGTTGGGGTTTAACGCCGCTTTCAAGAGTATTTCACTTACATTGTGGCTGCTAGTATTATGGCAGGGAGAAAGCCCGCAACGCCATGTGGCTATGTACCGCAGTGAAACCTGCGAGCAGCGGCTGAAACTAGCGAACCATGGGTGATACTACGCTCAAATTCAGTGTAGCATTGCACCAAAACCTTACTGCGTGTAGAACAGTTCTCTACTGCAGACAAAGTTGCCGCGCCCCTGGCGGGATTCGAACCTCGGACCTCTTGACCCGAAGCCGAACGCGCTAACCACTTTGCTGTAGGTCAGAATAATTGTTGTCTGTTAAAGATACGTATTGAACTTAAATTGGAAGCTTGAAGCCGAAAATACTGACGTTCTAAAGAATTTTCCCACTCAATTTGAAGACTTGTAAAAGAAAGACGAACTCTTAAACAGTTTTTTAATCTTCTGTTTATTCTATCACACAAAGGGTTTATCAATCACAACAAGTTATCAATGAATAAGTGGGGTTCAAAAGGACAGTTTTCAAAAGTTAATGGTAATAACAAGTTTCTTAAAAGTGGAAAGTTTCTTTAAACGTCAGTATACAAAATGTAGTTTGGATGAACCTTACACCTGGATGGTCGGAATCTGTTCATTTTGTCATCATTGGTGTCCACTACTGTTATGAATTATGGATCACATGCAATATCCTGTAAATTAGTTGTAATTAGCATATCCGGGATGGAATAAAATGATCCTTTTTTAAAATTGAAATTCCCCACGTTAATAGTCAAGATGGGATAAATATTGTTTAGACATAATTCACTGGTCCCACGTAAAAGACATATTTGAAAGATAACTGAATATCTTCAAAGTACCACTTCAGTAGTTGGGTTTTACACATGCACAGTTTCAGGAAGATATGGTGAAGGATTTTTTAGTTCTGCTGGAAAGGAACATATCCCTGAACAAAGACGAACAAGTTTCAGAAATATACAGCTGCGTACCGAAAGTTTATTAACCTACATGTGAATCTAAGTGCACATATCATGTAACTTGACATTCTTTGTAACGTCAATAAAATTACATCTCATACAATGACAATGAATAAGACATCCATGAGTAAAACAATCATTCTTAAACGTATCCTGTGATCACCACGGCAGTGGTATACGTTTATGAAATTTGGCATAATGAACAAGACAGAAGGGGTCCAATTTTGAAAATTTATTAATTTTCGAATAAAATTGACTAAAGATTGTTAAGATTGACTAAATGAGAACAAATTCACCACCAAATGCATTGAATGAGTATAAGAGAAAGTATATAATGCATGTGAGACCCAGTTGATCACTTACTGAATATGTCACAGAAGAAAATAAAAACCGTAGTTTTGAAAAGATTGACCCCTGTTCACTTCAAAAAGCTTTAGCAAACAATGAACGTCTGATTAAAGATTTATGTTGATGCTTAATGAGTTAGAGTCTCATTATTTGGAGAAAGAGTTATTTCTATCAATGTATTATTTCTGCGGATTACTCTTGACATCATTTTAGATGTGTTTTTATGTAAGACATGAAACAAAGTCCAGTAACTTCTTGTTTTCAGAGAAAATACATTTTAATAACGACTTCAAGATTTTCGTTTCTTGTAAAACCTAAATAAATTGCAATAGACACACTTTCGACGTAAGCAACAACTTCCTGTTTTTCCATAGAAAAATAGTGTCATAAAAACCTATATAGGACTACCTCTGGTTTTATTCTTTATAACATTCTGCACAGTCTTAGGTAAATACAATAGCAAAGAGGGTTATTTAAAGATAACATTTGAAACAGGATAAGATTTTTTTTAGATCCATTGGCTCTGTAGCTCGTCAGGCTTTAAAAATAAACTAAATACATTTCAAAATAAAAAAAATTCCATGAGAATTTATTACAGGTATAACATAATCAAGTACTTGGGGAGAAGATGAACATAAGTTTTTCCTTAGGTAGTGACCGCTTTGAACCATATCTGGGGTCACAGGGTCACTAATTCTACAATACTTCTAATTATTATAATCTCAATTGGCTAATGACCCTGCATACAACATTTCAACATCGTATGGCTATTCATACTTGAGAAGAAGGTGAAAATAGGTTTTCTGTGACCCTGTGACGGGATCACAAACTCTACAATTTAGATTTCTCATTTGCCAACGATTCTGTTCCCAATTTCACATTTCAGCTCTCTAGACATGTTGGTACAGGGGCAGAGGCAATGAATACATGATTTGTTTATGGTCGTGAACCCTGCGACCCTATGTGGGATCACGGGGTCACCAAATTTACAATTTGGAATCCAAATGGGCCAAGGAATGTCTGCTCCCGAAAGACAATGGAGAAGATGAACAAGCGAAAAGTTTACAGACGGGTGGACGCCGGACGTCGGACGTCATGCCATGCCCTTAGCCCAGTGGGCCTTTCAGGCCCGATGAGCTAAAAATAGGAAAACTAGCTTTAGCGATGAATTGGACATTGTTCGACTATGTAGACATCTGTTGTTTCTTAGTCTTGTACCAAAATAATTTCAAATTGTTTACTTGAAATTATACAGTTGTTTTTAACATTGTCAGTCAGTCGATACCTTAAGATCTTACTGTTGATAATACAATACATTCCTGGCCTGGGGAATAAGTCGATAATTACAGGAAATAGCATCCATGTAGAGCAATATCGTGTTACTTCAAGTTTTATATTGTATGAAGAAAACTCCAGTTCTTTTTGGTGTAAAAAAGTTAAATTGGGAATATCAAATTGCAGTAAGAGCTGTTTATCTTTTTCATGTCATGTTAGAGAAGCAAATAACTTGAACATTTGAATTTGTCACAATATTTGTGGCTGTTTTTTAAATGTCAATTAAAATCGCTGTTTTATATCAATCAGTAATTTTTTGACAAAATATTAATTTTACAACAAAGAAGAATCGTTGTATATACCACATGAGCTTTAGTCTTATTATTTGGAAGAACTATTTTATCACTGCAAATATCGTTCATCCTGCTATCTACTGTCCGACATATCTGTTATTTTATTGAGATTTTGTTATTTACGTAAAAAAGTGACCTGAATGAAGCTATGTTAAACAGTCACATCATGTTTTTTCGAGAATGTTAAAGTTACTCCACTCTCTTGGAATATTGTAGAATAATAAGGTGTTCGTTTCAAACATTGTCACTGGTCTTTTAGTTACTTTCTTACGGTACATAATTAATTATTTTTTCCAAATACTACCTTCTACGTTTGATAAAACAGTGGATCTTATTGTCATTGTCTTTGAAATTGTTAAAAACATTCTTATAGGCGGGGTTTACACTACGTCCGTTTTTGGGATGCGATGCGTTAAAAATAATCGCACCAGAACGCAACACGTTATTTTCAATGAGTTGTCATACACTACGTCCCCTTTTTTATGCGATGCGATGCGATGCGATGCGAAGCAAATAGAATCTGTTCTATTTTATTCGCATCACATTCACAGTCGCATTGGAATTCCCTATATGACGTCATATTTCATTAGGGTATTTCCCACCACGTGTAGGCAAAGCAGTCATACAAAAATTATGCCAACAAACATTTGCCATCAATACATACAAACATGCATTCAGACTTGTATACATACATACATACATACATACATATATACATAATTACATCGGTACGTACATACATATATTTGTAATACATACATGTGCATCAGATTATGTACCTTTAACCTGTACATACATCCACTGTACATACACCTACAGTAATTAAATACATCTGTTCATACATACATCTTCATGTACATACATTATAACAAATGGAACATCAAAATCGCATGCGTCAACGCAATGCGATTTATTCGGACGTAGAACACCGTATTGCTGACAATGATGTTTTCTACAAAGAATGAGACGCATACTCATTTATGCACCATTAAAAAAGTCGTTTGCTAGAAGACGTTGAATCAATAAAACATTTTCTCTTGCTGTCAAATGAATGTTGAGTGCAAAAAATACTTATATAAAAGCAGCAATTTGAACGGCATCCAGAAAATTCAAAATAATAAAATGCCAACCTATATTTCATGTGACTTACGAGTGTTTGTACTTTTTCTTGAATAGACTTCATTTTTGTTCATTCTCAGTATATTTTGAAAAGTGCACAACACCGTCTGTAATTTTATCGGTGGGCGATATTCAACACAATTCTATTTTCTTGTTATAATTAATAATGACAGGTAAAATAGTTAAGATCCTGTGAATCTGTGGAATTATGAAAATAAATGTTCAAAAGTAATGTGCCGAACTGTTTTACATAAGTAATTTATAACTATTATATCAAAACCAAACTTTTACCAAGAACTATCAAACACAGCAAGTTAATTCCAAAATTAGGTACCAATGACAAATAAATAGTTTCTAGGTTGTAAATCATTGATTGTCCAATAATTGCAATGACAGTTACACAAGATGTGATGCAAAGCAGTTTATTTTCTAGTCTGGTGACTCTTCTACCGAACAGTAAATAACGTATCAGTTCTTTAATGAAAATGTCAAGGATTGATGTCTGGGTCAAACATGTCTGGGTCTTAAGGTAGATAAAAAAAAAAGCTCCATCGACTGACTTTTATCTACTATTTTGTGAATTGTTTAGTTTGTATATCATTGGCTTTGTATAATAGAAAAAGCATGCGTCGCTAACAGGTCTTTAGCAAAGCATGGTGCATGTGGAATATATTATCATTGGTTATTATCTCGCTTGTTATGCTTACAAACAGTATCATTTGAAGCTTTCCCGTCAACATTGATATGATCTAAGAGGACCATCTCTGCGATATCCCATAACTTCAGTTCTTTCAATGCTTAGTACTAACAGACAGTGCAGTTAATACACATTTAAAGGTACATCCATTGTGTTGTTGGGAGTCAAATATGCCAAACGTTATAAATGGTTTATTTTATCGAGAAGTACTAACTGTTACCGAAAAATATCGTTTTGATGATACTCGACTTAGTATATTGACGATATGAAGGTAAAAGTATCGATTTCTGATCGAAAACCGGACAATGCACCGCTTGTGACGCGCGCCAATGAGTCAACCGTTATTTTGGAATCTTATTTAAACCAGACAAAATAAAAAATTTGGGTTGAAAATGTTCAATAGGTCATATAACTACTGTGCATGTAAATAGGACGTGCACAATCGGTTTCTGCACATGCATAATGATGTTACTCGATTTTAATTGGAAACTAGTAATTATGATATGTTTGGCGATTGGGGATGAATATGCAAGCTGAGTGAATTTGTCTGTATTGTAAACAGCACATATGGTGTGTTGGAACGTATCAAAGCCAAATAAAATTGTATTAAACACAATGGATGCACCTTTAAAGTATGACAAACGGAAACTTGGTTTAAACTTATTAATGCAAAGAATTCAAAATGATAAATTTGCACAATTCAGAGTACAATACAACAGTGATGCAATATATACTATATTCAAAAACTTTCAGTATTAAAACAATATTTATGAATTACTGCGTATATGTGTTAAAGAATAAGTTCTTTGTCATGTGCAAAACATTTAAAAATAATATAAGATAAATGTCAGAATGAAAACACTGATGTGAACACAGTACACATTCAATAATATGTGTCTGAATCATCAGTAAATGTATCAGGGTGAGTCCGGTTCTCTTGATTGACGTACCTATCACATCGTATCTATATTCGTCAGAGAGGAAATCCCTTTAAGTAAATCTATCAAACCTTAGTAAGAAAATATCCGTAGAAGGTCAGAGTTGTCAATCAAACAAATAACGATGCAAACAGATCACTGATAATATATGTCCGTGGGTTTGCAATGATATTATCACTGATAAAATCCTTCAACTGCTGGTAGTAATATCATGACTGATATCATGTATCAGCATGTCAGCAGTGATATCATAACTGATGAAATATGACACACTGTTGTTAGCAGTGACATCAATACTTATAACTGTTTCAGGGTGTTGGTAGTCATATCATCACTGATAAAATGGTCCAGTTGTTGGTAGTCATATCATCACTGATAAAATGGTCCAGTTGTTGGTAGTCATATCATCACTGATAAAATGGTCCAGTTGTTCGTAGTCATATCATCACTGATAAAATGGTCCAGTTGTTGGTAATAATATCATCCCTGATAAAATGGTCCAGTTGTTGGTAGTCATATCATCACTGATAAAATGGTCCAGTTGTTTGTAGTCATATCATCACTGATAAAATGGTCCAGTTGTTGGTAATAATATCATCCCTGATAAAATGGTCCAGTTGTTGGTAGTCATATCATCACTGATAAAATGGTCCAGTTGTTGGTAGTCATATCATCACTGATAAAATGGTCCAGTTGTTGGTAGTCATATCATCACTGATAAAATGGTCCAGTTTTTGGTAGTCATATCATCACTGATAAAATGGACCAGTTGTTGGTAGTCATATCATCACTGATAAAATGGTCCAGTTGTTGGTAGTCATATCATCACTGATAAAATGGTCCAGTTTTTGGTAGTCATATCATCACTGATAAAATGGTCCAGTCTTTGGTAGTCATATCATCACTGATAAAATGGTCCAGTTTTTGGTAGTCATATCATCACTGATAAAATGGACCAGTTGTTGGTAGTCATATCATCACTGATAAAATGGTCCAGTTGTTGGTAGTCATATCATAACTAATAAAAAGGTCAGTGTGTCGGTAGTGATATCACTGATAAAGTATTTCAGTGCGTCGGGGGTGATATCATCATTGATAAATGTTTCATGTGTCGGCAGATTGCACTTATCATAGTTAATAAGCAGCTGAAATAAATTGACAAAACTGTCAAAGTAAATAAATTATGTTATGAAATATCAAACAAGGTAAATGAAGTCAAAGAAGAAAAATCTTTGAGTAACTAAGCATTGGCATTTTCCTTCACCAATATATTTTTGTTAGAAGGAAAAGGTCGTTTAAACTTTAAAACTGATACTTTGTTCATTAATCACTGTTAAGAATCACTGAAATAAGGTCTACATCCACTTAATCGTCTTCCATATTAAATAACATACGACCTTAAATGAGATCTTTCATAAAACGAGATGTTGCATAAGTCTTGATGGTCCTACAGGTAATTAATTCGCCAATGTAAGCACAGTCACGTTTCCATTACACCTATCGTGTTTTTACTGAGTTTGACATAGTGCTTGGCTTTGTTTGGAACCTTTTATAGGCTTCATGTCATGAGAAGTTAGAGAAACATTTCAACACAATATCAAACAACAACATGATGTTAACCTCATATATCTTCTTCAATATTTGTCAAGAAAATGTTGCGATTCAAAACATCACTTGCGAGGAACATTGTCAAAATGACATTTGAACAGCGATAACAACAGCATAAGAGTATTCGAACACTCATAAGTTGATACCTTGGAAAGAAATCGTTGAAATGTCACTGATATTTCAAAATGAAGAACTATATGTGATCCAAATTAGTTTCTTAAGCATTTGGAAATGAAAGTGTCCTTCTACAGTCATGTGTCATTCGTATATCGTATCAGATAGAACATCTTCACACATATTGCAATAACATGTGTGTTACTACAATTGTATCCTCATAATCAATTACAGCAGATTATTTCAGTCATTATGAACACACATGAACTTTTATAAGACATTGCAGAGTTTCCTGGATGCAATCCATCCCTCTGTAGGTAATTTGACACACTTTCAATTTGATAGTGAAATATAAATTGCATCTTCAATTGAACGTCATCTAGTGTTGACAGAGAGAAAATGGTATCTGATTGAACTTTTTTGGCGTCGAAATGAGCCTGCCTTTTGCATTTTGAAAGATAAAAGATTCTATTACTGGAAATGTCAAGCATCATGTGGTTGCCAAGGAAATTGTCTGGAGTACATCAGTGGTATATCTATAAAATATCATTAAAATTTGATTCATATTTCCGCATTGATCTTGAAGAGTACTCTTAGTGTATTGATCTTGAAAAGCATTATTGGCTTATTGATCTAGAAAGGCATGTGTACCGTGTTATAACCAGTTAACTGATGTTAAATAGAGTTATTTGTGTAATAATCTTGTCACACGTGTTATTGGTGACTTGATTTTGAAAGTGCTATTGATGTTGGAGAGTGTTAACTTGAATAATAATAAAAGTCTATTATTCTTGAAAAGTGTCATTAGAGTATGGAGCTTGACTGAGAGGGTTTTGTGCGTACTGACTTTGCAAATTGTTTTATTCGTGTACTGATGTTGAAGAGAGTTAATATTGTATCGATTTTGAAAGTTTTCGAAATTAAAAGTATTATTAGTGTATTGATTTGGAGGTGTTGTTCGGTGTACTGATAAACATACTGTATTTGAAAATTAGCTGCATTTAACATAATTATAATAGGTCTAAATTTAATTTAAATTCCTATGCATAATTTACATTATAACTTATACTATATTAAGATAATGCTAAAGATATTATACATATTAAAATTACATTGAAAGCTGGAAGCTGAAATTGTTTCGATGAATCCTACACCCCGAGAGTCAGAATCTGCTCATTTAGTCATCATCTGTATCCAATAATTGTAAGAATTTTATGTCACGGGTAATCCCCTTAAATGTATTTTCTCAAAGCATTACTTATAAATAGTTTCAAAATACATCTCACAGCTATAGGACAAGTGCTTTATATGGTGTAGGGAATGGCCACTTGTGTTATTATCCAATTATGCACATAAGTGCACATTGTGAAAAAAACCATTTACAATATGAGCAGAAAACATTCAAATTCAAATTTTAATCATATTAAAAATGAAATAAGAAGATACTATAAATTATGCAAATACATTGCTCACTCGAACAATAAACAAACAAAATTCTTTGCGTTTTGGTCATCACTCCACACTCTATTAATATAACCTTATTCACAATGATCATCTTGTTTCTTCCATTCAATCCCTTTATAGTGGAGTCCCTTAGTGTCAAAATTGAAAAAAATTGGCTTAAAGTATGAAACTTGGCATAAATGATCATCAGGCATGTAGATATTCATTTTGCCTAGGATCCAAATTTTTGGACCGCGGGAACCTGGTCACGTGACCTAAAATCCAAAATGGCCGCCAAATTTTCGTGAAAATCAGTACTAAGCTAAATAAATAATTATGTGCATGAATTTAGTCAGATTTTTTGTATATTATAAATGGATGTCTACAGAATACATGTACTTAAGCATACAAAGTCCCTTTTTTTGGTTTATTTCATTGCATATTTTGTAGTTAAAAAGTCAAAATTTAAGTTTTTAAAAATTTTTGGTTGAAGTTTTGAATTGTTCTTTACTTTGTCTGATCTATAAACATTCTTGCATGTTGGACATGCTGATACACAATATGGGACATTTGAAAGTCAGCACCTGAATTTGCTTGGCCAAAATCCAAAATGGCAGCCAAATTTCCATTAGTTAAAATAATATAAATCAATATTATTATATTATTACATAATAAAGAATTCAATACATTTAGTTAAGACATCCTTTTTAAATTAATATGTACATATCAAATAAATAACATCATGCTTTTATAATGTCTAGTTTGTGACAATTTTCACTATTTAAGTGCATATAGTGCATATTTGTTAAAATGTTTAGGTTTTTTATTAGAATTTTGGCTAAGATTTTAGGGTTCTACTTCGAAGGATTGATGCAAATAATTGTATTTGGGTCATGTTGATATAAAATTTGAAATGTTCCACGTTTAGTATTTGCAGAAACGGTAGGCCTAAAGTTCTAAAACTTAGATTTAGAAGTCAACACCTTTGTATGTTTTCCATAGCAACATGTGATTTAGTATGAAGACATCTGAGCGGCGGGGGCGACATGATATTTTATTTCAAGTTATCATCATTATGTCAGATGTCATATACAAGAATTGTGAATTGTTCAATTAAATAAGTCAAAGTCAAAGTCTTTATTCGGTATTGGAGGCCTCGTGGCCCAGAGTACAATTTTGTTGAATGCATTTTGTATGTGGAGTGCAACAACCATAACAATAACATGGGTATATAATTTGACAGTAAATGCTAAATACAATGCTTCTACAACATCAAAATATGGGAAAATATGAAAATCTTTTTACAAATAGGTTTCTTTTCAAATACAACGCCAGTCCTTTCAATACGTAAATATCTTTTGAAGACATAAGTTGCTGTAGTTTTTCGCGGGTAGGATAGTGATGAAAATATTTTAGAATAAATGTGTTTCTACTAGAAGTATAATATTGACAATTCAAAATAAAGTGGAACTCATCTTCGACACTCATAGTATCACACTTGTCACATATTAAAGCAGATTGATCAACAGTTTCTCTACTTTTCTTATAACGTTGGTTCTGTTTTTTCAAATTATGAGAAAGTATACGAAACTTTGTGAGACAACTTTTAAGTCTTTTTCAAAAGAATTTGATAATAAATAACTTTCTGGGGCCAATAGTGATTTATAAGAACTATAGTGACACAGAAATGTTGAACTATTGATTTGCTGAAACCAATTTTGAATTTCTAAATCTATACAACGTTGTTTAAACAATCTTAGAAAATGATTCATATCTCCACAATCCTGGGCGATAGCCTTTTTCTAGCAAAATATAGAGAAGTTTCTTTCTGTCTACATAGTCAAACGCTTTACGGAAGTCAATGAAAGCAGCATAGAAGCGATGCTTAGATTTCCTGATATATTTATTCAATTAAATAAATCTGTCATGGTAAAGGTTAAGGCCAAGCAAACATGTACAAATAAACGCTTAAAGAAACATTGAGTATATTGTTGGAGTCATATATGCCAAACGTTATCAATAGTCAGTTAATAGTCAAATGTCATTTAGATATTTGTATTAAGAAGTAAGTACTGACATTTGCTGAAAATCATTTTAATGCTAACCAGTTCTGTACAGTGAAAATATAAATGTGAACAAATGTGATTGACAACCAGACATTGTATGTCGACTGGTGTGCACCAATTAGTCTTCTTTTCTTTTCTATAGCAGGTACAAAGACAAACTTCGGTTGATACTGGTCAATAGTAACTAGTATACATTTACTGTGCTTTTTCGCTCTCGAATGCTCTGACGATTGACATGAGAACGTGCTCATTTTTTAAAGACACATCTCTTCAAAAACATTAACCAGATTGTCAATTACTTTTTATCCTTGTACAATGCTCTGAGCAGAAAACATATGGATAAAGCGCTATATAAATACTCATTTATTATTTATCAATAATTGGGACCTGTAATTTCATCTTTTGAACAGGTTCACGGTTTGTGCTTAATTTTCATCAAACACATGTAATTGTCATATATTTGGTATTTGGGGATGGATGACATAGGATTGCAATAATGTAACATCAATAAGATTTGGTCTTAGCAGATTATTAAATTTATTGAAAAACGTAGATGTTTATAACATTTTCTCGGTATGTATATACATGTATATAGTTTATGCCACTCACATTGCTAAGCTTACAAATATTGTAGAAAACATCTTCTTTATTGTGAATATACACATGCAGAGTGTATGCTTACTTCTTCAACAGATGGTTCACGTATGTTTAGAATAAAACTGTTGTTATCCAGAAATATTGCTTTCTGAAAACATTAATAAACACTGCTGATATTAATTGAAATGTTAATATCACAAAAGAGCTATATTCGACATCTATCTAAACACTGTACTTGTACGTGTGTTTACTTACAGCAGACAGTCTCTGAACACATTACTTAACTTCTTTAGAAGAGGTCTAGCGACTTTGAAAATGACATGGCTTGTATATTGCCTAAAACAAATTAATATGTTCTTCCTTTAAATGGATCCATTTATTCGAGAGTTATTTTCACTTCACCAATTATATCTATATGCGCTCATAACAACTGCGGTTTGGTTTCAGATAGAACATGTAACAAGTTCAAGTTATGCTGCAGAGACCCTAATCAATCTCATACTCCTCCTCTATTCCAGAGAAAATAAAGTGTCACCGAATTGCACCAATTTTAATGTTTAAGATTTTAACTATGTTTCGGTGCCATATATACTTTTTGCATAGGCCGTTGTCAATAATATTGTCTAAAAACGTTTTTAAGTTTCGACTTCTTCATAAGCCTCAGCTGCTTCACACCCTAAACTACGGTAGGCGTTACAGGGAACCAATCCTGAAAACTTTAAACAACTTCTTGCAAAGAACCATTATTTGGGGAATATGATCTTTGTTGGATTTGTAAATTTAATTGCCTTACTCCTGAAAATTAGGACGTAGTAGTGGTGTACTCCTTTGATGAATATGATATATTCATTTGATAAAAAAAGCTATGTATGGAGGAATAAATAGGGAAAGTACATCCACGGCTTCCAAGCATTGCATATTCACTGTAGCTCGGTAATTTAACATCAAGGTACAGACCTCTTGTGTATTGTATGTAGAATGGGATGTGTTACTAGGGAGACAGGGTCACTGAGGGGGCCACTAGGGTTGGGTGGGTTGAGAATACAACTGATGTGTTTGCTATTCATATTTATGTAATTTTCACATAAGTTTAAACAATGTATCACTTTAGATTACTTTATCAATATTTATATCTTAGATCATAAATGTATCTTGTAATACTACAGTTAGTAACCCTAATTAGATTTGCCTAAACAATGCATTAGGGCTCTAAAATAACAATAGATAGTTGTCTCTGTAGCTCATCAGGTGTTATTGTTTGGACAGTCAATACATTTACAATTTATATTCCACATTGGTCAATATGTGTCTACACACAAAACAATTATTCAAAACCTTTACAATCTAAGAAATAAGTAAACAGATATGTGTTTAGGGTGTGATGTTTATTATATAGGCCTGTATCAATGAACTAGATGTGCTAATTATGTATCGCCTTTGGGGAAGGATTTTCAATAGAGGGCTCTTATTTTGGTTACATTGTTACTTTGATTTAAAAATAACAACATTGTCGGTAATATTCATCCATTAATGTATGCTAATGGTGCAACCAACAGTATTACACTGGTTTAACTAAACTGTCATATATGATGCTATAGATGGTCACCTTCAACGCAACATTCTTCACTAAGTACCATCCAGAGGCCCACTTCTGGTGAAAAGAGGAACATTTTGGCACACATCTCCAGCCAAAGGCTACACCATTTCTTTACTTATGTCTCAGTGCTCACAGGAATTCACTCATCAGACTCGCAGATGGTCCAGCCATGAAGCGTGTCATTGTCGCTGAACTTGATTGAAAGTGGTCGACAGGGTTGTATACAGATCAAGAGTAACAACAACACGCGCCAACACATAAAAGTGCATATTTCCCAGTAACCACTTGTCGTTATGCATTGGTATTATGTGTGTTCTATTCTTTTCTTTAAATGCAATTGAATTTTGTATATTTGCATAAACATATGTACTGTTCTTAATTGTAACTGGATGTACAACTCTCCAAATCATTGGTGGAAATAAAGAACATTCATTCATTCATTCATTCATCATTAAGGTTTAGGTTAGCTTTACCAGGGACATTATATACATATCTATATAAAGTCCCTGGCTTTACCAAGAACAACATTTAGTCAATTCTTGTGCGTCATCAATATGCTACATAAGAGTTTTCGTCGATCAGTCATTGCTTCTTACAACATGGTGATACTACAATTGATCTTGACCATGACCTGACCCATTGAATTTTCCTCAATATATAAAATACATTCAATATGTTTGAAAAAGATATATCCATAAAAATATACCGATGTCGGTGATCATACAAGTTGCTTTAGAAACAGAACAAATCAGGTTTTGACTTTCAAACATAAAATTCATAAATTAAGTGTACATATTAAATAAATATATATCAGATATCGTATAAATAAACTTCTAATATCCCATATTGTGTATCAGCATGTCCAACATGCAAGAATGTTCATAGATCAGACAAAGTAAAGCCCAATTAAAAAGCTACAGCCGAAAATCTATAAAAACTTAAATTTTGACTTTCTAACTACAAAATATCAAATAAGGGATTTTGTATGCTTGAGTACATGTATTCTGTAGACATCCATTTAAAATATATTAAAAATATGACTAAATTCATGCATATAATTATTTATTTAGCTTAGAACTGATTTTCATGAATATTTGGCGGCCATTTTGGATGTAAGGTCACGTGACCAGGTTCCCGCGGTCCAAAAATTTGGATCCTAGGCAAAATGAATATCTACATGCCTAATGATCATTCATGCCAAGTTTCATACTTTAAGCCAATTTTTTTCAATTTACCCCAAATTTGACGCTAAGGTACTCCACTATTATTTACAATGTGCAAGAAACTACTGTTTACAATGATGAGGCCATATCGTCGTGTAAGAAGAATGTCAACACTCTTTTTAAATTGAGATGACATCATGCAAATCAACAAGTTTTGTTTTTTGTTTATTTTCATATTCCTATGTACCAACAATTATAAACATTGTCTTATATGCATGTATACATATGCCATGTAATGTGATTTCTTGGGAATAAAAACATTAAAAAAGGCTGACAGTCCTAACCTATCAGTTATTTGTTAATTTCTACACTTTCCAGAGCACGAGCAGTGTTGTTATCCGAAGGTGTCATCAAATGTTTTCTAGTGAACAATATTTTGGTAACACGTATACATGAAATCAATAAATAGAAGATCCATCCACATGCATTATGAACAAAATCATATCACTACAAGTCTTTGTAATTTTATTCTAAAGTCACCAACCTTCTCGATTGCTGCACCACTCAACATGATGTCAATATATAGTCAATTTATTATGTGGAACACAATTAAAAATATCGAGGCTGTCATGTTGACAGCATTAGAAATGAAACACAGGAAAATGATATATGGCATTTAGTGAACATAGGCCATGCAATCAATGTCGCTAACCTTTTTTCCTGTTCATGATGCAATCATTGTTTACAGTATGTGAGTCGACCACAATGCCTTGCGTGAGAAAATAATTAGACTTTAAATTGAGACTGGAAAACACCTTTCCAAATATTTGTGATGTCACCTGTTTCGGTTATCAAAATTTGTAGACTCCAAACCGAGTTGATAGTCACGAGCCACAACATGGAATACGTTTCAGTACCAAACCGAATTCTGCACTTGTTTCAATTTCCTCTTTCGATGTTTACCTACCAACATAATAATCAAATTTAAAACTTTAGCTGTGACATATTTTCTTCGACTGTTCATTCTGTGAGAATCCAAATGAATCGACACCATTACAACATGTAATACTATGTACCTCCATTATGACCTTGATCAACTAGTTTTTCTATTCAGGATGGACTAAAAATATTCGTTTTGATTTCCAAATTGTAATTACTCGTATCAATTATGAAAAGAGGTAATTAATTCCTAGTTAATAAAACTGTATCTCCCTTTATACTTTTCTCGCCATAAAACAACCACCTGGGTAGTAATCATAAGTGTATGTTTTTTCATGTACTTGAGTTCACCTATGACTTAATGATTACTTTACGCATACTGTAAACTACTTGACAAAAAAAAAACGTTACAAAATAGAATCTAAAGCGAAATACTTCTGCCTAATAAAGTCGTTTTTGAATGTCTTATATAAGGATATGTTTTGTATACAGAATTTTATTCATCAGGGTATAATTTCAAAATGTTCAAACTCACATCGGGTGCTGAAATCACTATTTCATGATAATCTTGAGACGGAATGTTTGACATTGAAGTGAAGAATATTAATAGATGGAAATTATGTTTATAGAAAATAATAATGGAATAATGTACCTTCTTCAACGTCATTGCTGTAGGATGCATAAACTCGAAAAAGTCCTAATTCATTCTCCTACCTGACAATCGTCATGTTTCCATCACACTTGGGATAAAGCCTTTCATCCCTGAGCCAGTGTCAGTGTCTTTTTCAGACTCATTAGAACGGTTCGAGATAATAATTACACGCCTACATCTGAGTCATAAACATCGTAATAGCTTCATTATATGCAAACAGAAAACGTATCTGTCAGCAAATGATGTAATGACATGTTTGACCCAGACATGAAACTTTAACATTTCCATGAGAGACTAATGTTATATACTGTAAATCAGCGTTGTCTAAAGAGTCTTTAATAACTGATCATGATATTCAATGCATCTTGTTACAAGTTTGTAATCTGTACCAGTCATTGCAGGCATTTAACAATCTATTAATAACTATTAATCCCGAACTGTTCTACACGCAGTTTGGGTACAATGCTTAACTGAATTTCAGTGCAGTACCACCCATGGTTCGCTAGTTCCAGCCGCTGCTCGCAGGTTTCACTGCAATGCATAGCCACATGGCGTTGCGGGCTTTCTCCTTGCCATAATACTAGCAGTCGTAATATAAGTGAAATACTTTTGAGGGCGGCGTTAAACCTCAACTCACCTCACCTCACCTCACTATTAATCCCCTTACCATCTACTTTTGGAAATAACTTTCAATGAAACACATTGAAGTTTTATTATGTCTGGCAACAATATAGCAATAACTATTTGGCTCAGTCAAAAGTGTCTGACATTTCCGGAGTGTTCTAAACTTATATTCATCGTTTCTTTTACCGGTAATTATATAAGTGGCCACATAATCTGGGAATTAACGTACTACAGTAGATCATTCTTGGTGCTATCTCATGAAACTAATTGATGATCGATTTCCTTCATATGTTAACATTATTGAACTTTTTCAAATATTAATTTTGATAAGCCCATGCAATCCAGATGTTAATATGCCGTCTCGAAACAAAGCCCAAAATATTAGTTATTTGATTGAATTTGCTCTTTACAGTAAGAAAGTAATTGTGAAGGAATAGATCTCAAACAGTGACTTCTTGTTTTTTTCGAGAAAATACAATCTTAAAGGCCTTGTAGTACATTTATGCAAATTTTATTTTCTCAAATTTTCCGTTTATTATTAAAGTTTATACAATATATTGTTACATTAGATTGTAAATGATCTCATTTCATGACCCGATAAACCATTTCAATACAAAATGGTTAACCGTAGTGGAAGAAAATTGTGCGACATATTTAGCGACAGTGGTGAGGAACTCTTCAATATGAGAGGTAGATTTGTAGGTCTGATGCCAATTTGAGAGGTCATATGAATGACCATTCCATTATAGTGCCATATTTAGAATTTAACTCTGAGTGTTTAGGTATCGCTAGTATAGTCAGATCACTTGAACTACCTTCGAGCTGCCATTTTAATTAAACACATTAAAATGGCCACTCGAAGGGAAATGGACATGCATGGTTTAAATAAACCATGTACAATCCTTTTAGAACTCTCTTTATTGATTCAATAGTAGTATCTAGCCATTGGTGACTCTTATTTATATTTTTGAGAGCACTTTATTCAGTAAGAAAATCATGGTACAGCGATGGTATTACTTCACACTCTTGGTGTAATGTGGAATAATAAGGTGTTCGGTTTGATACATTGTCACTGCTCTCTATATGATTCTTTTAGTTACTTTCTCCAAACAAGTTATAACAAAATTACATATTTCAGATTCTATGAACATGACTTTTTGTCCTTCAGGAATACTTCCTTCTACGTTTTAAATAAATAAATTAAAACGATATCTCTTTTGGTCATTGTCTCTGAATTTTCTGAATATTTCTTCTGAGCATCAAAAGTCAGTAAGGCTTGGCAAATAGAAAACTCTGTTTGCCAGAAGACTTTGAATCAATACATCAATGCAAGTTTGTTTTCTTGCTGTCAAATGGATGAGTGCAAACAATACTGATATAAAAGAAGTGTTTGAACAACTGGAAAACAAAATGTCAACCTACATTTCATGTGACTTACCAACATTTGGACTTTCTCTTAAATAACCTTCCTGTTCTTTGTCAATTCTCAGTACATAATGAAAAGTGATTAAAACCATATGTAATTGTTTTATCAGCGATATGTGTTTCTTTCCGAAATCAGCTATCGATGACAAATGAATAGTTTCTAGTTTGGATAAATGGTCATTGACTGTTCAATAATTGCAATTGATGGTCCAGACAGTTGCACATTTGAGGTGATATCAGTTTATTTTCTGGTCTGGTAACATTTCTGGCTATGAGTAATTTAAGTCTCAACTCTAAACTGAAAATGTCAAAGATTGATGTCTGGGTCAAACAGGTCTGGGTCTTATCCACATGAAAACACTGTACCAACAAGTGTTGTCAATTCTTCATTAACTTTTAAATAGATGGTATATAATTAGCTTTGGAATATAAATGCGTCGCAAAGTTTTTTACAATGCAGACAGAGCAAGGTGCATGAAACATATCATCCTTGACATCAGGCTAAATCTCTTTCACTTGCGAACTTACAATTAATACTCTAATACAGTCTTTGAATCGGTGGAATAGCATATTTCATGTGTTTTATTCTATCATACAAATAGTTTACCAAACCACACAACAAATTATCAATGAATGAAGTTTTGAAGATAGGTTGGGTCCAAAGGGACAGTTTTCAAAGGTCCCTGGCAATAACCAGTTTCCTAAAGGTGGAAGGTTTCTTTTGAACGTAAGTATAGTTGGAGCGAATCCTACACGTGGAGGGTCGAAACACAACTATCATCGGTGTCTAATATTGGTTTGGATTATAGGTCAGGTGCAATCTCCTGTAAATTGCCTTTCTCAAAGCAATACTTATAAATAGCTTTCATTTACATCTCACAGCAATAGGACCAGTGGTTTATGTGGTGCAGAGGATGACCTTTTGTATTATTATCCAGTTATGCACATATGAATGATTAATACATATAGTTTCCAGGTTAAATAAAAGCAGTATCATTATCTAAGGTGCGATTATGCGATTTTACGAGTAAACACTATTTTGTGAACATATAAATATAAATGAATCAATAAATAGAACATCCTTCGATATGACATGACACTATGTCGTAGTATTTATTTACAGTGTGTGAGTATACTACAATGGGAAGTATCAATGAGTGCAACAATTATAGACCTGTAGCTCTGACAAGTTGTCTAGCTAAAGTCTTTGAAAAGTGTGTTTTCAAATATGTATTTAATTATCTAAGAGACAATAAGTTATTAACAAACCTCCAATCTGGTTTTATTCCGGGAGTTTCTCTATCTAATCAATTGACTTTTCTTTATGACTTTATTGCCAGAGAAGTTGACAAAGGTAAGGAAATAAGAGCGGTATTTTGTGATATAAGCAAAGCCTTTGATAAAGTATGGCACAGGGGAGTCATTCATAAACTAAGATCTTACGGTATTTCCGGAAAATTACTTCAATGGTTCGAAAGCTATCTCGATGACCGATCACAACGTGTCGTTATCAGCGGTTACAGCTCCGAATTAAAACCCGTCGCTGCCGGCGTCCCGCAAGGTTCCGTTTTAGGACCACTGCTATTTTTTATTTATATCAATGATATCGTTGACGATATTGACAGTAACATACGGTTATTTGCAGACGACACATCACTTTACGTAATAATAAACGACCCTAATGTAGCTGCTCAATGTCTAAATAAGGATTTAGCCGTTATTACAACTTGGGCTAATAAATGGCAAGTTGACTTCAATCCAAGTAAAACCGTCTCAATTCAATTTACCCGTAAACAAACCCATTCTATCAAACCGGACCTTTCTATGAATAATACAACTATTAATGAAGTAACGTCTCATAAACACCTTGGAATCATTCTGCAACAGGACTGCATGTGGCATAATCATATTGACAGCATTGTTAAAAAGGTGAGTCCGATGGTAAATTGTTTAAGAAGTTTTAAATACCGTCTCAACAGAAAAACCCTCCAGACCATGTACAAATCTTTCATATTACCAATTTTTGATTACTCATGTCATATATGGGACAACTGTACTAAGGAACAGTCGCTGCTTCTTGAAAAACTTAATCTCGATGCAATCAGAACTATCTGTGGCGCAGTCCGTGGCACAAGCCATACAAAATTGTACTCGGAGACAAGTATTACCTCTTTGGAAAAAAGGAGAACTCGCCAAAAATTATATGTATTCTATAAGATAATAAGTAAATAATTTGGCTCCTGAGTATCTATCAGATTTAGTACCGGAGAATGTGTCTGACGCAAGTCGATACAATCTGAGAAACCAAGCTGACCTACAAACTATTAAATGTAATACAAGTAATTATTCCAAATCTTTTTTACCAGATACAATTAGCATCTGGAATTCCCTTCCCCCAGACGTTATCAATTCAAACACGCTCGGAGAATTTAAAAGAAAATTAAAAGAAACCAATGCTAACCCAATAAATTTCAATTTATACCACGGCTCAAGATTTTGTCAGATAATTCACTCCCGCCTTCGGCTTATCTGCAGCGACCTTAACGGTGATCAGTTCGCGAGATTTATCTCCAATACACCGGCCTGTAACTGTGGACATCAATTGGAGGATGCACTCCATTTTTTCCTTACCTGTCCCAATTACAACGCAATAAGATTAAACACATACTTTTTTACCAAAAGTTATAACCTACCATCTATCCTGTACGGAAATGCTGGCTCAACCAATCAAGAAAACGACGAACTATTAAAATCTGTCCATCATTATATTTTACATACTCATAGATTTTCAGATTTTTCATAATTTACCCTAACGCCTTGCAAGTAAATAAAAAAAATAAATGTTTAAACCGTAAATCTATCTAAATATTGCCCTCAACTGTTTCTTTGTAATAAGTGCTGTTATGAATGCTATTATTGTTTTTGATGTATTCTGTTGGTGTGTGTAAGGCTCTAAATTTGTGTTTCTGTGAACGTCACTCATGTTTCATGTATATATATGTGTATTTTTGTAGGGAGCGGCATTCAGATAAGCAAAGATTTGCTTGTTTGCCAATCCCGTCACTGTCTTGTGAATAAATACGTTTAAACCATACTACAATGCTTTGCACGGGAAAATAAAAATATTGAGACTGGAAAACAGCCTTTGCAAAAAAGTGAGATGTCACAGATTCCGTTTTTCAAAATCTATAGACTCAAATCAGATCAAATCAGCAGTGAACACATGCAAGTACAGAACCGAATTCTGAACATTTCAATTTCACCTGTTGACCTTCCGCCGCCGACTACCACATTAATGACAACATTGCAGAAAACCTCAAAACATAATTGGTAAGTTAATGTTTTGTGTGTTGACTGTGCTTGTGTCCCTGAGACATTTTAAAAATATAATTGCAGATGCATCCTGTGATGATTGTAAATTACCTTAATATGGTAAAGTGGTTGTACTTGCTATATATTTAAATATTACTTTTGATAATCCTAAACAGAGACCATCTATTTAATACCAATATCTAATGTGGCAAGTAACATACTTTAGGAATATTTCTTGGTGAAATCTAACTGAAAGATTGTCAAGTACCTTAATATGATTATAAATTATTGTCAGACTCACCCAATCCAAATTAAAACTTCAAAAGAAACAAAACTGTTTAAGTGATCAGTCATCAATACCAGAACAAATGTAATGACACTGTTTTCTCTTGCTCAAAATATGCTAGCAAATGAAACAGAAAATTAATTAATGAGAAAGTCTAAATTCTCATCAGTAATACATAATATTTGGTGATATTGTACAGAAACTTTCCCGAAAGCATGTCAATTGTTGTTTTCATATCAGTATTGTTTGTAGCAACAGCCATTTGTGAGGAACTTGCGTAATGTGTTCGTGTCACGACCTTGAGGTAGCAAACATTGAATGTCTGGTTGATGCTTAAATGAGATTGAGTCTCGCTATTTGGAGGAAGAACTATTTCTATCAAGACATTGTTTGTGTGGCGAAGTCGTGACAGGATTTTCATCTGAAGATATCCAGAGGCAACAAGACAACACAATCTATTATTTAAGACATGAAGAACTTGCAACTTGAACTTTGAAACTTCCTGTTTTTCATGGAAAATACATTTTAATGACTTCTTCAAGATCTTCGATCCTTGTCAACATGGATAAATTGGAAAAGTCATAGTTTACAGTATCAGAGAAAATATATTCATTTCAATTCCTCCTTCAAGATTTTCGATATCTGTAAAATCATTTCAGAACAGAACTCTTCACATTGTTAGAAAAAGGCAATAGAAAATAGAGTTATGTAGAAAAACCATTTGAAACCGGATAATAGAAAATAGAGTTATGTAGAAAAACCATTTGAAACCGGATAATATAAAAAAAGTAAGAATGTCTTTTAAGATGAATTGGACATTTTTTAAATATGTTTCTTGGTCTTGTACCAACATAATTGCAAATTGTTTACTTGAAATTAGACTTGTTAATAATACCTTTTTCGAACGGGACATTCAAAGAAAATATCTCAGGAGGGCAATGACATTAAGTTGAAAATCTTTTTATTTGGTGTGAACATTTTTAAAATTGAATATTAAATCATAGTCACATAAAAATGTTGATCTTTTTCATGACATGTTAGAGACATTGAAAAGCAAATTAATTTGAATTCATCAACATATTTTTTCTTAGATGCTTTTTAAAAATCGCTGGTTTATATCAATCATTAATTTCTGGACACACTATTGATTTTTAACAACATTGAACGAAGATTTGCATTGTTGTATCTACATAACTTCTAGGAAATTTTCGTCTGATTGAATGTTGTTCACAATAAGCTTTAGTCCTAACTTTCGGAAAAAGATATAGTTTTATCACTGCAGTTTTTGTCCACCCTGCTGTCAACATATCTGTTATTTGATTGAGATTTTATTCTTTACGTAAAGAAAGTACCTGTGAGGAAGCGATCTTAAGCAGTCACAGGGGCTTGTATTGTCGAAACTAGCGATTAAAACGAATATGAAGTCGACGATCCAGCCCCATATACTATAAAAAAAGTAAAGGGGCGTAACGGGGTCAACACCCCATGTCCGTTTGAAATTATATTTCAGAATGTTGTCATCATATTATCATTCAATGTTATATACCACGGCAAAGCCAATACATTTGTCTTTAAAACAAGCCATCAAACGTAAAAATCGAACGGATAATAACAAGGATATGATTTTTCAAAGCCAAAAATATTAGCACATTGTTCATGTGAGCCATTTGCCTAGCCCACCAAAATGATAAAATATTCGCTTGAAAAAATTATTATAAAATACCTTATGATATCCTGTCAGCTAATAGTGACCCATTTACAAAGCCCAGTATTTGGTGCATCATATCGCGTAAGAATTATAACACGGGGTGCACTGTAATTGAGGTACCAGGGATTTTTGATAATCTCAAGTGTGTTTCGAAACATCGTTTGATAGTGAGACGTCCATATTGAATGACCTTGGCGTTGATCTATTTTTGGAAACGAAATGATGTCATAGGGCTATTAAGCAGTAACATCCTCTTTTTTCGAGATATTACAATCTAACAGTTATACGTTCTTGGTATATTGTAAAATAATATGGCGTTTGGTTCCAAATATTATCGCTGCTGTCTACATGATTATTTTAGTTACTTTCTCCAAAGATAAAACAGTATGAATAAATCTCCTTCCGAAATACTTCCTTCTTCGTTTTATAAAAAAATATCAAAGGGCAACTTCCAAACGCAAGTATTTCCCTCTCTTTGCTGTGCCAAGATAGTGAATTGCTGCACCAGAAATGCATAGTGGGCCCGGATTTCCAAGCACAGAGATCTTAAGGAAATACTGCAAGGCCTAAATCAGAGTGGCAAGAGTTATGCCTTGCATTGGGAAGTTGATCAAAGGGTGGATCTTATGGTTATTGTCTCTGGATTTCGTATTGAAGAGAGCCATTGCATTATTATCTCAGACTGATTATCTAAGTTATCTGAAGTAATACATTGTTAACAAGGAATAGGGTTTGTTCATTGTGACCCCTGTGACCCATATTTGGGGTCACAGGGTCACCAAATCTGCAGTTTAAAATCCCAATTAGCCAAATAGTTTGTAAACAACATTTAAGCTTTCTGGAACTTTTCATAATTTAGAAGAAGATGAAAATCGATTTTTAGGTCAAGACCTCTGTTACGCACATTTGGGGTCACATTGTCACGAAATCTCAATTAAGAATCACCATTGGCTAAGGAGCCTGTAAACAACATTTTAGCTTTCTAGAGCTTTTCATACTGGGGAGAAGGTGAAAATAGGACGGATGGTGGGACGCCGGACGCCATGCCATGTCATAAACCCTTCAAGCCTGATGAACTAAACAATTCTTGTAAGCAGCAACACGCGCAAACATCATATTGCTGACAATGATGTTTCCTCTAAATGAAAAAAACCCAAACTCATTTGTGCACCATTAAAAGGTTGTATGCTTGATGCCATTGAACCAATACTAGTTTTTTGGTTGTCAAATGGATGTTGTGAGCAAACAACATTGAATAAAAGCAGTGATTTGAACGACATCTAGGAAAGTTAAAAAATAAAATGTCAATCTATTCATGTGACTTGAGAGGTTGGACTTCATCTTGAATAACAGTTTTTCTCTTTGTTAATTGTTAGTACATTCTGAACAGAACAAAAACCATCGTTTATTGTCTTTGAACGATATTCTAAATTTTTTTAATAATTATTTCATACCGGGCATATAGTTAAAATCGAGTGATTATGTGCGGAATTGCAGAATATTGTTCAAATTCATATATAACGATTTTATATATAACGATCCTTTGAGCAAGAGGTGTCATGTATATTTACTTAATAACGAAACTGGGTTGTGATGAATGGATGTCAATGATTGTTCAATGATTGCAATGGCAATTACACACTTGTATCAATAGGTGATGTGTATCAATATTTTCTAGTCTGGTGACACTTCTGCCTAGGCCTAATAGTAAATACCGCCACAGCTCTATAATGAACATGTCAATGATTGATGTCTGGGTCACACAGGTCTGGGGCTGTATACAGATAATAAAGCCACATCATTAACTTTCGTCTACCCTCTTTTTAAAAAACTGTTTAATAATTGGTATATCATTGGCTTTGGAATAAACCTGTGTCTCGAGGTCGTTAAAAATGCAAAGGAAGGCTCATGGAACATATAATCTTGGAAACCAGCATTCTTCCTTTAGCTCGCTTTGCTTTAAAACAGAACGCATGGAGGTTATCTAGTTAAACTGTATGTGATATAAGAGGTCCACCTCTACGAAATGCAATAGTTTTAGTTTTGCTTAATTTAATTTTCATTTCTGAATCATCACAAAAACTTTCAAGACCATTTATCTTTCTTTGGAACTGACTAGCAGAACTATCACTTACATTATAAATGCCACCTTGAGATATGAAAATACCATTTTTGCACCCCTCTGGAAATGATTAATATTTTAGGAAACAGAATGCAACCAACCACTGGTTGTACTATGTTATTCCATTGGATGTTCTAACACTAGGGAATATAAATGAATCTGTTTCTGGATGCTTTTGATGAAACAGGAGATAAAGAAGCAAATAAATTACCGGACCGGACCCCTGATCCTAATTAGATTAACGTTTGTTAAACAAAGTTTTTTCAACATTGTATTTATCAGGCCATGACGTGTCAGGAATATTGATCACTTTACACAGTTTCATCATCACACCGACTCAGCAGGCCCATATTTCCCCCAAATCTATAACGAATGCCGCTGAATGCCGCTGTAGATCGTGAGTAGATTTATACTACAGAGGAAAAAAACACAATCCGACCTCTTCGGAAAAGTGGACCGCTGAGAATATTGCGTAAATTACATTATTGCAAGGATTTCACAGCTTCCCTTAAATATTAACCGACTGATGGAACATTTTCGGTGATGTTTGTTTGGGAGACGTGTTTAGGATATCACTGCAATTTCTTGATCTGGCGGATGTTTGAGTGATTATATATATAGAGGCAAATACCATATGATCTGTAATTCAGTGGCTCTGTGTTTTTTTTCCATATGAAATACATTTATTAACTACCTGAAAATCTTAGTAACTTGTAAAATCTTGAAAGCTAAACTAATTGTGAACAATGTTAGGAAAAGATAATATAAAAAGGTAGTCGAAACGTAGAATATTTAACATGTGTGTTTGTTTTAAATTCAAGTGTTACGATTAATAAATCATGGATTCTGTCCGAAACTTACATAAACAAATTACTCTTTAGATACTGATTTAAAGTTTTATTTAATGATACAAAATGTTATTGATTTTTATTTCATTTTCAAGCACTGTAGATAATGTTTAGTATTAGTCTTCAAATATTCCAGTGGGAAGGATAAATTCAAATCAAACAAACAGAATACATTTTCGTTTAGTCGATACCAGTATAGAATAACTTTAAAATTTAGAACTGTCGTCAATTAAACCAATACCCAATGCAAAAATATTATAAAATTAATGTCCAACTTTCATTGGGTTGATAAGCAATGCGGATTATGGGGAAAACAAATTCAAGTAAAGATTTTTTTCTAAAAAAAAGCTTAACAATTGATTGTTCCTATATTGACCCGACTTCTATCTGACAGCCAGATAAGAAAAACATATATATATGAGATCCCACGTTTTTTAAAAGTTATTATGACCTCTCTAGCCTCAACCGATGAAAAATGTTCAGCTTAGAATTTCCAACAAGTTGACATATGATTTTTAAGAATCGGAGAAAAATTTAAAAAAAATAAAATATGAAAATTTTGCGAGGCCTCTCGATCTGTATGTCATTATATGAGTATAAGCTACAATCATGCCAGATGTCATGCTTGCATCACGATGTGCACAATAATATCACTCACCCGCTGTACTTATTTCGATGCAACAGGGTTTACACACCCTTGCGACACTTATAAGAAACATTCGTTTCAATGATTCTCAGGCAGTTAATTTACTACTTAAGTTAAACTTTCTTACGAAATTGGGGGAACCACCGAAAACACTCGAGATGCGCGAATGCCATGTTTAATGATTTTCATTACATTTGCTATTGTCATCTCTAAAACATTAGAGACTTGGATTAACCTTGTTCATGTAAAGAGTTATTAAGGAATAATTGGCAAAATTGAGCACAATCAAGATGAGAGTTACAATATTTAGTATTAATTATTTTGATGAACATGTCATGCAACATATTAATAAAACATACACCTATAAAAAGACCGGTTTAAAACTTGCATGTACAAAAGAAATGTTCTACGTTCTAAGACATACTAATATATTAGTCTATATCTCAGAATTAGAACTCTGAACACACGATACAGTTTGTTTGAACCATCAGTAAATATATCTGAGACAGTTCAAGTACTAATTTTCAAATTGAGAATTACAGCGTTCATTGAATTACTTTCATGAACATATGATGCAACATATTACTGCCAAATTTCAATATTTCAAAACAATTCAAAACCTTCAGTAATAAAGCAATATTGGTGAATAACTGCATACGTATATAAAAGAATAAATTCTTTGTTATGCGCAAAACATTTCAAAATAATATTAGATAAGTTTCAGAATGATAAATCTGATGTGACCGCACTACATATTGAATAATGTTTGTCTGAACCATCAGTAAAAACAATCAGTTCTCTTGATTGACGTAACGTCACATAGTATCTATATTCACCAGAGACAGAAAATCCCAGTCCCAGTAAAGCCATCCAACCTAAGCAAGAACATATCCATAGAAGGTCAGAGTTGTCAATCAAACAAATAACGATGAAAACAGATCACCGATAAAATGTTTCAGTGTATCAGTTATGATATCACAAAAAATAGAGCCATTGGCTCCGAAACTCATCAGGCTTTAAACAATAAACTAAATAAATTTCAAAATGTAAATTTTCCAGATATAACAAATTTGAAGTACTTGAGAAAAAGATGAAAATAGTTTTTTTTAGATTATGACCTGTGACCCAAAATACGGTCATAATGGTCACGAAATCTACAATTTAGAATCACCATTAGCCAAGGCGTCTGCACACAACTTTCCAGCTCTCTAGAGCTTTTGGAATTGGAGAAGAAGTTGAAAATAGGTTTTTAAGGTTGTGACCCCTTTGACCCTATTTGTGGTCATGGGGTCACGAAATCTACAATTTAGTATCCCCACAACAGTCTGTACACAACTTTTCAGCTATCTAGAGCTTTTTGAACTGGAGAAGAAGATGCAATTTTGTTAAGGTTGTGACCCCCGTGACCCCGTTTGGGCCTGATGAGCTAATAATCTGTTTCATTGTATCAGTAGTGATATCATCACTTATAATATGTTTCAGTGTAACAAAAGTGACATCTCTAATAATCTGTTTCATTGTATCAGAAGTGATATCATCACTTATAATATGTTTATGTGTAACAAAAGTGATATCTCTAATAATCTGTTTCATTGTATCAGTAGTGATATCATCACTTATAATATGTTTCAGTGTAACAAAAGTGATATCTCTAATAATATGTTTCAGTGTAACAAAAGTGATATCTCTAATAATATGTTTCAGTGTATCAGTGATATCATCACTAATAATGTTTCAGTGTATCAAAAGTGATATCTCTAATAATATGTTTCAGTGTAACAAAAAGTGATATCTCTAATAATCTGTTTCAGTGTATCAGTAGTGACATCGTCACTAATAATATGTTTCAGTGTAACAAAAGTGATATCTCTAATAATCTGTTTCATTGTATCAGAAGTGATATCATCACTTATAATATGTTTATGTGTAACAAAAGTGATATCTCTAATAATCTGTTTCATTGTATCAGTAGTGATATCATCACTTATAATATGTTTCAGTGTAACAAAAGTGATATCTCTAATAATATGTTTCAGTGTAACAAAAGTGATATCTCTAATAATATGTTTCAGTGTAACAAAAAGTGATATCTCTAATAATATGTTTCAGTGTAACAGTAGTGACATCGTCACTTATAACATGTTTATGTGTATCAGTGATATCATCACTAATAATGTTTCAGTGTATCAAAAGTGATATCTCTAATAATATGTTTCAGTGTAACAAAAAGTGATATCTCTAATAATCTGTTTCAGTGTATCAGTAGTGACATCATCTCTAATGATATGTTTCAGGTATTGGTAGTGAGATCTTCACTGATAAAATGATTCAGGTGAAGATTGCACTAGAATGAAGATTGTCGCTAATAAGTAGCAAAAACACACTGAAATAAATACATTGAAATCTGGATGCTGAAATAGTTGGGATGAACCCTACACCTGGACGGTCGGGGGCTGTTTATTTAGTCATCTGTCTAATACTTGTATGAATTATGGATTACATGCAATCTCCTGTATATTTATTTTCCCAAATCATTTCTTATAAATAGTTTCCATTTACATCTCACAGCAATAGGATAAGTAGTTTATGTGATGTGGAGAATGACCTTTTGTATTACTTATTATGCACATATGTCTGGTTGTAACCTTTCAGTTATTTATCAATTTATACACTTTCAAGACTGAGTACAAACAGTGTTGTTATCAGAAGGTGTCATTAAATGTTTTGACTTTTCTGGTAAACATATAACGAACAATATTAGAACATCCTTCAACATGACATTATGAAAAAAATTATATTACTAAAAGTCTTTGTAATTTTATTTCAAAGTCGGGAACGCTCACGATTGCTGCGCCACTGAACGTGAAGTCAATATATAGGGGATTTGATATGAGTGTCTATGTCATACTATGTTTACGACACCAGTGCCTGAATATTAGTATTTCCCGAGCGAGAGGCACGAGTGTCGTAAACATATTATGATATAGACACGAATTTTATCTTTTTGTTTATCACCGAGGTCGTGAAATTAATAAAAACATGCTAAAAATCTACTTTCAACCACGGGCTGTCGACCAGCCCGCATTTAGAACGAAACGTCATAGACGAAACGTGACGTCATAGCATTGTTTACGACGTTACGTCACCATGACAGAGTGATATTTCGCCCTAGGGCATCGTATGAAAAATATGATATGATTGCCCTCGTAGGTAATAAAGGCCAATTATTTAACTATTCTCGATGCTTGTTGACAGTATTAGAAACGAAACATAGGGACATGTTATGATTGACAAATGAGGAGGTATTTTGTGAAAATAACCACTGTAATCCATCCATGTCTGCCACCTTGTTTGTCCATGTTACAATCTGTGTTTACCATGCGTGAGAAAACACCTTTCGAAATAATTGCAATGTCACCTCTTTCGCTTTTCTAAATAAGATCAAAGTTTACAGTCTCAAGCCACAACAGTGAAAACGTTTCAGAACAAAACCGAATTCTGAACATCTCATTTCAATTTCATCTTTTGATGTTTACCAAGAAATATAATAAGTAAATTTAAAACTTTTATGTAGAATTTGCCTCTAGCCCTGAGTGCACCATCGACAGAATGGCAACATGTAACAACATGTACCTCCATGTTGACCATTATCTACTAGTTCTTCTATCCGGGATTAAATAAACATGTTCGTTGTGATTTTTATATGGTAAGTCCTCATTTCAATTATCAAAACTAATTTCTTAATAAAATTGTGTTATTTCACTATTGATGATGGGATGAATGTTCAAACATAATTATCTCCCCTTGTAATTGTTTCAGCATCACACAATCACAGCAATCATTGTTGTATGATAACTATGACTTAGTGGTTACTTTAGTGACACTTTACACATACATTTGCAGAAGCCCGAGGTCTTAAATTAACTGCCCGACGAAGGAGGGCAGTTGAAGAAGACCGAGGGCTTCTGCAAATGATAATGCCCTGAAAAACAACGTTACCCCTATTATAGCTAAAATGGATGGAATTTGTATTTTAAAAAACCACAAAACACTATCAAACATTGATTGTAAGTTTACTCCACACAACTCGCAACGGTAAAATGACCCAACAGTGTAAGGTCATGGAACATACATTGTGACGTCACTATGGAGCGTGACGACATTCGACCTTGGTCTTCGCTGTGGCCTTGGCCTTCGCTTTACATCCGCCATTTTAACCGGCCTACTCAATACTCATAACGTCAGTTTTCAACGTTCCTATGGGGCCCAACGATGTAGTTTATGGTGCAGTTACTAATGTTTGCCCCTGTAAGGAAGCTGACATTACCTGCGGGATACCTGGGATACGGATTTTGAGCCATAATGTTTGGAAAACCCGAACTGATGTCAAACGAACCCTAGGTCATGTCAACATGTTGTTGAATCGAGACTCGGCGTTCTTCACCACATGCATCTGGGCGTTGTTCCCAACTGTTAGCTGGCATCTTAGGCAACAAGACACCCTGAAGGATTTCACTTGACGCTCTTTTCTGGGCACTGCTAGATCCCGAGATGTAGTGTTTCAGAGACTCCTCAGACTTGTGCTTTGTAATGTTACATATTTGTTTCGTGTCAACACCTGCCTGATACAGGTATGTTATGGTTGAAGCCCTGACGGAATGACAAGTGTATGTCTGTGACAAACCGGCTTTTTTGGATATCTTCTGCATGAGAGTACCCAAGGTGTTTTTTCCCAAAGGACAACTGTTGTACCAAACGCCAGATTTCTCGAAACACTTCCGGGGAGACTGAAACAGGGCATCGCAATCTGGGTGAAGTTTGGACAGGTAGAACAGATACATTCTGACTGGATCCTTAGGAGACTGGTTTTCGTAGATTCGAACATCGGAACAATCCTGGTTAGATGGATTAGTGCCTTGCCAGTTTTTCGTCTGCTCTGCTGAAGCAAAGGTAAGATAGTGATTGTTTTTGTCGTCACGCCTGAGCTGAAGTGTAGTTTTAGTGAAACTTCTCCAACCCTCTCGTCCGCGTCTCCCGAGAAAGAAACACAATTCAAACCAAACCATTTCTTGAAGCCTTGTAGGATCTGTGTTTTCAATATCTCCAAAATAGGTAGACAATTTTTGCATGTCACCTTGTTCAATGCAGGGCTTGTGTTGGAGAGATTTCCCTCCCTGAACAAAGTAAGCTTTGCAGCGAGCTTCAAACATACTGTTTGCACTGATGAATTCTTTGTCAGCCATTATGTTAATATTTGGAAAAAGGGGGGTCCTTTAGGGTCCTATGAACAGCTGCTCTTAGAGATCTCAATGTACTGGGAGTAGGTAGTTCTGCCTTTTTTGTCCTGTACTCCGCGTAGAATTTTCTAAGAATTTTGGCAAGGTCAAGTGCGTTTATATTTTGGAAATCCACGTTGATATTTCGCCGGAGAGCCCAATCTATGAAATATAGAAGAAAAATAGTTTTAAGGGAAAAGTTTATTTGTTCTCACTTAAATTTGACATATTTCAAAATACTTAGAGTCGAAAGTTTTACACACTTACCGGTAAATGCCTTGCTTCCCCAGGAAGTTTGCTTTAGAGTATTTGCTGATTTTCCTTCAATTTGGAGTTTATCAAGTTCATCTTCATCTAAATCGCTGTCAATCTCATCTATTTCGGCCTTTTCAACCCAAATTGCATCAGTAGGTTCATGAAGCGCCCGTTCAATCTCTCGGAGCGACTCAGCTGCACCTACACAATCGGACGCCATTTTCTTCTGTCAGCGTTCGGGACATCAAAGCCAGCCGACGCGCGGTACCCGCTATGACGTCACTTAACAACTACACTGATAGTGGCCCGTCGTCAGGGCTCAGAGGGCCATTATCATTTGCAGCGGCCCGCTCATTTCTGATAACAAGAGGGCGGTTTCATGATAATTCCATCCATTTTAGCTATAAATATGTATGGACACTTCCTCTAGGCCTGAGATGTTTTCTTCAAGTGCACATGCTCATTTCAATTATCAAAATCAATTTATAGTTTAAAAATAGAATGAATTTACTAATGATGACTGAGGTGAATGTTCAAATATACTTAACTCCTTTTGTGATTATCTCGCCATCAAACAACCACCTGTACAGTAATCATTACTGTTTTTTCATGTACTTTAGTTCACCTATGACTTATTGGTTACTTTACACATTATAACATAACAAAAAAAAATTAAAAATTTTTTCGCCGCTAATGGCTGAAATACTGTCGAAGCGGCGCTAAACAATAACTCACTCACTCACAATATGTAATATACCGGGCCAAATAAATGTTATGAAATAAAATCAAATGCGAAATATTTCTTGTTGATAAAGTCGATATTGAATACTTTTGTATACACAATTTCATTCAACAGGGTATGATCTTTATGTCTGTTCAAACAAACATCGGGTGCTGAAATTAGTATTTCATGATGGTCTTGAGACAGAATGTTTGACATATTAATATTAATAGATGGAAATTATGTTTATAAAAATAATAATGGAATAATGTACCTTCTTAAACGTCATTTCTGTAGGATTACATAAAATAGATAAAGTCCTAATTCCCTCTACTATTTCACAATCGTCGTGTTTCCATCACACTTGGATTAAAGCCTTACATCCCTGAGCCAGTATCAGGTTCTTTTTCAGTGACTCATTAGAAAGGTTCGAGATATTAATTACACGCCTACATCAGAGTTATAAACAAACAGCTTCATTATGTGCAACCAGAAAACGTATCTGTCAGCAAATGATGTAATGACATGTTTGACCCAGACATGAAACTTTAACATTTCCATGAGAGACTAACGTGATTTACTATTAGTGTTGTCTGGAAAGTCTGTAACAAACTGATGTACATCGCATCATGTAATGATCTTGTAAGTCTGTACAATTCATTGCAGTCAATTGACAATGTATTATTCCTCAGTGCCATACAGTAAGCAATGCTACAAAAGCTTTCGGTGAAACATCATTATGTCCGGCAGCAATATAGCACTAACTTTTTGGCTCAGTTAAAGATGTCTGACATTTTCATGGGAGAGTTATAACATTCTAAACTGATATTCATCGTTTATTTTACATATAATTAAAGTGGCCACTTTAAAGGGAGGTTCTATTGGTGTTTTTTGCGTGGAAACGAAATTCAAGAGGATATCCCAGTTTACACAAATATGCTACTAATAAATGATTAAGACACAGTCAAATTGAATAATGAATGTAATATTTTGATGAATTTATATTTCACAACTTGATAAACACAAGCACACAATTGTTGAAAAATAAAAACAATGAGAACTGAAGCCATTCATCGGCGCTGTGAGTGTGGAAAACTTAGCTACAGCATAACATCAAATTGTTTATTAGTTTTATGACATGTTATGTGCTACTATGTCAATGCTCTATCAGTGTATGTCTTTAGTTATTAAAAAGTCGTAAAAATAGGTTCAATATAGCTTGTTTTCTTTTCACATAATGCAAAAAATCCAAGATGGCGACAGAATCCTCCCTTTCAGCAATCATAGTAATCCATGATTCCACTGAATCCCATAGATAGACAGAGAACATAGAGAGTTCATTTGGAATTAACAGTAGAATATTCTTTGTCATTCCATGAAACTTAATGATGATCGATTTCCTTAATATGATGAAATTATTGAACTTAAAAATATTCAAATATTGGTTGAATATCAATCCAAATTAAAACTTCATAAAACATATTTTATTCACCCTAAATTATTCTTGATAGGATGTTCATCTGAATATATCCAGAGGCAATAAACTACACCATCTATCATATTACATGTGTTATTTATGTAAAACATAGACGAGCTTGCAATAGCTTAAGTTTAAACTTTTGCAGTAACTTCCTGTTTTTCAGAGAAGGTGCATTTTAATGACTATTTTAAGATCATCGAAAACATAAATACATTGCAATAACCATATTTGCGACTCTCTAATTGCTACTTCAAGACCTTTCTGTAAAATCATAAAAATCTATTTAAGGCTGCTGGTGACTGTGTTCTTACAGAGCTCTCCACGAATAGAAAAAAATAAAGAAAATATGGTTATGTAGAAATAACATTTGATAAGATAAAAAAAAGATGAAGAAGAGCTTTAAAGATGAATTTGACATTGCTGAAATCTCGTGTGTCTTAGTCTTGTACCAAAATGATTGCAAATTGTTGATTTGAAATTAGAATTATTTTCAACATTGTTAGTCAGAAGTACAGAAGAGCTTGCTGTATAAAGTTTCAACTTTTGCAGTAACGTCCTGATAAATACTCTTTAATTGACACTTCAAGATCTTCAATTCTTGTAAAACATAAATAACTCGAAATATATATAGTTTCGACTTATGTTATATCGTCCTGTATTTCACAGAAAATACTTATTAATACATTTAAATTGATACTTCAAAATATTCGATTTCTATTAAATAATCTATCTAGAGCTCCTGATGTATTTTTTTAAACATTGTTAGAAAAAAGTACCGGAGATGATGGTTTAGAATAGTATGAATGGATGAATTCAGAAATACTTCCTTTTACGTTTTATAAAAATGAATTCAAACGATTGATCTGATGGTCATTGACTCTAGATTTCTTTTTTAAAATTCTTGTAAGAAGCTAGACTCACGAACATCTTATTGATGAAAATGCTGTTTCCTAAAAACATGATGAGACGCATTTGTGCACCATTAAAAGCGATGTTTGCTAGAAGTCGTTGAATCAATACATCAGTGCTACTTGTTTTATATGTGCCAAATGGATGTTGGGTGCAAATAATACTGACATAAAAGCAGTGATCCAGGAAGGTTAAAAAGTAAAAAGTCAACCTACAGTTAATGTGAATTACGAGAGCTGGACTTTTTCTTTAATATCCCTATTTTTCTTTTTTCAATTGTCAGTATATTTTGGAAAGAAGAAAAGTAAATAAAAACATATTTTATTGCCTTGGTGGACGATATTCTACAAAAATAATATGACAAGTGCCATAGTTAGCAATAGCAAAAATCGAGTGAATCTGCAGAATAATAAAATTTATCTATAGATATGTGTGACTCCGCGTGTTTCATTAGTTGTTTACGACCAGTATATCTAAACGAAGTTTTTACCAAGAACCCTCAGACCGCAAGTTAATTCCAAAATTAGGTACCGATGACAAATAAATAGTTTCTAGGTTCAGATACATGGGAGTCATTGATTGTTCAATAATTGCAATTTATGGTCCAGGCAGTTACACACTTATCACAAGAGGTGATGCATTTGAGTTTATTTCTAGTTAAGTGACACTTCTACATGACAGTTAATAACGTCACAACTATATAATGAAAAAGTCAAATATTGAAGTCTAGGCCAAACAGGTCTGGGTCTGTGTGCAGATAATTAAGCAGGGTCCACAAACTTTCGCCTTCTCTTTTGTGAATTGTTTAATTTGTATATCATTGGCTTTGCTTCATGAAAATAACCTGCGTTGTGAAAAGGTCTTCCGCAAAGCATGGAAGCATGGAAGCATGGAATATATCATTTTTGGAAGCAGGCTATCTTGTATATCTCTCTACACCTACAGCACCCCTGAAGGCTGTCCTAAAGTGGACCATCTCTGCGAAATACCATAGTTTTAGTTTCACTTCAGTTATTATCCTTCCTGACTCATCACAAAACCTTTCAAGAACATTATCGTCCTTTGGAGCTGAGTAGCACTATCACTAATACTGAAAATCTCATCTGCAAAAAATAAAGCAACCACAAGAAAAAAACAAGCATCGCGAAAAGGTCCATCAAAATTGGTATGATCTTAAAGGACCACTCTGCCATGCCCTATAATCATAGTTCTTTAAAGCTTAAAACTATCAGACCGTGCAGTTATGGAAAGTTGGTTTAAACTTGTTTATGCGAAGAATTCAAAAGGATTAAATTTCAAATCTTAGCACAAATGAGAGTAAATGTACAACGTTCAGTGACTTATTTGCACTACATATTCAGTAATATTTGTCAGAGTCATCAGTAAATGTGTGGGTCAGTCCATGGATGCTACTCCGGTTCTCTTGATTGACGTACCCGCCACATCGTGTTTATGCTCATCAGAGACAGGAAATCCCTATAAGTAAAGCCATCAATCAAACCTAAGTGAGAAGATATCTGTAGGAGGTCAGAGTTGTCAATCAAACAAATAACGATGCAAACAGATCACCAGTGATAAAATGTTTCAGTTGTTGGTAATGATGTCAACAGTGAGATAATCACTGATAAAATAAATTCTGTCAGGGTGTTGGTATTGACATCATCACAGATAAAATGTTTTAGTATGTCGGTAGTGAAATCATCCTCTGATGAAATATTTCAAGTGGTGGTACACAGAACATCAATGATAATAAATGTTTCGATGTGTTGATAGTGATATCATCAATGATGAAATATTTAAGGTATTAGAAGAGAGAACATCACTGATAAAATGTTTCAGGTGTCGGCAGATGCATATTATAATGGTTAATATGCAGCTAAAACAAATTGACAAAAAAAGTTATTGTTTATAAAACACGGTTAATTAATTCTGCAGTGAAATACGCAGAAAGGTAAATCAAATCAAAGAAGAAAGACTTCTAATGATCTTCATATATTTTAAATGCTTTATCGTTAAAGGAAGTCTTTGTAGATGGAAGATTATTTAAAAGTAAAGAAAACCCAGAAGTATTAAGGGCCTTTATATCTAAAGGCTACCATCCACTTTAACGTTGAGTAACTAAACATTGGCATTTTCCTTCACTAATAAATTATTGTTTGCAAGGAAAAGGTTTTTTAATATTTAATCTAAAACTGACACTTTTTTCATCAATCACTGTCAACATTCACTTAACCTTCTTCCATATCAAATAACATTCTACCTTACAAAAGCGAGATCTTGCATAAAACGAGATCTCACATAAGCCTTGATGGTCATACATGCAATTAATGCATTCAATGTAAGCTTACAGTTACGTTTCCATAGAGGTTATCATGAGGGTGTGTTTTGGGATGGTCAACATCCTGTATTAGGAATAAACATTGTTCTTT
Source organism: Gibbula magus (assembly GCA_936450465.1). Lineage (NCBI taxonomy): Eukaryota > Metazoa > Mollusca > Gastropoda > Trochida > Trochidae > Gibbula > Gibbula magus. The sequence continues at coordinate 32,855,603 of OW388289.1, forward strand.
GCGAGTCTTGGGGAACTAAATACATAGTGTTTATTTCTAATGCAGGATATTGTTTATCACAAAACACACCATCTGATATCATACAATGTCATTCTTGATTCATTTTCACAAAACAGCTTGACAACATTAATTTCCAAGTTAAACTTTTCTTCAACTACGCGTAGTGCTATATGCAAATGAACAACGTGCTATTCTCCCGGTAAAATGACACAAAATAATGTCTCCTAGATGATGTTATCAATTAAAGTAATTGCTATATGTGTATCATCTTAACTCAAGACGTTTCAAAGTACAGTGTTTTTCAAGTGAAATTATCTTGCATAAGGATGGCGAATTCGAACTCACGTCTTGTCACTTTCATGTTTTCAAGTGGGCGAGTCTATCTCACTAAGGGACAAGAGTCGTTCCCTTCCGCTCGGTTGCTAATTTATCACACAGAGAGCTAAACTGAATATTAAGCTATTAATTCTAAAATCTCCGTTATACAAGTCACATGTATAAACAGTGAAGATTGACGTTTGGCAACTGAATATGTGACTCGAACCTTTGTTACCTGTTAGTGAAGTGTTTGCTCGGTAGATTTCAACTCGCGATGAACATGTTCTGGCTCTGCTTGACAATTTTTTGTCGCACTATCCATTGCACTATTTTTGTTTTGTCATTTCTCAAATTAATGTTTGGTAAATGAAGTATATGTATATAAGCTCCATCCGTTATCACAGGCGTACGAAATGTTAAAACGTGTGACGTCATTTTAATTTTCAAAATAATTTCCTTCACTGGACCTGTAATTGGCATCTATATTCGCATATAACCCAAACGAATATCGAAAATATCCGTTGCCGTTATATCACGCGAAAACAGCATCCATTGTATGATAAAGTGTGTTTACCAAGTTTGATATCTTGTTTGCTATGTTTAGCTTCATGTCATGAAAAGTTAGAGAAACAGTTCAACACAACCTGAAACAACATATGTAGGAACTTTGTCAACCTCGTTATGTGGATTTATTATTAAAAAAACCCAATTTAATCAGCAGTAACAAACTTCCCTACTTTTTATCAATTTTTTCAGAGAGCAAACGTCACAGATATTTCAACTTGTTGTGACCCAATCAGTTCCTGGAGCAATTAGACATCAAATTGTCCTCCTACCTATCATTGCTGACATAAATTCATTGTGTTAAAACAGATAGAACACCCCTGACCAAAAAATATGGAAATAACATGTTTGACACAAACACGAGTTTGATTTCCACAATCGAGTTGTTTATCGAGCTTGATTTTTATGATTTCTGATATTCATCATTTCTGAAAACCTGGTTAAAGATGTTCGAAGCTATGTTGGCGGTAAGACAATCATAAGCCACTTATATGTTTTGTGGTTACGATTATCATACGAGAGCTTCGAAAATCTATAACCAGGAACACTCTTGCAAATTTTCCCAAATCGCAAATAGATCTCATTCGTTGTCATTACAATTGTTTTAGCATCATCAATTAAAGCAGATTATATCAGTCATTATGAACACATATGAACTTTTTCTAAGATATTGCATTAGATTTGGTTGAAACATTTAATTTATTTCAGTTGAGCTTCAAATTTAATCTCACTTCTGGTAAATACTTTTAAGAAAGATAAATAAATAGAATGTGTGAAATAGGATTGTGAGATCAAATCATTTTAAACTAAGCGATATAATTAATTTCTGTGAAACCTAATCAATGGGATACTTTACTGACTTTCAAAACGAATGTTCGAATGCTGACAAAAACAAAGTTAATAATTACGATAAAAAGGTTCCTGGATGCTATCGGTTATGCTATTAGTAATGTTGGTTAAAGTTGGCAGCAAGACATACATTGCATCAATATATAATAAATTGAACGTCTTCTAGTGTTGACAGAGAGAAACTTGTCTCTGACTGAACTTTCTTTTGGTGTCGGAATGGGCCTGCCTTTTGCAATTTGAAAGATAACAGATTTCTATCACTGGAAATATCAGGCGCCATGCGGTTGCCAAGAAATTGGTCTGGAGATATAAGAAGTCAAACACTGTGATATCTGTATGAAAAAACTACCTTTTCATTCATATTTGCGCATTGATCTTGAAGAGTGATGTTAGGATGCTGATCTGGAAACGTGTTATTACGAGGGGCGTGTTGCAACTTCAATATAAAACCAACTCGCGTAGTCAATTTTTTACTTTTATTTTTCAATATAGTTACCCTTCACCTCAATACACTTATTCCATTTCTCTTTAAGACTTTTGATGCTGCTTTTGTAGAAGTCTTCCGTTTGCCTCCCTAACCACGCCGCTGTGGCAGCTTTGACGTCTTCCTCATCCCGGAAGTGCCTTCCACGTAGGGCGGATTTCAGGTTTCTGAACAGGAAGTAGTCACTGGGGGCTAGGTCTGGGCTGTAGGGTGGGTGGTTAAGCTGTTCGAATCCTCAATCACGTATAGCGGCCTGTGCAACTCTTGACTTGTGGACTGGAGCGTTGTCATGCAAAATCAGAACACCACGTGTCAACATTCCACGGCGTTTCTGTCGAATTGTCTTTCGCAATTCTTGCATTAGGTTGGCATAATATTGACCATTCATTGTAGTTTTGGTTGGCAAGTAATCAATTAATAATATGCCTTTTGCATCCCAAAAGATTGTCGCCATAACCTTGCCAGCTGATGGTTGAGTGCGAAACTTCAGGGGAGGCGGTGAACTCGGGTGCTTCCATTGCTTGGATTCCAGTTTAGTTTCCGGGTCCCAGTGGTGGATCCAGGTTTCGTCACCTGTCCCCAGACGAGACAAAAACCTGGCTTCATCCGCATTAAACCAATCCAGGAGCTCCGTGCAACTTTCGGTTCTTTTCTGGCGATCTTGTGCTGTGAGGTTTCTGGGTACCCATCTTGCAGATACCTTGGACATACCAAGATGGTCATTAATTATTTTTTCAACACTTCCAACTGATATCTGGAATTCCAAAGACAGTTCAGAAACTTTAACACGGCGGTCAGCTAAAATTCGTCTTTCGATAGCGGCAATAACTTCCGGTCGGGTGACTTCAGATGGCCTGCCTGACCGTGGGTCATCGTCTAAGGACTCCCTGCCCCGCTTGAACAGAAGAGACCAGCGACAAACTGTTGAAAAGTTAGGAGCATCCTTACCCATCACATTACACATACGATTATGTATTTCTGTAGCTTTGCATCCCTCTTTAGTAAGGAACTTGATCACAGCGCGTTGTTCATGTTTGAGAGAATCCATGATTATGGAGACCCCTAGGTCAGCGCAGCTATTATATCTAAATAATTGTTATATCTAGAAATTGTTTTGACATGTGTCAATGTTATGTTTTGTCTATAGTAACACCTGCTATAAGCTGACACTGTTTATGTAAACACCAATGCCCCGCTTGCAACACTTATTGAACGCCCCTCGTAGCTTATTGATCAGGAAAGGTGTTATTAGTGCATCGTTTTGAGAAGTGTTATTAGTATACTTAAGTAAATAGTGTTAATTGTGAAATGATCTTGAAACGTATATTTAAGTATATATATATATATATATATATATATATATATATATATATATATAGAAAAGAGTAAACATCAGATGGGTTTGACTGGATCAATCTTCTTTAATACGATGAGCTCATTTCGACCAGTATATCGGTCTTTTCAAGTATGTTTAGACAAGTGGAAGATCGCATATATATATATATATATATATATATATATATATATATATATATATATATATATACATGAACAAGAACAATAAATAGAAAACAGTCATCTAGGTAACGTTTCCATTTTGAGATAAATTCATCTGTAAATTCATCACCATAGATGTCTTTTAGTTGTAAATACAACTTTTCCTCAAGGAAGCCTAAAACCAGGTTTGCATATACAGGTGCAAATTTAGTTCCCATAGCTGTACATAAGACTTGTATAAAAGAGGCATCATTAAACTGGAAAGTGTTGTTTTCAAAGATAAATTTTGCTGATTCAATGATAAATGACTTTTCAAATCTGTCGCCAAGGTTTTCAGGATGTTTGTCAATCCAGTATTCAAGTGCTTCAATGCCTAGTTCGTGAGGGATATTGCTGTAGAGTGATGTAACATCAAAGCTAACTAATTGAGTGTCTTCTGGCGTTTGGTCCGGAATGTAATTCAAAAAGTCTAAATCGTCTCGAACATAGAAACCCTTCATGTCATTTTCTAATTCCTGTTGATTAGGTTTTGGTGTTGGTGTAAATTTCAAACCTAATTTTAAAACTTTGCTCTGAGTTTCAGTTAGTTGTGACCCCAACAATATCCCAGCAGCATACAGACCGCCAAACAAGATCAAAGACATCCTTTAGAGACAAAACTACATATGTAGGCAGCGGTACAAAGGATGGTTTCATAAAGAGATGTGTCCTCCCTTTTTTAGGGAACAGCCAAAGGAAAACATCACAGTCGACTGCAACGAACCACAATCAACCCCCAAGGTAATCAATCTTTCTTCATGTGAACTAACTGAAACTCAGATCAAAGTTCTAAAATTAGTTTTGAAATTTAATGGTGTATCGATTTTGAAAGTGTTAATAGCGTATCGATTTTGAAAGTGTTAATAGTGTATCGATTTTGAAAGTGTTAATATTGTATCGATTTTGAAAGTGTTAATAGTGTATCAATTTTGAAAGTGTTAATAGTGTATCGATTTTGGAAGGGTGAAAAAAGCAACGCTCGCTTACTATTTACCAAGTTAACTGTACGGAATTAAGGGAGGAGCATAAATACATGTTTTTTTACACAAATATGTTTATAATTTTGGATAGATAGTTCGACCAGTGATACGGTAACAACTTTACTTGTTTAATGCTGGTTTCCTGAAGATTTTGATGGAAGCAGAACACCAGTACAATATCGCAGGAACATTGTGCATCTAAGGCTTTTGAATCGAGAGAAATATGTTAGAACGGGACAAGGTCGTAGGTCCATTGTATCGCGATCGTGTAAGTCCTATACATTAAAATATTAAAACAATGTGACCAAAAGGTAACTGAAATATTCTAAATCAAAATAGTATTTCCATTTTAATTTAACTCTTCGTTGGAAAATAATTTCTTCTTACCTTTCATTTATGTCTAACAAGTAAACTCAAGTTTAACATATAACATGTTCACACAATTAAAATACATTCATCCTCCTATAACTTAAAAACATCATTTGATTTGCAAATTTGCCTGTCGAGAACCTGTTAAAATGAACATGGACACAGCAGATACAATGACATCAAAATCTCTAGATGACAAGTAAGGATGCGTAGAAACAAAGATACCTCTTTAAGGAAGACAAATAAGAAGCAACATGCAGTTTTGAAATATCATAGTATCCATATGTTTTTGCAATTAACCTTTATTACTTAGCATCCATTAAATGAATTTGAAAAATATAATAACGATTCTCAATCATTAAATGAGAATCTTCTAAATGGACAACAAGACGAAATAAATATGTTAATCAGTAAAACATCGAATACATTAATACTGACAAACAGATTTGAAGGATTGGATGTCCATCGTACACAGACTATGGAGCTGCTGTGAAAGTATATACTCGTCGCTAATTGCCTGGACTGTCCGTGTTCTGTTGTTGATTATTCAGAATATGGGTTTAAATGAGCCTGAAGCTACCACTCCACACCTAGTTGACCTTATACTTCGGAGCGCTGTTTATCAAAACATATGCACAGCAAAAATGACTGAGTATCCTGGACTCTGGAAACCAACTGTCAACTTGGTAATATCCACTTGGTATCCATCCGCTGAGAACTAGGTAAACTGGTTTCCAACTAGAATCCATTTTGGATTCTATGATATTTAGTATTTCCGTAAAGGAAACCAACATGAAACTATAATTTGAAGTTTCATGTTGGTTTCCATTCCTGGAATTACAATTATTGTTTCCCGAAAATGGAACCAACATGAAACTAACAAGTGTAGTTTCATGTTGGTTTCTTTTCTTGAAATTAAAAAATTACTGATTCCATCAAATGGAAACCAACATGAAACTATCAAGTGTAATTTAATGTTGGTTTCTATCCCTGAAATCTAAATTCAAACATTCCATTAAATGGAAACCAACATACAACTTTAAAGTGAACTTATCATACTGCTTTCCGTTTATTGTTTTGAACTAACAACTGTTGATTATTCAGAATATAGGTTTAAATGAGCCTCAGGCTACCACTCCACACCTTCTAATTGACCTATTACTTTGGACCGCTGTTTATCAAAACCTAATTCCACTGCGCTTGATGATATAGAAAAAAAACCTGCATACTTTAGACACAGCATGTGTCCTACGAAATAGAGTCAAAATTAATATCTGCTTAATGAACAAATAATCATCCGGATAATTTGTAATATGACCACACTTTCAGAGAGGGCTTTAGGGGCATTACGTTTATAAAATGAAACTAAATAAGATCTAACCACACAAAAATTACATTCATGTATCCATATTGTGTCTCAAGTCTGTTCATCTGGTTATGATCACGGATTTTCACTTAGATACAGTACTGGACAACCGATCCCTGTATGCAGGCCTCTAAACCTTATTTTGTAGCAAATAAATGTGGGAACTGTTGGTAAACAAATCACTCACAAGATCCTTATGAATAATTTAAAACCTGTTTGATTGATACTCTCTCACTATAAGTAGAAACACATTCTAATTGCATAATGAAGTGATAAATATTGACCTTGTAGCTTTGTTGCTTATAATAAGGACTGTGCCATATCAACAAGTTCTCATGAAGTTTGGTTATCTACAGTATCACAGCTGATATGATTATACTTCTAATTAATAACAAAACAACTTCTCTACAATTCTATACTTGTATTATAAAGCTGCTGTGAGGCGCACTTAAGAATCAGTGTCTCGCAGTGAGTCTCTGAAGCCAGCCTCGAAAACTTCACGATCTCTACAGGAAGCTTATGTACGTGTATTCACGCAGTGCATTGATTCGTACTGTCTGACCATGCCGACCGCTGCGTGTTAAATCATTATAGTACAAACATAATGAGAAGAAATGAGTGATTTTTTTATCAAGGCAATGAACTTAGGGCATATGCTCTCTGTAAATGATACCATGCCGTTGTATTAATTCGACCTGTTTAACAAATCTCTTTATTCATTTTGAGAAAGTATGTCACATCAACAATGACATAGATTTTGAAAAATGAAGTGATAAAGATAAGATATCAGTTCAGAGAAATACAAGGGTGAAAAATACCATCCATAAAGTAAAAACAAAATTTCCGCTGTTTCCAAATGGCGCTGATATCCTTCCTAAATAAACTACCACAAGTACCTAGCAGGAGTGCAGGAAACGTCACGTCACATTTACATTGCATTTCTCAGTATGTTAATCTGTATGTGGACGACATACTATTGAATTATTACCAAACCTTGCAATAGGACTGTGTACACTGAATATGTATACAGAGTTTTTTTCACGAATCCTAATCAAATCTCAGCACTGTTGAAATTTTGGAATAACCTAAGCCAATACAGTCTTTTAAGATAAATAATGAAACAGTTCAAGAAGGTTTCGAATCCCGGCTTGGCAACTTTCTCTGCGGTAAAGACATGTTTTACATGCAGTAAGGCCTGGGTGCAATGCTACACTGAATTTCAGCGCAACCCAAGTTCCAGCCGAACCTCGCAGGTTTCACCGCAATAGTGAAGAATAAGTGAAGTACCTTTGAAAGTGGTGTTATATCACAACTCACCTCACCTCACCCCAAACCGACGAACCATCAAGCAACTCCTCAAGATGTACGTCATTGACTCAGCTGTTGTTCGTTCGTTAACAATGGTCAGTTAAGAACTCACTGATCTATATGAAAACATATTGTTTCAGCAGACAATGTTTGTTTTGACCTTTTAAAGAAACCTTTGAGGGATTAACAAATCTACTTTATGAGGCATGGTTCAGTTATCACATCATCTTGGCATTAGTTATTTCCCCTATTAACGTATTTTTGACAGTTATTTTATTAAATCGAGCTTGCTAAGGTTCTTAGTGCGTACCTCACACCGAGACAACCAGATAACACTCCTTTGTTAATTAGATTGATATAAATGAGATTACTCATAGATGGTCCTTGTCAGTGCCCATATCTTGGGATTGTTCAGTGGTGAAGTTATTCGAAAACCTTAATTTATTCTGGACTGCGAATTTTGACGTTTTAAAGGGTAAACTTGCAGAAATAGATATTGATACTTAGTTTTTACAACTCTGGGATGAAAGGGGGTAAGTTAGGAAATAAGTTAAGGACATATCTGCCTTTTAAAAATACATTTTGTACTTCGGATTATGTAACATCAATAGATGACAGAGTACTCCGCAGTTATTAAGCTAAATTTAGAAGTGGCACCCTCCCCTTAGAAATAGAGACTGGTCGTTTCACAAAACCTAAAACTCTCCTTGAAAATCGTCTATGTAAGTTTTGTAATACTAACGTAATTCAAGACGAGGTACATTTTCTTACAACATATAATTTATATTCAGACATTAGAAAACCTCTTTGGAACCGCTCCTCGTCTCTTGGTCCAAATTTCCCCCATCTGTCAGAAAAATATCAACTTATATTTCTAATGAATCATAATCTGAATCACTCAGTTGCCACTTTAATAAAAAATATGTTTAGACTTAGACTCGCACACAATATTTTATAATTTTGTATTTTAACCATTGTTTATATCCAACTTGTAAACAGAAGTTTACTGTTTAAATGTACAATTACCTTTTAGCACCTTATATGCCTTCATATGTATATTTTAGTCAATAAGCGTCAAATAGGCCTAAGTTGGCCGGGTGATGTTTTACGCTGCATTTTATATTGTATCTTATACTTGTATCGCTTGACACTTTAATGAATTCTTCTTCTTCTTCTTCTTCTTTAAACCTAATGAGAGGTCTTATTTCGATGACAACAGTCAATGAGTACAAATTATTTGTTCATCTTATTTTGAACTGAGGTGTAAAACATTAGTAAAACAACAACAGTTAACCATGCATCAAGACTGGGATGCCTATATATATTTCCATTGAGTAATTCAATATATTATTTATAAGAAACTTGGATATAGTATGCACCTTGCATAATTTCAATAACCATGTCATATAATCTAATAAGACGGGCCATCTGAACAATTTACTTACCATATATTACTTCACATTGTCCATAATGCAGTATAAGTTCAATTTAGTACCGACATATAAAAAGAGAAAGGGGTTATCTTCTTAGTGTCAAAATGTGCATCACAGAACAGTTCTTTAGAAGGTTCAAGTAAATCATCCTAAATCTACATAGGTACGTAGGAAGAACTAAGTTGAGTAACCTCTGTGGGGGAATGAAGTTTGTGTTCTTCAATGCTGAAACTTGTAAAAACATTGGTAGGTAATCTTTCCAGTCCATGTAAGCTCATTATTGTTGCTATAGTGGCTTGGAACAAGCTCACACGTTTCTACAGCGTATATTATATATCATTTTCGGACCAACTACAGAGTACATAATTGCTTGTTCATGGAACGAAATGTGTACTCACTTTACACAACTGAGAGTTTCAATTACTTCATTATATACATAGATAAAATGATAAGAACCGGTGAAACTAATATATTTTGTGATTATTTTTGTTAAAAAAACCAAACTATTTTTAGAAAATTACAAATGTATGACTTTTAACGGTACTGATTTTTTTTTTACAAAATAACCTTTTGACCTTGTCCCGTACCTACATGTAGATGATAAACTTTAGGTTTCAGATGTCAGAAACAACATTGGTGTTACCAAGTTACCAAATCAACAGTTGATACTAACCGGATTTCGCAGCTTGTATTGCATTTCTATCTTTTAGAAATATGTGATATTAACTAATTTAACTAATGACTTTGGTTGAAAAAAATGATGGACCCCCCCCCCCCCCCCCCCCCCCCCCCCCCCTTTCAACATTTCTGGGTCCGTCACTGCCTTCTGTACTTTAATCAGCATACTTAATGGCTAATTTGCAAAAAAGTATTGCATAATTTTTACATCTTAAAACAAATAGTGTAAATACAATTATTTAGGTCTGTAATCTAATAAGACCTGTCGTGATGGCTGAGGTTGGTGTATATGAATTACATCTTTTATGACATTAAAAGATGTGTTGAATAATAGTATGTCATTATGTTACAGGATAGACATGAGGTAACTTGTTTAAGCTAAAAGTAAAACAGACTTCGTCGAATATCCATTATGTCAGGTAATTTGGTTAACTATAATTACATTTTATGCCTGTAAAACTCTAGGGGATCTAAAGGCAGACAGGGGCCACAAGAAGTTAATCACACGCGCTCACCTGGTTCAGGGAGTGATTGAGTCCCGAGGGGACAATGTATCATGGTTCCCTACACTATTGTGTTTATATGTGTTTATTCTTATTTCCCATCCGGCATATATCGAATGTGTTACCTTATTGCTTATAAAGGGTATATTTCATACGATTAATGATACCATATGTTGTCATTATACGTGAATATATTGCAAGCTTCATGAACTCTTAAGGTGGACAGGAAGTGGATACCACTCGACCAAGGCACTCCTTACCAGGAGTCACCTAAAAGGATGGACAATAATCACTGTGTTCCCATTTTGTTTATTTTCCAATTAAAAACTTGCCATTATCCGTTAGGAAAATTCAACTTCTTCGGGGATGTATTTCCCGAATGAAGCCTGTCGATGCTTACACACAGTTATGCTTGTGAGGAGGTGTTTTTGTAAATGCTTATTTATTGAAAAACCTGATAATTTGAGATAAAATTATTACATATTTTATGACCGGGGTTGTTGGCTGTAGCTCCGGGAACTTACTAGACTGGTACAAAACACCAAGCTACTGACTCCGGAGTCACTGGTACAAAACACCAAGCTACTGACTCCGGAGTCAGGAGGCGGGTCATAGCACAGAAGTTTTGATCCAGAATGATATTCCTGCCCTTCCGTACATCTTTTTATCCCCGATAAACTTTAACATTGGCTGTTAACTTTTGATGGGTCCATGATATGTCTTTGATACTTGACATTTGCATCAATGTTGATGAGACCTTTCATTTGGTCATAGTTTTTTACATTATGACCTTGGCGCTGAAAGTGATTTTTCCCCAAAAAATTAAACTTGGTCTTAACTTTTAATTGGTGAGTGATGGGCTTAAGGTACATGACATGTGTATCCCTTGATATGAGCCCTTTCATGTGAACTTTTCACCTTATGACCTTAACCAAGGCGAAGGAAGTATTTTCGCGAAATCCTTGACCATGTCAATACATTTTATTAGTGAGTGAAAGGCCTTCTAAATGTCACTAACTTATAAATGCCATTGAAAGATATCAAATACTTGACCGGATCGATAATTCACATTCATATTCCCATTTTTTGGTATCCGAAGGCATCACAAACACACCTTGTTATATGTATAAATCCATTTATTGTAGATGTGATACGCAAAACCAGTGGCACCATAGTTAGTGAACTGTATACTGGATTTCACAGACAACCCCTGTATCTCTAAGTACACACGTGGGCTATATATCTACCTTAGACAATGTAATTACATACTAATGACATGTTCCATAAAGTAAGTAAATTAGATCATTCTGTCTGGTCAGCGTTCTATATGTAAACAATCTTATAATCTCCGAGTTGAATATATATAGTGAGAACGACGTGTTTGAGTTGGGTTGAGTGGCAAGTTGCCAAACAATTCTTCATATCTAACAGTAAAATGCAAAGTGCAACCATAAACACTTGATATTGGCCGTTGTGACAATGTACGCCTAGATTCTTCAATTGTCTTTGCGCTGATATAATCGTAAAGCAATGTGAAATGGAATCTACTGTGTAGTTGGGTCACATATACAAAACGTTATTAAACATCCATAAATATATCCTTGTCTTTCTGATATTAATGGTGTTATTCAATTGAGAAATACTAACAGTAGCCAAAGTAACCGTTTTTTGATATTCGATTTAGATATAGTGTCGATATAAATGTTAAAGAAGCGATTTCTAATCAAAAACCGGACAAAGCACATATATTTTTTTTATTGTTGTTTAATAGACCATACAACCACTGTGCATGTAAATGTTTAGTTTGGAAAAAGTTAATAATCCTATAGTTGGCAATTTGGAATGGCTATGAAAGTCGATTGCAATTATTTTAACTCTCAAATTCGTCATTCATGATTCAACTTTATTCAAAATATTGTTAGGTTTGAAGATAAAACATTTCATTACACAACCCGACAAGCCGTATCCAAAGACAACATATTTGAGGAAAAGAGGTGAGGACTGTTGTATCGCATGAATGGGTCTATCTCATCTTAAGATGGGATAACTCTCAGTGCTATCCCAACTGTGGATAAATCACTATCTCAAGTTGGGATATTCCATCTTTAGATGGGATAGCAAAACTTTTGAGAAGCAAGATGGTTGACTATTCCATGGAATACCATCATTGTTCCATAATTAAAACTCTACTCTGAGTGTTTAGGATGTTGCTCGAATTACAAGTATTATACATTTGGCGATTGGGAATGACTATGCACGTTGAGTGTGATTATTTTAACTGACAGCAAACCGTTCACCTTCTCTTGCCTGGACTATCGGTTTAAAGGCATGGTTGTGACAAACACTTATGCTAACTTTGCACATATGAAAGCCAATTAAGATAATACGATGGATAATGGGTGTCACTTTAATGCTGGATACTTGGTGTATACAAACTTTAAAATCTAGTTCCAGATATGATCAATTCGTTAAGATATATTGGGTCCGAATTTTGATTGAATAAGACACTAAGTTCACTTGAACACTATATTCATGTCTACATTTGTCAAATGCGTCATGTCGGTGATATAATTGCGCTGTTAAACCCGTTATAGATTCATGCCTCATGCTATTCTCAAAATATAGTATTTGTAAAGCTTTCTACGCTTATCACCGCCTCGTGATAGTCCTTTACGATCTACAAATATCCAGGGACGTGCTGTCACATTTGAAGGAGTAAGCTTCCATCTTCCTCTGACACCTTTTACTTCTGTGGTCTCTCTGCAATTACAAAGTATTAAGGGGCTCTCTAGAGCTGACCTACTTCCTTGACCGTGGCTCGAAAGATTTGAAATAATCATACCTCAAAATCTCTATTATCCTTAAATTCTTCATACTTTCTTTTAAACCTCTTGTAAGTATGAAAATTGCTTGGTAGCATTCCAATTTATTTTTGGAAAAATGTAGAAGTGGCAAGGAGCAATATTAATTTGTATGACTTATTTCCTGTGTACAAAATCTTTACCTAACTTTACCTAAACATAATATATAAAAAATAATATTCTCATTTAAAACCGATATGATATTTTTTACTTGATTTTAGAAACTTCATAACTTTTTAAATGCCTAAAATATTCATTGAAAAGATATCCATCTATATAAGGAAGAAAACCTACAATTCCTTAATTTTTTTAAATTTCTTGAATATATAGTTTGATATACAAAATAACAAAACTGAAAAATATGACACTCAACGGCAATTTTACATTGCATGACCAATGTAAACCTTTAAATCTATTTAACTATATCGTATTAGTAGTTTAACTATAGTCCTAAATGTCATATCTCCTCTCAGTGAATAAATTCAATTGACAACAGAAAAACATATTCAAACTTGGTACATGCTTAAACTAAGTAGGTTGTCCATATATTTCTCTTCATTATCCTTATTATTCTCTTCATCCGCGTCATTCCAACTACTAAAATGTCAAGAAGCTTATAAAATATAGATATTTTCATTTGATTGGTTATGTTATCAAAATCACTATAATAAAATCATCAAAAAATGTATTATACATGAGGTATCAATTATGTGAGATATAGATATAGATATTTGACATCGAGTACCATGTATATCTCATCGAGTGAAGTAGAAATGTATATGTTCACCAGTGGCAAATATATTATTTCTACTTCACGGAAATATACGGATTTTATTCTAACTCATAAATACGTATTTCATCATATTGAATAATTATAATAATAAGAAATATTTTTATAAGATATCATTAGACTTTGCACAACGTCCTCTCCAAGTCAAGCATATATCATCACGCTGGTTTGACATCAAGTACATGACATGTTGGTACATGTACTATGTCAAAAACCTACTGACATCACAATGTTATGACATCATAAAGTAGATACGTCATAATACCATAACCTGTTATGCAAGTCTTATGGCAAAAGGATGTTGAATGATGAATATTTTCATTGAATACTAATGGAAATGAGTTTCGATGATAAATAGAATTTCAATTTCAATAAAAGTGAAAATACATGACAATTTATTAGGTTTCTCACTTACTGTATATATAATATATTATTTGCAATGATAACCATAATGATCTAGCACCACAATATCCTCGGACATGCACATGTACAGTGTTCAGGCATACACTAAACGCCAAAAGAAACGACACCCCTCTTTTAATTTAAATTCAGTTTCTTTTGGCGTTTAGTGTATTGTTGCTACACTTTTTAATGTTGAGTTCATTTATTCTCCGGTTCGAGAAATAATATATGTATTGTGAAATTCGCTCAAGAAGTAAAAATCCTCAATTCTGCCCTTTCAGTTCCCAAATGCATGTAAATTCTAATGTGACAGACCGATAGATGGTGTACATTTAATATTGATAAAACATATAAATAATGTCAATCATGTAAATGTAAGATTGGAGATGAATATCACTTTATTCTAGAATGTAACGTGTCAAATGAATTAAGAAACACGTATTTGCTGCATATTATTGTAAACATTCCTTCATCGAAATATTTCACCCGCGTCCACCACATACAAAGCAATACTTGAAAATGACCTTCTCGGCTATCATTTAATCGATTCTGAGAGTGGAAAGTGCCCATACTGATTAAGTTAACTGTCAGGAACCTTGGAGAGTGAGAGATCTATGATGTAACAGGTGTAGTGTAATGTATTACTACATGTAAAGCTGCCATGTTAAGCATACACGTGCTTGATTGGATTTGTAGATGCCTGTAGCAAATTCATTTCCTTCTTACTTTTCATATAAATATCAATGGACTGACATCCTAACAAAAGACATCAATGTAGTGATAGTTCACGTAAGCAATGACCTTTAACAAAAGCTTACAACCAGGAACTATATGTTGGTTATTCTTTTTAAAGCTAAACATTATTCGTGTTAAACGTTACATTTAGTCCGGAAATTTGATTTTCACTTAACTTATTATAGTTAACAAATGACACCACCTTTGATATTGCTGTAGGGTATAGCATTACTAAAAAAGATCGATTGGTGCTTGGGCGAGGCCATGTGTTCATTGTCAAATCGTGGCTAAGAATAACTCTAGTCTGAGTCAATTTTAAAATCTTTCCATCACTCACTATTCCATATATTTCGTTTTCCAGGATTGGTGTACAACTCACACCGATCACTTGCAAATTTCAACGCGATGGCACGCAATTATGTGCACTGTAGAGGAACAGCTCTGTCTTTATGTGGTATAACAACTACATTCTATTGGTTAATATAATCTCCGTCTGAATGAATTAATTGTTTTCTAAACATTTGAACAATCTGACAATCTTGTATTTCGTGTATTGCAAACAATCTACGTGAAGATTTTCTAACATATTTCCCCTATCTGCGAAAACAGATACCGAATTTCTTGAAGAATCAAATAGCAAACAGTTTAGTGCTGTGAATCCGATGTGCCGAGTTTATCATATCAAAACAGTCTAACAATAGCTTGACGCCGGGAACAATCAATATATCTTCACTGTGTGGATTCAGATTGTTTCAATCCACAGATGACAACTCTAAATTGAGAACATGTTTCTACTTAGTAATCTCGAATAAGACAGGAATGACCGATAAGGTCAGAACTAGTTTTCACTTCATGTATCTGTATCTATAAAGTTCAATCTAGAACATAAACGTAGTACACAATTTAGTGTCACCCGAGGTGAGTGACTTAGACTTAAGTGGAAATACGCCTCCCTCCACATTACAGAGAATTGTAGTAAACTGAAGTACAAAAGAAAGTACACACCCAAGTAATTTGTTAATAAAAGACAACAGGACAAAATTTCCAGCATTTCAAAGGGTTTAATATTAATAGTGAACCATTTTCAAACATGGCAAGGACAGGTATTTACTTCTCACTTCACATATCACTTCTCTACTTCTCTTTGTGTCAACTAGGGGTATATTTTGAAATTTACACTCATTGTTTCTGCAACATTCCGTGGACTGTTGTCCATAAATGAGGAGTTAGTATCGGGTGTGACCCCCATAACTGTTAATGCAAGCAAAGACAAGTCTCCTCATTAAGAAAGTAAGACGTCGGATGACGTCATTAGGGATGCGTTGCGACTCTTCATGTAGTGCCTGTTCCAGCTGTTGTAGGTTGACTGGTTGCTGTGGGCGACGTCTAAGTTGTCTTCCCATATGGTCCCAAAGATGCTCGATTGGGGATAAATCAGGGGAGGGTGATGGCCAAGGCAAAACCTTGATGTTTTGTTGGTTGAATAAGTCCATGTTGATCATGGCAGTATGTGGTCTGGCGTTATCGTGTTGGTAAATCATCCCTTGCTGCTGCCTTTGTATGAAGGGGACAACCACAGGCAGCAACACTTGATCCCTGTATCTCTGGGCTGTAAAGGTCTGGCGAATTGTCACCAAATCGGTCTTCTGGTCGCCACAGATCCCGCCCCAGACCATGACGCTGCCACCGCCATAGGGTACCACTTCTTGGACACACGCTGCAGCCTGTATCTCGCCTCTACGCCTGAAAACCCTAACTCTGCCGTCTGCTGTGAAGAGGTTGAATCGACTTTCGTCGCTGAAGATCACTCTTGCCCAATCACGACGTTGCCAGCGTCTCAATCTCCTTGCCCAGCGTAGACGTTCCAGACGATGTTCGCGAGTCAGGGTCAGTCCACGGAACGGTCGGTAAGCTCGAATACCGTCAGCTCGAAGACGTCTCATGACAGTGTTTCTGCTGATGTGGTGTCCTAACGCCGTCGACGTCATGGTGACGAATCTGTCCCGCAGATGCAGTGTGCGCAGATAACGATCTTCAGCGGGGGTCGTCACCCTCGGTCTTCCACTTCTAGGACGGTCCGATGTCTTGCCAATCTGGTTATGACGTTGAAGGAGTCGAATGACCGTTTGTCTGGTGCAGCCAAACCTTCTGGCAATTTGGCTGTTTGGAACTCCAACTTCAGACATTCCAAGGACTCTTTCTCGCTCTGCTGCTGTTAAACGTGGCATTTTCTCGTGATTTTTTCGGAACACTAGTAGTGAATGGTAGACTTCTGTGGTTTTTATACCCTTAGCGCGCCTAAGTCATGTAGAAATTGAAAAAAACCTGATTTTCGAAAAAATCACTTTTACCTGTACTGATATGCCTCGGATGCGTTTTGACGATATGATTTCATTGTTTCCGTTCGAAACATTAGGAAAGAGCACAAAGAAATGCTACTTTGTAAATGAATATGAAACAATATGAAAATCTGTGGGTGTGTACTTTCTTTTGTACTTCAGTTTATATAGGACATACAGCAAACTACATGCCAAAATAAACGTCACCCTCTCTCCTTAATCACAAACAACTTTCATATGTTTTATATGATATGTTAGAACTATTTGATTCACAAAACAAATTACAAAGAATACGTGACTTAAATTGAAATGTGTCTCTGCAAACACATAAGAGCATTGTGGCACGTAGGACATATAATGCATAAGCCAGAGGCAATAGTTCCAAAACAGTCATATAATTTTTTGCAGTATCATTTCCCCCTCGATTCGAGGAGATATCTGACTATGCCATTACTTGGTGAATCAAGATCAGAGGACTCAGGATATTTCCCCATTAATTGACAGAACCATCTTAGAATAATAACATTTTCTCCCGATGGGTTAACCATAATAGTTTAAAACGCCATCAGATGATCTATATTCATGACAATATTACTTTGCTTCTCCACCGTTTATAAGTGAAAGGAATGTTAATGAATACATTATATGTGTTTCCGTCTTTTTACTTTTGGTTAAGAGGTCCTCTAATAGTTTTCCATCGTTGTATATGTTTTTGGGATGTAAATCATTTGTACTTCCATCGTTTTACTTTCTCTTGAGGTCTTTAAGATTCCATTTTTCTTTTGTTCGATTTACATGATTTTCACAGTTTATAACATATGTCACATATTTAGTTGTTGGGATTGTGTCTACACTGCATGTTATAAGATCAGAAGGGCAATGACAGATTTGTTCATGTGTCAACCAATGTCTGTAAAATCATGATGTTATTGTCAACTTGCATCACCAGAAACAATAATTAGTAATATCGTTAATATTCATATAGACCCGTTTCCAACAGAATTGCTCATAGGCGCTTAAGCAAAGGTAATGTTAAAAAGTTTTGAGGACACGTTTGAATAGTTGATCTTCGGTATTTTAGGTATTTTAATATTTGATCGTAGCTTGTCCCATAGACATGGTGCTGCCCCACAGAAAGCCCTGTCACCGAAGTTCTTTCATCACTCATGACTCGTGAGTTTGGTCTTATTGTCCGTCTTGGATGGTATACTCTAATACTCTGGTATACTCTAATCAAGTCACTGATGAACACAGGAGCTGGTTGACTTGAACACAAAGATGAGGATCTTCTACGTTAAGTCCTAATGATTTACAATTCTTGAACTGTTGTAGCTTGTCGATTTAATGGCCTGATGAATTTTAGAAGAGTATGATGCAATAGTTTACACGTGATTTAACAAAAGCATGGACTAATGTCATTCACACTAAAAGTCACCCAGGTTCTCAAATTGAATTACAGAGGTGTACACCATATTCTCCAGTCCCAATAATTAATTCCTTTCTCAATGTCAAATTAACATTGCTTGTCAACAGAAAAAAATAACTGGTTCAACAAAGTTTTAATGTTTCAGGGTTTTTTCAAACAATATGTTATTGAAGAGAAACTTATATCTTTGATTCTTAAACTTTGACATTTGAAGGGACCAACATCAACTGTACATTGTGGCATTTTCAGCCTGAAAACCTTTCACGATAGATGTTCTATTGAAGGAACACGAGTGTTTCCCCCGTCCCTACGATGCTGTTTCATTATCAAAACTTTCAATGACTTTGTTTTGAATAGCAATCTCGTGTCTCTTTGGGAATCTCTGATTAATCATATATCCAATTTCCGATTATCTATTGATTTGATAATGAATGTTTGAACTACAAAGTACCAAAAGTAACAAGTGATTAGCATATAATTAGTCAATGTTAAACCTGACGTGTAAGCTACATGTAATATATCAAAGCTTTGATCTTTGAAATAGTTTTCAGTGTCGATTACATTAACAGAGAGCAGTTAATAGAACTCTATACCTATGATCCGAGCAGTGTTGAGGAAGAATAATTAATCTATTGAATAGGTTCCTGCAATTATAACGTAAAGCCTGTATTTGATAATTATTGTAAAAACAATATTTTGTTAAGTTTTGCATTTAAAGGAAACATTATAAGTGTTCTCAGTTGTGAACAATTTAATTATTGTTACTGGTTACAGGTGTTAGTCCGTGGCTCCGGCGGTAAGAGCCCTTGCACGTATCCTTTCCCTTCTTTCCTTGATCATGTTGGCCCATTCGTTGTTTTGATTTTTTAATATGTCCTCAAGAGGGATTGATTGGTTAATGTTCCTTGCCTGCTGTAGAGCTGGACATCTTAGAAGGATGTGCCCTATGGTCTCTTCTCCTTCCTGGCAGATGGTGCACATTGGGGTGACTGTCAAATTGAAGCGATGGAGATAAGATTGGCATGGAAAGTGATGTAGTTTCAGCCTTGTCAATTGGACCTGATCTTTCCTGGCGAGAGTTTTATACCTGCACGAATTTCTTAGAGGTTGGATCTTGTGATACTCTCAGCCCTTGTCGCACTCATGCCAATGCTTCATCCACTTTTAATTGCATTTGCGTTTGATGGTGTTGATGATAGTAGGTAGAGATGATACATCTTTGTCAACTGGCCAACTGATTGCTGCAAGGTTGGCTAGTCTGTCTGCCTCTTCATTGCCTCAAATTCCCACATGACTGGGTATCCACTGTAGTTGAATACATGATTGAGATGTCAGCATTCCTTGAGTGATATCTGAGCACAGATGGTAATACTGTGTCGGCTTGTAGGACTGTAGTGCTTGGAGGGAGGATAGCGAGTCTGTGAAGATGGTGGTCTTTTGATCTGGCACTTGTTCAGTGTCGTTGATCTCCTGAACAGTTCGGTGAATAGCAACCAATTCTGCCTCAAGGATAGATGAAGGTGCCAGAGGAATAATTATTTATCTCTTGTCGGTTTGGAAGTATATTCCTGCACCTGCCCTTCCTTCCACTTGGGAAAGAGAGCCATCTGTAAATATCAAGTTGTTTCCTTGATAGAGGGTGTTTATCATTTGTAGAGAAGCTTGAGCAAGAGCTGTTGGATTGTCTGCCTTTGATAGGTTGCCTGGTATTGTTTCTGCTATAGACGGTGGTTACCAGTTCCAAGGTGGTATGCTGTTGACTATAGCAGTGATAGGGATTTGCGATTGTACTTTTTGGAATTTGATGTCTTTCTTTCTCAGTAGTCGCTTTGCTCTTTTATAGAAACAATTTGGTGCACAGTTCTTCTTTATATGGCATATTGCTCGGAAGAAAGTGAGAGGTGATGAATTTCTTCATAATGCATGTCTCAAAGTTGAGTTCCAGTGGTTGAATGTCTGCTTCTACTTGTAATGCAGCTATTGAGGTTGTTCTTAGAGCGCCTGTAATGAGTCTTTGGGCTTGATTCTGGATCTTATACAGTTTGGACGTATGTCATTTTGCAGCAGAGGACCACAGTTCAACTCCATAGCAGATTTTACTTCTAATATATGCCGTGTACATCGTTCTCAGAGTTGTGAAGTCTGCTCCCCATCCTTGAGAGGCGATTACTTGCATGAGGTTAAGTCTTTTGCTACAGGCATTAGCTAGCTGATTGATATGGTTTTTCCAGCTCAGAGTTTGGTCCAAGGTGATTCCCAAGATCTTTGAGTGTTTGTTGTATTAAATCTTCCTGCCTTTCAGAGTTATTCCCAGGTCTTCCAGAGGGATTGAGTGTTTTCTCCTTCGAGTGATAACAGTGTATTCTGTCTTCTCCTCCGACAAGACTAACTTCCACTTGTCTGCCCATGTTAGCACCCTCTGCACGGAAGTGTTGAGTTGATTTACAACCTTGTTTATGTCGTTCCCATTTTGCAAATTTGATCTTTCTTTTCACTACTGCAGCTTATCGTTTATATTCAATCTTGCTTGAAATTGTTGATTGCCTCTTCCATTTCTGCCGTGCTCTGCGTTTATCTTGTCTATGTATTTCCTTGTTGAACCAGGGCGTAGGGGGTCTTTTCCTAGGTTTGGTTCTGAGATAAGATACTTCTGCTGCTGATATGATGCAGTTTGTTAGGCATTCGATTTTATTGTTCATACTGCTGCTTTCCCACTCAGTGATTGCTGTTCGTGCTAAGATGTCAGCCTGTCTAGTAAACATGTCTCTGTTGCGTTTTTTTATGTTTAACCTTGGTATTTGAGCCTCTGAGATCGAGACTCCGGTGATTTGTATGTCCATTAGTATTGGAAAAATGATCGCTGTCCAATTCTTCTACCACTTGCCAATCATGAGATCTGGCAGCGAGATCACCAGTAACTAGTGTGATGTCCAAGGTATCAGTGATGCCTGTGCCATGATTTTGGTATGTGTGTTGATCCTGGTTCAGGATGGCATAATCTGAATCCGTTAACCAATCTATGAGTTGTTCACCTGATGTGTCCATCTTAGTGCTATACCAAGTTGGGTGTTTAGCGTTGAAGTCTCCCATCAGAATAGCATGTTTGTGATGTCTCAGTAGATCTAGCAATTAATCTTAATTACTATTCTTAATATTAATATTTAATTAATCTTTAATTCTTGTAAAAAATACTTATTCTATCATAGGCTTTTGAAAGAGAAAAAAACATTGACAATATATTTCAACTGCTTGTGTTTTAATGAAACATTTATAAATCTTCTCAAAGATTGATTTGGAACATCGTTTCCCATTGGATATCAAGAGATAATGAGAGTTGACAATTGTCGAGAATTGTCCCTAACCATACCCGCTTTTTCCTTGGTTATTATCTAATTATCTATCAAGTTGATCTACTCCTTCTTTATGATCCAACTCATTTTAAATAATAGCTTCCATTTCTACAGTCGAATATCTCAAACTCTTAACTCATTACATATCCATAATTATATTTGAATATCATTTCCATTAATCAAAACCAAACCAGCTTTCTTCTTCTATGGAACACTCTTTTCTCCTTTACTTGCGCGGCATTTCAAATAAAATAACTAATTGTTAGCAAATTGAATTTGACAACAGGTCGTTGTTTGAACAGCAGTGGATCGATATACCATCTGGGATAAAACTCCATGAAACGTTTAACTATTATTTCGCTTCCATAACATGATAAAGGAAAAATGACACTGTGCACGATCCAGTGTAATTTTCTTTCCCGGAGGGTTTAGAAGGAAGATTAAATACCTTTTCACGAGAAAGAGATATCTTACTCCATCTCGAATTTTGTGAAACTATTGAAAAAGTTATTTGCAGGACGAGGTGCAAAATAAGTCAATTTTGACATGAGGATTACTATATATTCCTTTTACATCGGTATCTTTCTACTCCCTGCCAACAAACATAATAATTCCATATAATAAAGTGAACACCCTAAATTGGTTTCTGAATTGTATTTTAGATTGTAACAATTACAGGACAATGTCTACCATAGTTCTTGATGACATTTGTTTAAATAAACCATGAACAGAGACATATTCCAAAAACAAAAGCGCATAAAGAGAGTCAAAAAGCTCATGATATGCCATGATATGAGATAAATAGTACTGCATGTAATAATAAGTAACATTTTACCATCATTAAATTATCTCAAATGACTTATAACATTGACAGATATTATTTCACAGAAGTAAATATTTTATTAATGATGAACCTGCCAATTAATTAACAGACAACCTGCCTTTTGATGCGTGATAAATACTGTTAAGGCAATACTAGAAAGAAGTATGTGTTAACTAAATTAGACGTGAACCATGATGTGGCTGTATTACACAGGAACACAATCAGTCGATTGTCATTCTTTAAATTGTTAACATGTAGCAACTTCAATTATTTGTTGATGTTTCCATATACAGTGTAATTTATTTGCCTGGAAGGATACATATTATACAATTATAGATTTGTGATGATGTTAATACCTGTTTTTATGGACCCGACAGACTTTTGGTCAGACTCTGGCTTGAGTCAATATGCTTTACTGTTGACTGTCCCGTGATCGCCTCTCGATCAGTCAGATCGCTTCAAAAATAAGCTTACATAATACGAGATAACACAATTCAGCAAAGTTCCTGGTTTCCTAATCAATGACTTAGTAACCAATCTTGGTATGTATTTCATTGTAAACAGAAACCCTAAGTATAAGCGTCACTGGTTTATAGGGTACATGTTCCATGTATATCGACCAATGATTTTCATAAATTTCGTAAGTGACAGTTTATCTAGGCAGTTTGTTTTTGTTATTGAAAACAGCATATAGATGAGGAAATACATCAACCAGACACCAAACATTACAACAACTTTTTCTACAACTTTCAAGACTTTTAGTAAAATCAGATAACATACAATTAACCTGAAATTGAACTAAATAAAGTACAATTAGTAAGCACCCACATATTCTCACATTCATCACAGCAATTCGGCAAACAACTTGACTAAACAATACATAGATTTTGGTACACATGTACCTTAAGTATATTCAAATGTATTTTGAAAAAGCCAGATTGTTTCTCACATCCGGGTCGTATTAGCGTAACAATCAGTTAACTAACACTGAATGCACGTCATATACATGTATTAACTTACTTGCTAAAGGATATATTTAGCCTACGAAAGCTTGATGCATTTTTTATAATTCATTTCAAGTTGCATGGAATCAACATTCTTCATCATAACATATCTTTTAACATATGAAGGAATTCGATAGGAAAATAAGTCGTTTAGGAGTATTGGCAAAAATAAAATTGATCATTTAATGTACACACTTGAGATTTGAAATTTGAATAACACAAATTTAAAACGGGAGCTAGTTAAAAAATAAATGACAGAAAACAGAACGGGGGGTTCTCTGAATGGACTAGCATATCAACATATGGGATTTAAATCCAGAAAAGTTTTCTTAAAGTAAAAATAATAACCTTTATTTGTGACAGATTTTATTAACTTGAAATTCGTGTGCGGAATATTGATATATAAAACAATTACATTATTATTCTGGAAATAACAAACATTTCATGGCTGTATGTTTGAAAAAAATTAGTTTTTAAGCATGTTAAAAATAGTATCTATTCTTACTATCACATTTATGAATTTTAAAACCTTATACAAGTAAAACATGGATATATGGGTCCACTTATAACCACGTCCAATTTTATCATTAATCTTAAAGATATAAAGTCAGTGTAGTAAATGAGATTGTTACCAGCTTATGCCCAAATACTCTTTACTCATTGTCCATGGAAGTTAATAAGATGTTGACACTAATCTCTACTTAATGGAAGCCCGGTTCCTGCTGTCTTCCTTTATCCAGCTCAAGGTCAGCACCATCAAAACACTATTGCAAGAACATCTCTGCAAGGTTGCTGGAAATGAAGGAGTTAAGGAGTGCAAATTATATATATCATAATCGAACTTACGGGACATGAAGAGTGTGTAAAATGCATGTTTTTCAATAACAAAGTTGGTAAGATAATCTATGTATATAATAAGATATTTCGTAACTTAAAGTGTGTTTCGAAGCTTGTTGACATGTAACAATGTTTAATCAAAAGCCAAGATTTATAAGTATGTTCTTTCCAAAACATCATGTGATGACACTTGAGAGTAGAAACAATCTGATTATGGAGAGGGTCACTAATGTACTCAATCACTATACAGGATGTAAAGTCTTAAAACATTATGTTCGATTTGGAAGTTCAAAATCATTAACTGTGATAAACTTTGCTGTTCGTTAAAGTTTCAACGTGTACTTCTGTTCACCCAGCAGTGCAAGATTACACATGGTTTGGAAGAGAAAGGAATATGACATATAACTTGAAAGTTCTCTATTTGTCAGCCAGGTTGCATACTCCCACTGAGTTTAGAATGAAAAAGGAACGACATTGATCCTAACACCAGGGTAATGATGTAGGTGCGCTTCGTCGAGTTCAAAGTAGCATCTCGACTTCTAGTAGCTTCAGCCTTTCTCTTTGACGAACATTGTATATTGATCCAACAAGCAATGATCAGTTATCTTACATAATGTAGCAATTTGTCATTGTTGAGGAACTATATATGATTAAATCATTTTATTTATCCAATTAATATTGTGTTTATCCCTGTTAGTGCTGTCAATAATAAGCCAACTAAGCCAAGGTGATGGTATCCTTGTAAGCAACTTAGATATACCCGTTCATGAGGCCACTCGCATCCCAACACACAGTGTGCCCGGTTTCCCAACATAAACATATATCCATCATGTAGTTTTCAACGTCATCCATAAACATAATTTATCAACTGTCGGAAGGCTCAAGACTGCACACACCTATGCTCTCACGAACAGAAGTCAATTGCCATTCTAACAGGATATCATACAACCAAATCCGTTAAAGGTGCTGAGTAGGTATTTACATGAGGACAACAGGACAAGAATGACGAATATACCCTATAAAGATCACTATTTGAGTGATCAAGTAAAATATTGAACCTATTTTAAAGTACATTGTATCTACAAACATATAAGATTAGAATTGTGACCAGCGAGTCCCAAGTACTGAGCTCCTCTAAAGTAGAACGCCAATTGGCGTAGGTAAGAAATGCTAAAGACTTACTTACCTACTTAGAGATTTTACAAGCGCTTCCAACGGAAGTTATGTCTACATATAAGCCATCCTTTATTTTTGCTGACAGATTCTCTGTCCAAATGTAAAAAAAAACAAACTAGAAACTTCTAGCTGGGACTCAAGAACGTTTTTTGTTAACGCATCTTTGCTGTATGTTGTTGTCCATAACGACGTTTTTTTTTTAAAAAGCAAATTTTACAGAAACAATAACATAATATGTTACAAAACATGAATTTAGCTTAGTTGATTCCAAGAGATGTAACTATGTGTCGGTAATATTAATAATTCGTGGATTAAAATATCTTTATTTCGGGGTGTCCGTTTCTTTTGCTCGTGAGTGTTTATGTGATGAAAGAAGAATTTTGCGTGATAAAATTGTGCAAATAATGGTTACATGAGATATATATGAGAGGAGAAACAAACACTGATTTATTACTCCAGTCCTTTCTTGACAGTGTTTCTGGTCTTATCCCTGAGTGCTGTCCTTAATAAGGTAGATGTGCTGCATCCATTTTTCATCCATTGTCTAAGTTAGATTTCATTTTCATATGTGAAAGTATCCAACACCATCCATTATTCTGTGTGTATTAACATAACCCAAACACATTTTTTATCAATCTAATTATAGACTTCTTAATTATTTACGTGACAGTATTTCGCGGCAAGTTTGCCTATTGATTGAGCTTCAGTTCAAAGTTACAGATACCAGGCTGATTGCTTCGTCCTGAACTCAGAGGCAGTCATTGAACATTATTTTTCTCCCTAAACTTATTGTTTTTATATTTGGAAAATATGTTAAACAAAAGAAAAATATCAATGGATATCTCATTTTTGAAAGTCCAAATCCAAGTAATGCCCCCGACTCTCATACATACATTGTACAGAATGAAATAATCTGCTGGATGAAATAAAACTTGCACTATCATACAGGGTGGAATTATAATCATGATGAAACATATAATAGCTTAGTTTTTAAAAGTATATAGAAAGAGGTTAATATTCACAATGACTTAATTCATCAAATAAAACTAAAACCGTGAGAGAACAAACGGTTTCTTACCTGGTATGCCCATGTGTCGTCTTACCAAGGTAAAATCACGTTAAAAGAGAACTTCACAATTCTATTTTCATGTATACAAATACGTTTCATCCATTATTTTAAGCATCTGATTTGAAAACTGAAACACATGAACAAATATTCTTTTACCTTTCATGCTAAATGCGTAACCCTTTTAGAATAGTCTATTGTAAAAATCAAAGCGATGTATCTGGTACCTTCGATTCAGATACAGACACTTTGGTGGCTTAACGGTAAAACTTTTGTTATATTCAGTACCAGCGACTGGTGCTTGAACGATCAATATAGACAAGATCAATATCGAGAAAATCGATATAAAGAGCAGTAGGACGGTGATATTTAGTCTATTCTTGAACATACCACTGCATGTAATGGAACATCACCGTCAATGCGTCTGAGACTTACTAATCACTGATCATTTACTATTTTAGTCCTACAAAGATGTTTCATCCATTCATCATTGAAGAAACAGAAATAGCTTGTCTGAATAGCTGGTAGTTGCGCAGTTTATCAAAAGTTAACTAAAACATCAAATGTCCCTTTTCTTTGGTTGAAAGGAACAACACGGTAATAACCGATGTTTGTGATGTAAGACAGATCGTGTCTTGTCCTTGAGGCACAGTTGAAAAACATGCTCATTATAGCTAAAATCATGACTGAAGAGATACAGATTCTGACATTCAGTGATCTGGATAATAGATTACAGAAGATAAGTATAAAGCAAATTGTCAGATTATTTGGTGCTGTTGTGCTGAGAGATCCTGCCTCTTACGACATCTTGTTCTCTTCTCACTGATGTGAGATGTATTAAAAACATTTATTCCCAGGTAATCTTTGTTCCTACATGTCAGATTTCGTTGATATTTCAATAACACGCTTAGCAGTGAACATTTGCTTTATCATCGAAAACTGTGTTCCATAGGTGATATTGTTTGTGTGAGATCAGTAGATTTTGCACTATGCCCTGTCACCGTCAAGTACATGACATCACAATGATGTTATAGTATCAAGTAATGACGTCACAATGCTATGACAAATGGTAGTACTGTGCTCAGAGATGTCCAATTTTAATTGAAAAGCAATGAAGAATGATTTTGGATGATAAATAAAGCTCACCCTTGTGTCTTCTGGTATCAAATTTGTATAAACCAACGCACATTGATAAAAGTGAAAATATCCACGTCAAGCCTCGGATACTTGAGACTTTATCAACTTGTATAAGTATAGATATCAGAAGGCAATTTGGTGAGATTCTCTATGTACCAACCAATGTATTTCAACACTCAAATAAATTAAAGACAGACAAACTGAATGTTTGGGTTCTTTTTTCTCCGTACAAGAAAACTTGATTGTTAGAACAGAGGGTAAATATGGCGAACTCGACTTGCAATGTGACTTCTATGGGGGAAAATGATGTAATGATTGATTTTACACAACCGTGACTGTGTATGGGGTATCATTCTCAAAACACCCTAGAGAGGATAGGTCTGAGATCAGTAAGTGTTCGAGATACGTCTATGTGAAGATCGCCATCTTTCTACCCTCTGACACAAATTGGTAGATTTGACTAATGTCACTAGGTTAGCATGTTTAATTGTTGAAATTACTGTGTGTTGGTCAAGTCATTGCTGGCGTTACACCATCCCTGTTATGACACAAGGTTATAATTAATACGGTAATGATACGAATTCAGAAGAAGAAAGTTTGATGGCCTTGCAGTGGTGAAGATGGATACACATACACTTTGTTTAAAACGAGTTTTAGCACATTGTATCAATAAACGTTGTTCATTCCATGTAGTCTGTTCATTCTGTCGAAATAAACAATATCAACCTACTCATGTTCAAAAGTTTAACTAACAACCTGTAACAAGATGTGTAATCTTGAGATACAGCAATGTGAATACATTAGTTATTGCTTGGGGCGCATACGCCCCAAGCAGTAATAAGGTGAATTTCTCCCTATATACTGTTGGAATTTTCAAATAGAACCTTCAGCCAATGATATGCGTTGTCTTAGTATCTTTGAAATTCTATTGACCAATGACCAAAGCTGTAGCAAATTATTAACCACGTGACATTGTGGGTAATCCGAAATAATTGGCACAAACAAATGTGGATTTTGATTATCAATATTTGTCATATAGATAGAATTGTTCTTCAATGTTTCATTAGAATCAATGAAAAACTTGTAATCTGCAATTCAAATCAATATCACAAGTAACAAAGCGCTTTTCTATAAGTTAAGTACATTATTTGGCATTCCAGAATCGGAAACTACGTTCCGTTTGGTTAACAGTTTTACTGGTTATGATTGATTCGGAACCCGGCGCAACACCCGGCATACGCCGCCGAAAATGGTGAAACCGGCGTACGCCTAAGGCGTAATCTGAATGATTCGGTTTGAAATGACAGGCGAAGGTGGCGTATAATGGCTTACAAATGCTATCCATGCGACATTTAATAACTATATTTTCTTTGACTTTGCATTTGACAACTAGATACTTTGACGAAGTGATTTATTTAAGAATAATACTGGTTCTTTAAAACAATGTCTAACACGCTAAGAAAATGTCAATTCATGTTTGGAAGTAATTTTTTAAAAAGTTTTCTCATTTAAATGGCATGTTGATTTAAGCTAGTTTGAGGGATGATGACGTCTTTCTGTTTGTACGCCGATACACTTGTTAACTTTAAGCCTGGCTTCAGAACGGTGCATGTACTCCGGTCACTTGGTCGGTGTATATGCCGATGAAACGAATCAAACATAGCCACTGACCTACTTTTCCAAAATGTTGCTGATGTCGAGTTAGCGAAGGCAATGTAATAGAGTTGGTCTCCATAGATTAAAATCTAAAAATTAAAAGAATAATCGCCACACGGTAAATTGACATATTTGTTTGAGAGCTTACATTGATATGATAACACACGGTGTTGTATTGTGTTGTGCGTTGGTTGCTGTCTTGGAACTCCCGTTACATTTTGTCCTTAGGGTTAGAACAAGTCCGAATCCTTTCGGTGATACTTTTTTGGAATAATACATCCGATCGAGGTCTTTGTGATAATTGACTGTAAACATTTGATATTGCATTATTTATACAAAGCGTAGGATACAAAGGCTAATTCTAAGGAGAGAAAATAAATCATAAAAAAAATAAATAAAAAGTTTTAAAACAATTAAAATGCCAGTCTATAAATTTCTAACAAATAACACTTGATCTAGACATTTAGACAAATATACATGTATATAACATTCAAATCCTAGGTAAATAGTTAATTAGGCTCTAATTTGTTACAGAAAATTCTTCAAAATAAGATATATTGACATGTTATGATGTTTGGAGAGGACTATCGGACAACACCAATCAGGACTTCTTATGCAGACTTTCGAATTTTGTAAAATGGATATATTTACTTGTGCACTGACTTTCATTGAGAATGAGTGAGTAAAACTTATCTCAGGTAATACATGTGTATGCAAGCTTACGTCACCTGTTAGATGTTACACGAGTAGGTATTACGCCAACCTTTGTAATGTCAAAAATAACTCAAAATGTAACGAAGCTGGTACGGAAACCTGTCTGTTCGGAATAAAAACAAACTCTCAAAAATTGTTAAAACAGCTTCAAAAATTATTGGACTTCCAATTGAAAGTATCGGCGAATATTATGAGCAGCAAATTAAAAAAAACAAACAAACAAAATTTTAAGTGACCAATCACATATCCTTTTTTCGGAATATTCTTGGCTACCTTCAGGACGCAGACTGCGCATGCCGACTGGGAGACAAACAGGTTTCGCTACTCTTTTATACCAAACAGTGTTCGTTCGTACGATGACCTATTTATTGAATAATGTCATATTTTTATTTGATCAAGTGAATTGTGAGTGTGACTAACTCGGATGTGTTCATGTTAATTAGTCAAATTCTATTATGCAAAATAATATTATCATGTATATTTTGTTTGCGATGTGTGTTTGAAACTGGAGAACTGTATATATGATGTAAAACAAATTTCCCTTGGGACAATAAAGACATTATCTTATCTTATCTTATCTTATTGTTATGCGAGGAACTCTTATTAATGACAATATGAAATTAAATTTGCATATGTTACATGAAGTGAAATTATTAAGATAAGGTTTCATACAGTTGTTGAAGGTTCCGATATACGATACAAAACTAGCTAAACCGAAATAAAGAATAGAATATAGAATTACTCCTTCAGCTTTTCCTCACGCAATACTTCCTTCCTTTATTGTATGTTCTTCCTCAACGCTTTCATCATACATTGTCGGACATCCATCCAATCCATATCCAGCACCCATATTCACCTGGAATCACCTCCCACTAACAAATCACCGCCTCACGTTCCATACACTACATCTACCCAGGTGCCCCAAGCTTGCCTTTTTAAAGGCTTTTCTTGTTGTTCAACACATTACATTTAACGAATAACATGGCGCGTAATAAAATATTTTATTTGCTAAAGATAATCGTATTTATTGCTGTTCCTCATATTTTACAATGTTGTGAAATGATGATCGATATGTACCGATTCTTCTTCATAATTGTTTACTTCAGATGGATACGTCAATTGTGACTGATATGTCAACAAGCAGATCACAGATCGGTTCACAAATGCACCTAAAACATCATCATATCGCCTTTTCTTTAAACGTTGAATGTCTGCTGTCTTTGGTGGTCAACACTTGAAAATAATGACTTCCATTTTATTTATGTCATGATAAGCTCCATTGCAGAAAATATATTATTTCACGATCAGTTGCTGAAATATCAAAGCTCTGAATTTACGACTAGACACCTGTACAATCCGGAACAATGTCAATATTATCCACAGATTAAACTTAAAGAAATTAAATACAATGTACATACTTTTCATTCTTGATCGTGATATGTTCGTACAATAGTTTTAGGTGGCTTACAATTGATTCTCCGATAAATGTATGTATTAGCATCAGCCAATCATAAGATTGTCATATTTTATTAGACACCGAGGCAATCATCCTGGAAACCATATATGGGTATATTGTTTCGCTCCCTTCACTTTGAAACGTATCCCCTGGAGTTTTTCCCGTAAAAAGGCTCGACGCGATGGGTGGAAAGTCCTTTTAGCTCATTATTACACACCAAGTGTGTTTCTAAATTCCTTGGTGTAACCAAATAAGGAGGCAAAGAATGAATTTAACACTGACCTTGAAGCTGAGTGTTAGTGCCGCATATCCTTTACGAAACTGGCCCGGCTTTATTGCCTCAAATTTTATTTTGTACTTTTCGCCTTGAAAGAGCGACATTTGTTTATATACATTCATTAAAGCATACCCATAGGTTTGAAATGTTATGATACATATATGCAATCTACAATATACACAGAAAAGGTGAAATAATGCAATAATGTACTGAAAATGAAGCCTTGATGTCATAACTAATGGCAGCCATTGTTGCCCACTAAACTCCTAGGGGAGGGGCGTGTATAAAAGGAAAGAGATGATTGGATCTATAGAAAAGCCATAGACTTTACTGTGATTGGTAGTTATATTTAAGGCCTATCGCGCCTTTTCACGGGAAAAACTCCAGGGGATACGTTTCAAAGTAAAGCGAGCGAAACATATACCCTGGTTTCCAGGATACCCAAAAGTACTCTGTTAAAATAAGATTATGGAGTTTGAGCAAATAATTCCTACCAGATGTCCTATAATTGCTGTCCAAACATGACATGTCAATATCTCTCAGTAGGACTAGTTTACGTTTACGATATTTGTTACAGGTGATGAACCATATCCGTTGATAATGATCTATTGTCGAACAGTAAACATGTCACTTTGATTTAAAATGATCAAAAATGGTTTAATTATTCTGCTTGATTTTTGTTATCTCCTTAGGAATGCCTACCATCTTCATACCAGGTTCGTATATCTTACTTTTTCACGTCAAATATAAAAAACCTCGGTTGTAAGTTTTTATACTCCACGGATTTCGAACCTGTACTACGAAAATGAACGTAATAGAAACCATTGATGGTAACCACTAGACCAGCTACTAAAAGCGTAACACTTTTCGCTATTATCATATCTATGTTTAACAATGTCTACAAGACCCGGACCGTGCCAGATTCTTCATCTGGTGAGGTTATTTTCATAGACTTGTATGTCCACGATAAATAATTTTCAAGAAATGTTTTTTTTGTTATATATGGTTTGACGTCGCCCATGACACTACACGTAACGTTACACTCCTTATATGGCAGTCATAACGTATGATACCATAACGTTATACAATTCAATGCAATGGGATGTTTTATTACAAAGAAAAGTTTTTCGGATGTGTTAGCGCAATTGCTGGTGATTACAAGGAAACGTTACAACCTTACTGAGCTCAACTTTGTTTCCTTCTATAGTTTCTATTTAAGATTTTTGTTGGAGACACATAATGTAGAATAGTTCTACCATTTTAAAAAATTTAATACATTTAATCTGACAATTGTTTCTATTTTGCTTTTGTTTAATATTCAACACAAATAAATAACTGAATGTATTAATGTTCACTGCAGATAACAATTATTTCCCCAATTCATTTAAAATACATGACGTACAATACATGAAAATAACGACAGTAACATTTGGTCTTATAAGAAATTTGAGAAAAGTGTTAACAGTTCTACTTGTTGAAAATGCCTTAGTAAAGGTTATTTTATATTTGGACATTTGTTATCGCATCCATGACTTATTATGAGTGAATTAATGATACAACTTCAAAGATATAACATGTAAAACGTGAAATAGATATTGAAATGATAAAATGTCAAAATCGGAAATATCCACATTGAAATGAGTCTTTGAAAGGCAATTAGACTTGGTATACTTGCGAACAGGAAAATGTTCTGGAGATTTTTCTGGATAACAAATTCTTTAATGTGAAATTTCAAGAAACAATACAATATATTCCGAAACGTCGTGTATTTTCACATTAAATAAGTTGTTGTCCAGAAAAATATCCCTGTTCTGACACTGAAATGCTCGATAACAGCTCATTAATTCTGCTCCCCCTCTCCTTCTAAAAACAGCACGAACACAAATCACAAGAGACGCATTGGTTGTTTAAGAGATAATAGTTCTCTGTCACTAGTTATTTTCCAAACAGAACATGTTATCTTCCATAATGTAAAACACAAGCACACCTACAAACTGTAGATTTGACGTATGGCATGCCTGAAGACGTCATGAGTTAAACATAATCAAAAGACAAAGTGATTTAATTATGATTTAACAAGAATCATCACGAATACAACTTTGATAAAATGATGTCCATTAAAATGAACACATTTTCTTATCTTACCACTCAGACATACTCTTTCTGAAATCATGAAGTTGAATGGATTAAAGAGCCATTGTTGTTTGACATGTTATGCATTAACTGACATTCTTCGAGGAACTAATTTTGTCTCCATTGATCCGGTGCGTCTCAGACGTATTGATTGTTTCGTCCTGTTGTGTTATATTTCAATCGACAGCAAGTCTGTGTATAGGATTATTACGTACACCTCACTTCTTCATAACACAAGTATTGATTGTAATACCTCGGTCTCGTTACCATACATGGTGTGGATTTCAGTGCGATATAAATATCCTTATTATAGAAAGCGGAGTTCAAACTGGCATCAACATTTTTATTAACTTCAGCCTTTCTCGTTGACATCATCCTCGAACATTGTATATTGATCTAACGAGCAATGATTACATTTTCTATCTCTTCAGTTTCTTACATTTTTGTCGTTGTTGAGGAACTATACATGATCAAATCCCTTTACTTTTCCATTAATATTGTGTTTAGCCCTGCTAGTGCTGTTCATAATAAGCTGGCAATGTTGCTTATTGCGTCTCATCCACAGTCCAAGGTGGTGGTATCCTTGTTAGTAACTTAGATAGAATAATTCATTAGATACTCCCACCCCACCACACAATATATCCATTTGAGATATGTCCAGTATATAGAAGAAGAATAAGACGAAGAGGAGAAGAAATAGATCATTTACGTGCCTTATGTATCATACATACTTTAAAATGTTTTATAATAATAGGTAATATAGGTATTAGGTACCCTCACCACACAGTATATCCGTTTGAGATATGTCAAGTATATGTATTACATACATGGTGAACATACAAATGACATCCTTATCTCGGTGTGTTGTATCACGTTGACCTGTGTCGTAACAAGCTGACCCCAAATTCAAAAGATTTGATTGGATAACCAACGACCTTTTACTTAGGGTCAAGTTGAAACGGAACTACTTTTCAAATCAAAACAAGCGCGTAACATTTAATTTTCACACCTTCATATGCTCTATATGTACGTCAGCAGAGTTTGTCGATGCTTTAGAAAGTTCCACATTTGACCATTATGCAACATAGATATCGGAAAACCTGTAACTATCAGCGAACTTACAGTTGTATGAACATAGGGACGAATTTCACATTCATTATCGTGGTCAAAGGGTTTCCAATGAGGCGAATGCCAAATTCCAACATAATGTAACCATCACCAAGAACCAAATGAAGATATTGCAATATATACATGTACATTTCTCGCAAAAGTCAAACACATTCACTCTGCGTTGCACTTGCCCTTCCCTTCCCTTCCCCATCGTGAGTCGACATTGCCACTCTCTGATTGCTCTCTTTACCATAGCTAACGAACACAGTCATGATTAATCGATTGTTTCTGTTCATCCCGAATCATCCCAACTTAAAAAATTGGTAATGTTGCTTCTTTATGTAAACATAAACTTTGGGCAGTCTGTGACAAAAAAAACCTTTCTAGCCTACAAGCCACGAGCCGAACAGCTTGGCGAGCCGACCGACTGAGAGCCGAGCGAGTTGACCTTTATAATTAATTTAAATGTTTACTTTTTAAAAATAAACCTTGCACAACATAACAAATACAGTTCATCTGCATTAACAATTGTGGCCATTTTACAGTCCACTTTTGATTTATTCAACAGAATCTTATGGGGTACTTTACTTCTTCGTAGGTTTTCGCAATAGGTTAATTAATGCACACTCAGTTTTTGAAGACGGTTTCAGTTTTTTAGAATTGTTTCCCTTATCTTAAGTAATACAAGTAAGCTGTCTGACGAATCTCTGTATTAGATACGCTCAGTCAGATACCGTTGGAAGGATAACCATTTCGTATAATTCGTATCTAATGAGACCAAGTGTAGTATTCTCTTTATATCCACCTGAGTAAGACGAATCTTTGACGTTATCTATAAACATAGCTTATATAATCTTCAAAAAAAGAAACTTGACACTGACTCAAAATTTAATAATTTGATATAAAAGCATTGTTTGGAGATATGACACAAAAATAACCATTCATACATAAACACTATAGAGTTAGCTTCAGAGAGGTAGATGAAATGTCAGCCAGGCTCTTTCAATCTCTTACATACTGTTTGATCTGAAATTGTGTGTAGCCCAGGGATTTGCATACTTGTAGACGCTGTAGTCGCAGTGCATCTCGAAGGCAACGCAGCCTGATGTATCGATTTTGTGCTGAAGTTGTCATCCTTGGTCTCCTTGACCTTGGTCTGTCGACAACATATTTTGCGTGATAAAACTGAACAAATATTGGTAACATGATATACATTAGCTTTAAATGAGAGATGGGAGAAAGGGCTGAACAAACACTGATATATTACTTCAGTCCTTTATTGTCAGTGTTACTGTTTTTATTTCTGAGTGCTTTCCTTATAAGGTGGATGTGCTGCACTTGACTTTTTCAACACCTATCTCATCCATAGTCCAAGTTAGATGAGATGTTCCTATGTGAAGGTATCCAGCACATCCATCTCGTTGTCTGTACTAGACACGAATCTCCATCATCCTCAAACATTTTTATATCAACCTTATAATTTATTACTAAATTATTTACAAGACAGTGTTTTGTTGCAAGTTTGCACGATGGTTGAAATCTAGGCCAATTTCAGTTCAATGTTACATATATCAGACTTATTGCTTCGTCCTGAACCCCAGAGCAAGTTATAGAGCATTATACATGTTTGTTTTTCCTAAAATTAATTTTGTTTTAAAGTTTTAGATTAATATTAAGAAATAAAAGATAACTATTTCCTTTTCAGCAGATAAATCATTTTGAATGTCCAAATAAAATGATTATTGTATTTAAGTCTCATACACAAATATACATACACATGATATACAGAATAAAAATTATCTTAAATATAAATGGCAAGGAATAAAATGAAGGGCTATTTTTAAATTAAGTTTTAGCTTCATTGGCGAAATTGATTTTTAACTGTTTATATCTTTGTGTCATGCTATGCTATGCTTGATAATTAATGGCAATTTGGTCAATAATTTGGTGGATGAAATAAACTCATAAATGACCTGTAACAATTAAACATTAAGCTGTTATATTGTGTGGATTTTTAATCATGACATTTAAGCATCTGAATTAATTTAAACAGAGATATTGATACCTTCGATTCAGATACAGAGACTTTGGTGGCTGAAAGCTTAAATGATTGGTGTATTCAGTACTAACGATTGTTGCTTGAATAATGGATATTGACAAAAATTCGATATATAGAGCAGGAATACGCCGATATTTTGTCTATTATTGGACATGCCCCATGCCCCTGTCTATAATGGAACGTTACAGTCAATGTGTACAAGACTCACTAATCACTGATCACATGCTATTTTCATCCTGCAAAGATGATTCTTCCATTCATCATTAAATAAACAGAAATAGCTTGTCTGAATAGCTGTAAGCTGTTTCTCAAAAGTAAACTA
This sequence comes from Gibbula magus, assembly GCA_936450465.1. Lineage (NCBI taxonomy): Eukaryota > Metazoa > Mollusca > Gastropoda > Trochida > Trochidae > Gibbula > Gibbula magus. The sequence goes on from OW388289.1 coordinate 32,893,664, forward strand.
AGACATCAAATGTCCCTTTTCTTTGGTTGAAAGGAACAACACGATAATAAACGATGTGAGTGATGTAAGACAGGTCGTGTCTTGTCCTTGAGGAACAGTTGAAAAACATGCTCATTATCGCAAAGACATGATTTAACAGACAAAAGACACTCAGTGCTCTGGATAAAAGCTGTAACAGATAGGTGCAACTGTTCGTGTCGGATTAGTTTGTGTTGTTGCTGAGCAATGCTGTCTCTTTCAACATAATATTCTCTTCCCACAAAAGTTAGATATATCAGATATTAGATATGTCAAAACTCTCTTAGCAGTGACCATTTGCAAATGCCATCCTTATTTCTAACCGAATGCTAGGGTTCTCTTTTGTTTGTACAATACAACTGTGTCGTTAACAGAGGTTATCTTTGACGAAATAACTTGAATAAATGAACTCTGAAAGGTGAGAATGTAGTCATCAGTGCGTTTACTTTAAGCTTTAGCGGAATGTGCAGAGCTACACAGTCTTCAAAACATACCTTTGAATATGAGCCACTCTGAACGGATGCTGTCAGCGATCATTGATTGTTCGAGATAGTTGATAAGTCTGTGTGCACATCATCATCCTTCTACCCTCTAACACAAATTGGTAGATTTGACATTTGATGCAAGGTGATCATGCGCATATGTAAATTGTCGAAAATTACTGTTTGTTGGTCATGTCAATGCTGCGCTGCCGTCACAACGTCCCGATTTTGACAAAAGATTAGGATGGACAGACGAAGGAAAAACGATGATGATACAAACTAACGTGCACGCATCAGTTCTGGCTGAACGTTCAGGAAGCAAATCACAGATCGTTTCACAGATGCAACCAAAAAATCATCAATCCAACTTTGAATGTCAGCTGTCTTTGATGTTTAACAGTTGAACCTGAACATGTTAGCACTTCATGACTTATGATGAAAAGTCTTGCAGAAAATGTAAATAAATGTGAGTTTATTTCACGATCAATTTCTGAAATATGAAAACTTTGAAATTCCCACTTGACAAGGTGTACAACCAAGAGCCATATGAATATTGTGTGCAGATTAACCTAAAGAAATGAAATACATACTTTTCATTTTTTCATGATCTGTACATTAAATGCTTGAAAGGGCTTACAATTGATTCTCGGATTAACATACATGTATGTGTGTTGATTCGTGTTATACATAAATCATAACAAAATTAATTTGATATTTGAGAAGATATAACAGGAGTGGGAATATGCATAATTAAAGTATGATGTCGTAATTACGAAAATGTGATTACCATCTGTGAATTGACAACATATAGATTTTGTCAGAGAAAAGTCGTAGGATCAGAAAAAAATATTTGGCATCCACAGAAACGACAACTGTCTTTCATTTGTCTAATTAGGTGTTTAGAGTTGGGAGAATTGTCCCTAATCATACCCTTTTTTTGTTGATATTAACTTATTATCTCTCCAGTTAATCTTATCTTTACTTATGGTTAAACTCTTCTTAAATAATAGTATCAATTTCGGATATATCAAACTCTTAACACATTGCATATCAACACTTATATTTGAGTATATTTTCCATTAATCAAACAAAAACGACCAGTTATCATATTATTATACTCGCCCTGACTTTGATATTTTTGTCTGGTTGACTAGAGTTCAACTTCAAATACAAAAGAAACTAACTGTTTGCGAATCGAATTAAATAAAATAAAAATGGTTTCAAAGTATTGAATACATTATACAGGCAATGGATCCATAAAACATCTGGGACTAATCTCCATGCAACGTGTAACTATTGCATCAGTTATTGCTACTTGTTTTCCATACATTGCTAAATGAAATAAGACATCATTCAATGTCATTTTCTTTCCCTTGAATGTTAAGAAGGAAGATTGTTTACATTTTCAAGGGACGGAGGTATCAACTGTTGTCAAACAATTCAAATATTGTCCAAGTGAGAAAGTGAAAAAAAAATCGACTTTAAGACTACAATCTCTTATCCCTGCCAACACACACTTTTAGTTGACTTCTAATATTGTTTTATGATTTTGATTTCGTTTTGTTATAACTATAGGACTTTGTCTGTCATATTTCTTGAAGTCATTTGTTTTACTTAACCATGATAATTATTTTGGGAGAAATCTAAAAAGTATGTAATAGGAAGTTACATTTTATCATTAATTAATCTCCATTTAAATTGTGTTAATGATGAAACTGTCATTAATAATTAATGTTATTATCAATAAATATATTTTAGCATTTAAAGGAATTCTGAGCAGGTGACAATAAATATATTTCGGAGTATAAGCAAACAATGAATTGATCATTTTGAGATGCACTTGCTATTTAAAATGTTAATAACACATTTTTTTAAAGAAGTAAATTAAATAATATATGACTTTAAACAAAATGATGGATTCTCTAACTGGAGAAGCATGTCAACAGATGGAATATCCGGAAAGTAATGAAATAGAATCTATGATAAAAAAAAGGCACCAGTAATTTTCGAATAAACACAATATTATTATTTTATGCCTTAATTGTGTTTGTTCTTTTATTTATGACAGGTTTTATAAAGTAGAATTTGCAAAATAGCAATATATAAAATGATTTCATTTTTGGGTTTATTTTTTTTAATTTTGAGAATCTAATGGCTTGATTTGGTTGATTAAAACAATTAAAAAATAGCATCTAGTCTTACTACCAAACTGTTGAATTTAAAATCATTATACAACCTATAACATGGATATGTGTTAACTTTTAACCACGTCCAATTGTATCATTATTCTTAAAGATATAAATTCAGTATTGTAAATGAGATTGTTACCAGCTTATGCCCAAATCCTCTTTACTCATTGTCCGTGGAAGCTGATAAGATGTTGACACTAATCTCTACTTAACGGAAGCCCGGTTCCTGCTGTCTTCCTTTATTCAGTTCAAGGTCAGCACCATCAAAACAGTATTGCAAGGACAACATCTCTGCATCCAAACATGATTGCTGAAAGAGTGAAAATTATATACCTCATGGTCGAACTTACGGGACATGAAAAGTGTGTAAAATGCATGGTATTCAATAAAAAGTTTGTAAGATAATCTAAGTATGTATAATATATTTTGTAATCTTAATGCGTGTTTCGAAGATTGTTGACATATTACAATGTTCAATCAAAGGCCAAGATTTATAAGTATGTTCTTTCCAAAACATTATGTAATGACACTTGAGATTATAGAGAGGGTCACTCATGTACGCAATTACAATACAGGATGTAAACTCTTAAGAAATTCTCTTCGATTTGGATGTTATAAACTTGTGGTGTACATTAGGGAAGTTACAGCTTCAATGTGTGCTTCTGTTCACCAAGCAGTGGACGTAAGACAGTGAAGGCAATGTGACAAATAACATTAAAAGCTTAATTGCCAGCTTGGTTTGATACTCCAAGTGATTAGAGAATGAAAACAAGAACGGTGTTACCTAATTACCCTCACACCAGGGTAACAATGTATGTGCGCTTCGTTTAGCACGATATACATAGAGGATATTATCACAGCAAAAATGAGCTGGTTTCCAGAACACTGAAACTAACAGGATACCCAATGGAAACCATTATTTCCAGTTGGTATCCAGACAGTTTTTCACAGTTTCCATGTGGTTTCCAGCAACACTGAAACTGAATTTTGCACCAGTATCCGGATGGTATCCAGTGCGAATAATTACCCACTCCTCCAAGTGGTATCCATCTGGTTTCCATGAATAACTTTCTTTTAGGTTTCAACTCAGTTTCCATGTTATAGTTTCCACTTGGTTTCCACTTGGTTTCCATATTTCTTAGTTTACACTTGGTTTCAACTTGGTTTCCATGTTCAGGTTTACTGTTGGTTTCAGTCTGGTTTCCATGTTAAGGTTTATTATAGGTTTCAGTCTGGTTTCCATGTTACGGTTTACTGTTGGTTTCAATCTAGTTTCCATTTTGAGGTTTACTGTAGGTTTCAGTGTGGTTTTAGTATAATGGTTTACTGTAGGTTTCAGTCTGGTTTCAGCGTAATGGTTTACTGTAGGTTTCAGTGTGGTTTCAGTGTGATTTCAGATTAATGGTTTACAGTAGGTTTCAGTCTAGTGTCCATGGTTGACATTTGCATGTTGTGCTAAACACGCATATCAAGCATGTTATGATTTAAATGTATACAGTGTCAACACCTACAGCATCAACTGGTATCTTCATCAAGAGCAATAATGCTTCAGATAAAATAATTCTAGTAATGACAACAATAATTGTACTTTGTTATAAAGTTTATTACATAAAGTGACAATAGCAAAGTCAATCAAATCAAATCTAATTGCAAAAAAGAAAAGACATTTTGCCTGTTGTACTAGTATTATTAAACAAGTGTGTTGTATTATGAAGTTTATTACGTAAGTGTCAATTGCAGAGCAAAAACTTGAATAATGCTGCAAAAAGGAGAAGACGTCTGACAATCAAATCTAAGGAATGTATTCAAATGATATCAAGTACAACATAATATATAGTAATCTTATTTATGAAGATCCTAGATATACATTTACAAATTGCATTATTTAAAATTATTTCATAAATCATCCAGAAAAATGTCATGACTGAATGACGAGGTAAAATAACAGGGCATTGCTGCTGATTAAGAAAGATGATCACTGATAATTCTGTGGTTATATTCTCGATTTATACAGTGCTGCCATCCAATCACTTTTCAATAACAATTCTTTATTTTGTATGCGTGGCCTCCGGCCCATATACAGGTAACAGTGAGCAGGTTGGACATGTTACAATATTCAATATATATTAGGAATATGTGGTTTTATTTTCCTCGGGTAAACGGCCCGGAGTTAATTGCATCACTAATCCTCCGGGGTGACTTCACTCTTCAGCTTCAGCTTAATAATGTTCTGTGTCCTCAATGGGAATGATATTTCGACCAAATGGTATGCTCATCTTCAAGTCTTTGACCGATCACATGGTTCCTTTGCGTTCTTCTAGGCTGTAAAAGTAAAACGAACATAAAAATGATATTAATAACCAACATAAATATAAATTGGTACAACCTCAGTTTTACTTATTTGGAGTGATTTAGTAAGATACACAGTCATACATTCTGATTTGCCAGATATAATTAATTTGTATACTGCAATTATAACATTAGTTCTTAGGTTAAGTTTTGAAACATATGTACCTGTTATAGGCTAAGGTGAGAGGTCATATCTCGCCTTCTTCAAGTTTCCTCTGGCAGGAATGCTGAAATGTTATAAAAGTATTTTAAATTTAATTAATAAAAGAAACATGAATATCAAAGAGGTATTTCATATTCTAACTAAATATAAAGGTCATAATATGATATTCAAAAATATACATCAGTACAACAACTCTTACTTGGTCGTGTTTTAGAATGTAATTTGTATGTATTCGTATGTTAAAATGAATCAAGAAAGAAGAGACTGTTTGTCCTGATACAATAAACATTGACATCATTTCATAATAAATTTAAAACATTCCATTATGCTTTCATAACAAACATCACAACAAAATCTGTCTGATATATCATGCAGCATAGTAAATATAAAGAAATGTTCTACATAATGATATTTGTAAAATTTAGTAAAATGGTACATATTCTCATACATAATGTATTTGAAGTCTGTTAATTCGGAACGTTGTATGGTATTTACATTCTAACATATTCCCTTGTCCCTATATTTGTTATCAATTTGGAAGATACGTGATGTTGTTTTGAATAATAAATTTGTTTTAGATGAATAGTGTGTATTTTAGTTTTAAAACTTTAGAAAAAAGTCAATTGTCCAAAATCAATGAGGTTGTCTATATAAAGTTATGACGTATGTGTATTACTTTTGATTTTTATTCTCATGGTTAACGTTTTAAAATAACTTTAGGTCTTCTCCAGTTTTGCAAGTTTTGATTTATTGTACTCTGTAAGAATGAAAACGTTTCATATAGGGTGTGCCCTGACTGCTTTCAGAAACACAATTACTTTATTTTCAATGTTACAATATTTCGAAGGTATTTGATCAACTTTATTTAATTAGTTATTCAATCATTAGCATATTGGACACACGCAATGAGAAAAACATGAACTGTAAGATTACATGAAATGCGCAGTGTACCTGCATTCAGTTGTAGAAAAATCATGTTGTTTTGCCCTCCCTGAATGACAACAGTTGCTGCTACTGAAGTTCACGTACACCCGGCAGATAAGATTCTGTTTCTTCAATCAGTCACGGGTTATACTGGCAATTTAATCGCGCCAAAATATGGATGATGAACAAAGCTCTTTGTCTGAGAGAGCACATGGTCTGGCGGTTATATAACACCATATGGTGGACAGCGAGCGTCCGGCGATACGGCCGGCCCATACATTTGACCTACATCTAATTAACAAATTAAGGCTCACTAAATCTTAGGGTTTGTAATTGATATTATTGTTTAGATGTTAAATAATAAGTCCAACATTACACAAGCAATACAATGAATAATACAATAAAAACATATCATGGTTGATATAAGTTATGGCATTGTCAAAATGAAAAGGAATACGGTACATATCATATCATATCAATGAAGGGTTTCAGTTATTTAGTTGTTTATATAAATATAACATTTGCAAGACTTTATTTCTCTAAAAAGTATAGTTACTTTGCTTTGAATACATGTGCAATTTGAAATATTGGATAACTAGTTTGGTTTCTATGGGTCATTTGATTTGAACAAATTGTTAACAAATGGATACACGGGTTATTAATTATTTCATTATCTGTTTCCATTACACTACATTACACTACATAACACTTGATAGTTTCATGTTGGTTTCCAATTAAAGGAATCAGTAATTGTAAATGCCAGGTAATGAAACCAACATTAAACTATACTTGATAGTTTCATGTTGGTTTCCATTCTCGGGAAACAATAATTGTAATTTACACTAATGGAAACCAACATGAAACTTCACATTATAGTTCAAAACCAGGTTGCCAAGTTTCAGTGATAGGATAGCAAGTGGATACCCCTATTACCAAGTTAACAGTTGGTTTCCCGATTTCAGGATACTCAGTCATGTTTTTCTGGACATCTGCATTGAAAGATTCCATTAAATGGAAACCAACATGAAACTACACTTGATAGTTTCATGTTGGTTTCCATTTTCTGGAAACAATAATTGCAATTTACAGGAATGGAAACTAACATGAAACTTCAGATTATGGTTTCATGTTGATTTCCATTTCATGGAAACATTGATTGCAATTTCCAGGAATGGAAACCAACATGAAACACATAACCATGGTTTCCAGTTGGTTTCCATCACGGAAATACTACATGTTATAGAATCCAAAATGGATTCTAGTTGGAAACCAGGTTACCTAGTTTCAGCAGATGGATACCAAGTGGATACTCCTATTACCCAGTTTCCAGTTGGTTTCCAGATTGCAGGATACTCAGTCATTTTTGCTGTGTATATAAATTCAAATTGGCATCTTTGCTTGAGTTGGTAACTTCAGCCTTTCTCTTTGATGTCATCCTGGAACGTTGTATAGTGATCAATAACTTACATAACATATCAATTTGTCATTGTTTAGGAACCATATCTGATCAAATCCTTTTACTTTTCCATTAATATTTTGTTTAGCGCTGTTAGTGTTGTCTATAAGCTGGCAATTCATATTTCGATTTTCAACATGGAAAAATTATTCAAAATCAACCTATAGACTTGTGTGAAGATATACGAGCAAATAAGTAAATCATGGTGAAGTCATAGGTCACGTGGTTTTGACACAATATTGAATATTATAGCGTTTTCAAATGTTTCGACCCTATGAACGTTTGAAGGTACACCACTGTGAAGACAATTCACGATGACCTTTCAAAGTATAGTGACTTAAAAAATTTACATGGGGAATTTTTTCAATATCAACATAAAGACTTCAAAATAATTTCAAAAGATTCGGAATAACCATACAAACGAAAGAGTAAATCATATTAAATTTGTTTCTGGTGAGGTTTCTTTGCTATCGAGATTTTTCTTTAATTAACAGTTTTGGGTGGACTCCAAGCAAGACTAGCCGCTCAGGCTATAAACAGAACTCATGAATGTATAATTATTTCACGAATTTTGTTTGCCAGTTTCAGCCAAAACGGCTAGAGCACATGCAGCCAAACTTTACATACTGATGACCCCTAATGTATAATAGAACAAAGCAGTTTTTGGGTCCCATCAGCCCAACAAGTTAAGGTCCACTTTGTATCTAAATGTTTATATTTAGCATGAGACAAATTTTCAAAATGCACTTAGAGACTTTTAAAATTTTTTAAAAGATGTAACCATGCAAGCTAAAAAGTAAATTATATCGATTTTGTAGGTCACATGATTTGGACATAAAAATCCTGCAGATATGTAAGATGTTTTTTTTTTGATTTTTGAAATAACATTGGAAAGATGTCTTAATTAAATTATATCAAATAATTGAATCAATTATGTGCTGAATATTTTTACTTGTCGCTTGTGAATATATTTATTTTATTTTTTTTTATAAATTTGCACGAAAGTGATGACATGTTAAACATTGCAAAAGAAACTCACTAACTTCAAAATAGCAAAACTTCAAAATACTGTTGACGGAAAAAGTGAATGTTGAGTGTTTGTTATTAGCAACTTTACGTATATATACGTATACACAATTTCATTCATCAGGGTATGATCCTTATTTATCTTGTGTGTACCCCATCATACAATGGATGTTAAAACTTTTTAAACATTGTTTTCAATCAGAATAGTTTAGTTGTTCCTAGAGATATGTGCGTGGATATAAATATTTTTCATTTTGGGACGGAAGAAGAAATTGTGCGTGATAAAACTGTACAAATATTGTTGACATGAGATAATTATGCTTTTGATGAGAGGTGGTAGAAAGGGCTGAAACAAACACTGATTACTACAGGAACTACTACTGACAGTGGTTCTCTTTTTATCCCTGTGTGTTATCGTTAATAAGGTGGATGAGTTGTATCTCATCCATATTCCAACTTAGATTAGATGTCAAGCTATCCAACACCATCCAATTTGTTGTGTATAAGCCGCGAATCTTAACATCATCCTAAAACAGTTTTATAGCAACCTAATCATTTATGACTTAATTATTTATTTGACAGTATTTTGTGGCAAGTTTGCAAATGATTGAAGATCTAGCCCAACTTCAGTTCAATGTTACACATATCAGACTGATTATTTCTTACTAAAACTCAGATGCAGTTACAGAGCATTATTTGGTTTCCTCAAATTATTTTTAAAATTTATATTAACCAAAAGATAACTGTTTCTTATTAATGGATAACTGAATTTTGAAAGTGAAAATAAAAAAAATATTTCTGGTATTTAAAGCAACCGAGTCACATACATAAATATACATACACGTATAGCTTACACATTATCTAAAATACAGATGGTAAGAATAAAATGAAAAGCAATTTCGAAAGTACGTTTTAGCTTCTAGGACGAAATTAGTTTTAAACCTTTATTTCTTAATGTCAAATTATGTTTGATAATTCATTGCAATTTTGGCAATATTTTTTGCGGGAGGAAATAAACTGATAAATCTGTAACAATTATACATTTAGCTGTCATAAAGTTTGGATTTAGGATCATGACAAAATATTTTAATAGCTTAGTTTTTAAAGTTATTAATCCAAAGTTTTAAGCATTATGATTTGAAAGCTTAATCAAACATATCAATACCTTCAATTCAGATACAGGGACTTGGGTGGCTGAACGGTTAAACGTTTGTAGTATTCAGTACCAGAGATCGGTGCTTATATGATCAATGTCGAGAAAATCGATATAAAGAGCAGCAGGACGGCGATATTTAGTCTATTCTTGAACATGCCACTGCATGTAATGGACATCACCGTCAATGCGTCTGAGAATTACTAATCATTGATCACTTACTATTGTGGTCCTACAAAGATGTTTCATTCATTCATCATTGAATAAACAGAAATAGCTTGGCTGAATAGCTGTTAGATGCGCAGTTTCTCAAAAGTTATCTTGAACATCAAATGTCGCTTTTCTTTGGTAGAAAGAAACAACAAGATAATAAACCATGTTGGTGATGTAAGACAGATAGTGTCTTGTCCTTGAGGCAGAGATGAAAAACATGCTCTTTGTTGCAAAAGTCATGACTAAAGAGACAAAGGTTCTGGATAATAAATGTACGTGATAAGTATTTTATAATTATGCCTATGTACACCAATGAAGAGATAAATTTCATCTACATTCTTAGCAGTAACGATAAAGGTATTATCATGAATGTTGTTAACTTTCTTAAATGTATGTAAAACTAGAGCTGCAATTGTAAATTCATAAACTTCAATCTTTTATGTGCGCTTGTTCTAAATTTGTAATTTAATTGTATTTTCTGCCTTTGGCCTTTACACTGAATAAAGTGTCTGTCTGAAGAGATAATGATCCATAACCTTCAAAATAGTAACTTAACACATTGATAGTTCTCTCAAATTATGGGAAAGATGCCTTGACTGTTCGAAATTCTTTTATTTGACCACAAGCAACTATGTTATATATATATTTCATTTGTTGATCTTGTACGTGGGCCTTTCTACTGAAATAAAAGATTAATTGATTGATTGAAGGATTGATTGATATATGTAAGAGAGAGGTGTAAATGTTATTGTTGGATTAGTTTGTGTTGTTGCTGAGCAATCCCGTCTCTTACGACATCGTATTCTCTTTTAACAGAAGTCAGATATATTCGAGACACTTATTCCCAAGTTATCTCTGTTCCAATATGACCATTTGTCAATAACATACTTAGCTGTGAACATTTGCAAGTGGTCATAATTATAACTTATCAACATTCTTACGTGGTATAGTCGCATATGGAGACAGTCTAACCTTCCTGATAGTTACTGGAGCAGACTGAATGATTGGCTTCTCTTTTGTTCTAGCAGGAGAAGTGTCTTGTTAGAGCAGAGGGACGAGATAACTCGACTTGGAATTACTGACTTCTGTTGGGAGAGAGTGACCTCATCAGTGATACATACCCTGAAGAAGATAGAGATCAGAGATTATAGAGACCAGTAATTGTTCGAAATATGTATGTGTGCAGGGCACCATCCTTCTTACACAAGTTGGTAGATTTGACTAATGATGCTAGATAAGCATAGCTAATTGTTGGAATTACCGTGTGTTAGTCATGTCATTGCTGGCGTTATATCATCCCGGTTATTACAAAAGATTAGGATGGACAACACACAGTGATTATACGAATTCACGAGATGTAAGTGTGATGGCCTTACAATGGAAAAGATGGATACATGTACACTTTCTTTGAAGCGAGTCTTCGCAAATGGTATCGTCAAAGTGTTTGCATATTGAGCAGTCTTTCCATTTTGCCGATTGTGTACAACATTAACAATATCAGCCTACTCATGGTCAAAATATTACCGAGCAACCTGTAACAGGTTTGTAACCGTGAGCTACAGCAACGTGTTTACATTAAACATTACGTTTAACGAATAACATGACGTGTAATAAAATATTTAATTTGCTAATGATAATCCTATTTATAGCTGTTGCTCATATTTTACAATGTTGTGACATGATGATCATCATGTTTTACTTCAGATGGATACGTCTTAGCAACTTAGCCGTCAACAAGAATATCACAGATTGTTTGACAGATGCACCCAAAACAACATCATATCGTCATTTCTGAATCTCCAATAAATGTGTTTTAATATATTTACGTTATATAAACTTCATAACAAAATTAATTTGATACTTCAAAGGATACAAGCGAATTTTCCCAAAAGTTCAGATTTGAATTTGTTTTTCAGGATGAAGCATTAAGGATAAAATAGTCCTATTTGATGCAATGCTTAATAGTACTTATTGACTACATAAGGCGTTACCTGAATATATTTTTTATGAAGATAGATACAAAGGGAAAGGCTATCAGCAGCCAATCATAAGGTTGTCATATTTTATCACCGATATTTGGAGGCAACACAATCACAAATATGCTAAGCAATGTTATGCATAAAAGGAAGGCCACTATTCCCTAGAAGTACTATTAAGTTGTTGTCGTTGTCAAATCAGTTTAGGAATTCACTGATACAATTTCAAAGATATACCATGATAAATTCAGACACTGAAATCTAAGCGATATGCTCTCTGCTGATTGGATTAAACAAAGGTCATGTGGCCGGTATAAATTCTCATAAACACAAGATTGACAGCTGAAAAAGATAACCTTCATAAGTTGACGTTTACATAAAATAACCTGCGGTACTACTTTATCACTGTATCATTGCGCAATTATGACACTGCTATCACATGCTCTTTTCTTGATTGGACTTTTTAAAAACCTTACAACGTGAATTCTAATTGAAGTTTGATTGAAAGTTTGATTGGAACAGCATGTTAGAACCAAAATTAAATATTTGAGTCATATATTTCTTGTAAAGTACGTTTTGCGCCTGGTGAGACAAAAGTGATGCGGTGTTATTGTGGGCGGAGCTTAGCACCTGATCTAAGACAATACTAAACATTTGTTTTATCATGCACTGTACATTGTTTGCAGAGATTATTTATTTTCAAAAGTTACTGATTTAATGATCGGAAATCGCTTAAATCAATAATTCAAAATCTTTATTTCGGTATAAGGCCAACGGCCCAAGTACATCTAGCATTCATAGTTTGAACATAATACACATGAAAAAATGGCCAAATACACATAAATCAAACAGCAAGCAAGGTTTTACGGCTGACCAGAGCCTTCTTGAGATAATAGTAGATATTGGTGAGCATGGTGGGCTAATATTTTTTACCTGATTTATGTTGTTGTACCATTCTTGTTGACAAATGTCTTTCAATCTTCTTCTGAAGGTTATGAGAAACATATCGATGTCGTCAACGTCTTGTGATAGCCATACGAATCCAAATCCGTTCATAAACAATAGATTGCGCAAATGAGTAACCCATGTTGTCCGGTTTTGATCATCCAATCTTTTGAGCATGAGGGACACTTGTTTAGGTTGTCGAGATGATGACAGAGTTAACAGTCTATACCAGTACTTCACTGAACGTGAATGATAATCAACAGATATGGCATATCTTCCACTATCTCCGGTAGCAGCAATATTTGGTGCATAGTCTCCAACTCCGAGAACGGACTTGCAAATTTTTTATTGAAATTGTTCGATCTTGTATCTTGGTTTACAATCCCACATTTCTGCACCATAAAGTATTATTGGTTTAATTTGGGAGTCAAAAAGTTTGAACAAGATATGGACTGGAACATTGTGCAGTTTTTTCTGTAGTTTCTTGATACCAAAGAGTGCCTTATTCGCTTTAGATACTTGAGTGTCAACAGCTTTACTCCAAGAAAGTTTTGATGAGAACAAAACACCTAAATAGTTATAGTAGGTTGATATTTCTAAATCCTCTTCGCCATATTTCCATTTTTCATGTTTTGTTACTATGCCGCCGTTTCTGAATACTATTATCTCCGTCTTGTCAAGATTAACTTGAAATCCCCATTTATGACAGAACTCTTCTAGAAGATCTTTTTTTCGTTGGAGTCCGATGACACTATCATCGAATAAGCATAAGTCGTCAGCCTACAGCATCATTAAAATGTCCAAAAAAAATGACCGACAAATATTCCTCTTAGGTTTGATTTCAGCATCATATCCTCTTACTCCACTATGAAGAGTGAAAACTTGGACAACCCTGTCGTACTCCGCTCTCGGTATGAAATGATTCCGACATCGTAGCACTTGAGATCTTGACTGAAGCTTTTATATTCGTGTATAGTCCTCTCAACATCTTGAAATATTTCCCATGAATCCCCCTCTTCATTATTATATACCACAATAGTGATCTATTTACACAATCGAAGGCCTTTCGAAAGTCGACGAATATGCTTACGGGAATTCTCCTGAATTAAAAATAAAGTTAAACAAAGTTGACATGTACCGTAGGAGTGATTTATCACACTGCTTTATCATTTCTGGAAGGATCCCATCATACCCCGCAGCTTTACCGTTCTTCAGATTGCTTATAGCTGTTTGTAGTTCATTGTCAGATATCTCAGCATTGAGAATATCACCAATTTTATTATTTTCACACTCATCATCGGATAACAGGTCATAACTGGCTAAATTTTCTTCACAACATTGTAATTTTTCAGAGTTAATGGCAACATTTGTTATGTTAAAAATTGTCTGAAAATCGATACAGTTTGTGTTTTTGAAGTTAGATTCTTTATTTTGCTCCAGAACTCCTTCGATGTTGTTTGTGGGGAAGCGAGATAACCGCTTGAAACTTCTTCGACCTACATAGTTCTCTGTAGGCATTTCTCAAAATTCGAAATTCTGGAAGAAAGACTTCATTCCTTGTAAGACGAAACTTATTTAAAGCATCGTATTTATTTCGTTTTGATTTTACACATTCTTCGTCATACCATATCTGGTGGTTTGCATTATTGGGTCTGGAACCACGGTTCATCATGCTGAGTTCCACGGCAGACGAGGTTAGTATCTGGGATAGTTTTTCAACTGCATTATTATGGTCGTTGTGTAGGTCACTGGTGAATTGCTCGAGGATGTAATTGTTTAATTTGTTGTCAACACATTCTTGAAACATTTCGATTTATGTTCTGTTCAAGTTAAACTGTAATATAAATGCTGTCGACAAGCTCCGGCATTTATACCAGTTTAACTTGCACCTTTCAAACCAATTATAAGCCAGTGAACCAACACCTTATGAAATCTATTTCTTTATTAAACGCGAACTAGATAGTAAAATGTCAAAATCGGAAATGCCCACATTGAAATGCTTGATAACAGATTATTAATTCTAACCTTCCATTTATATATAGTTTACACCCATACACATACATGAATCACAACAGACGCATTGGTTGATAATAGTCCTCTATCACTATGTTTGTAAAAAAGAAATAGGTTATTTTCAATAATATAAAACTCCACCAAACATATATCCAATAGATATGACGCCGGACATGCCTGAAGACGTCACGAGTTAAACATAATCAAATGACAAAGATTTAATGTGAAACTTCTAAAAAAGAAATACTCCTCCCCTGATTTAATTACAGAAAATGTTTACTTGTTTGAGAAAATAATGTCCATTTAATTGAACACAATTCTTCTCAACTACTCAACGCTCAGACAGACTATTTCTGAAATCGTAATTTAAAGTTGAATGGATTAAAGAGTCATTGTTGTTTGACATGTTATGCATAAACTGAACATTCTTCGACGAACTAATTTGGTCTCCATTGATCCTGTGTATTGCCTGTTTCGTCCTGTTGTGTGTTGTATTCCATTCAGTGGCATGTCAGTGTATAGGATTGCCACATACACCTCGGGCCTTCATAACACAAGTATTGATTGTATGAACTATAAACTCGTTGCCATACTTCATCACATCCATGGTAGCAGGTTCTTCGCACTGCTGTATATTAGTGTCTGGATTTCTAGCTATAGCTGATCTGACAAAGTCCTGATATATAATGTTTCACTGATGAGAATAATTACGAACAACGAATTCGTACTTGTTACCTAACATACATATTTGGATTCCAAAACACTATTATTTCTACAATATAGGAATATAAGAAGTAAAAACGATGTTGCATCAAACGTTTAAGCTAAGTTATAGTTATGTTTGTAAATAATATATTTTTCAAGAAACTCCATCCTCCATATGTCAGACTAATCATATACCCTGAAACAGTGTTAGTTAACAATAAAGAAGTTCTTATCCCAGGAGATTCAGTGATGGAATGGTAAGTAAGACGTCTTTGTTGACACAGAACATTAAACTGAAGGAACCAAATCCAGCGCATGATTCCCATTAATCAGGATTTTCTTTGTAATGCCCCTGTTTACCCGACAAAGAGTATGGAGCCGCGGAGAGCTCGTATACATGTATAACAGGAATCGAACCGCAGAGATCCATATAGCAATAGTATCGAAGCGAATGAGTCTTACATATATTTATAATAGGGTGTTTGTTCAAGAGTACAGTAAATTGTACTTAAAAGAATAACTAACGCCGATTTCCTCCTACATGTTTCAACTTTATCCTCAGGGAGGTTTACATTACAGTGATTATGACGCCACAATTCTGACGTTCACGGTACATATTTTCTGATATTTCAGCAGCCTTTAAGTGTACCGATGCAAACATACAATAGCTTTCCTCATGTATATCATAACGGTTTTAAATAGCTGTGAAAACGGGGCTAGTCAAAGGTGCTTGACTGCAGTAGGCATCCAGTAGGCCTGCACCATTTTGAACAGATGTTTTTCACCATCAGTCTCTTGATACTTGTATTGTGACAGTTCATGATGTACGCAACTCTCGTCCAGACGTCAAGTGTGGCATTTTTGTTGATGAAGTCTAAACGATACGATATTAAGGAAGGTTTCTACTAAATTCTAGCTCGGATCCTACCTGACGTTATTTACCGAAAATTCGTGCTGTAGATTTGCCGCAACCTCTAATAATTTTGAACCGAGTGTTGTTTACAAACTTGTCGTTCTGAACACGCTTTGTTCGTTGTGACTTATCATAAATTACTCCACGACAGAACGCCCTTTTGTTTTTTGGAAATAAACAAATAATGTTCATAATTTTAATCCTATCAATAGATGAGTCAGTCGTGCATTGTCATTGATAGATTTGTTTATATTCTCTAGCCCAAAAACTGTTTAGCCAAAAGCATATATGCACATGGCACACAATGTTATGATTCAGATTACACTGTTTATGTTTGGCCATATGGGTAATAAATACGAGGGGCGTTCAATAAGTGTTGCAACTTCAATATAAAACCAACTCGCGTAGTCAATTTTTTACTTTTATTTTTCAATATAGTTACCCTTCACCTCAATACACTTATTCCATTTCTCTTTAAGAATTTTGATGCCGCTTTTGTAGAAGTCTTCCGTTTGCCCCCCCTAACAACGCCTCTGTGGCAGCTTTGACGTCTTCGTCATCCCGGAAGTGCCTTCCACGTAAGGCGGATTTCAGGTTTCTGAACAGGAAGTAGTCACTTGGGGCTAGGTCTGGGCTGTAGGGTGGGTGGTTAAGCTGTTCGAATCCACAATCACGTATAGCGGCCTGTGCAACTCTTGACTTGTGGACTGGAGCGTTGTCATGCAAAATCAGAACACCACGTGTCAACATTCCACGGCGTTTCTGTCGAATTGTCTTTCGCAATTCTTGCATTAGGTTGGCATAATATTGACCATTAATTGTAGTTTTGGTTGGCAAGTAATCAATTAATAATATGCCTTTTGCATCCCAAAAGATTGTCGCCATAACCTTGCCAGCTGATGGTTGAGTGCGAAACTTCAGGGGAGGCGGTGAACTCGGGTGCTTCCATTGCTTGGATTCCAGTTTAGTTTCCGGGTCCCAGTGGTGGATCCAGGTTTCGTCAACTGTCACCAGACGAGACAAAAACCTGGCTTCATCCGCATTAAACCGATCCAGGAGCTCCATGCAACTTTCGGTTCTTTTCTGGCGATCTTGTGCTGTAAGGTTTCTGGGTACCCATCTTGCAGATACCTTGGACATACCAAGATGGTCATGAATTATTTTTTCAACACTTCCAACTGATATCTGGAATTCCAAAGACAGTTCAGAAACTTTAACACGGCGGTCAGCTAAAATTCGTCTTTCGATAGCGGCAATAACTTCCGGTCGGGTGACTTCAGATGGCCTGCCTGACCGTGGGTCATCGTCTAAGGACTCCCTGCCCCGCTTGAACTGAAGAGACCAGCGACAAACTGTTGAAAAGTTAGGAGCATCCTTACCCATCACATTACACATACGATTATGTATTTCTGTAGCTTTGCATCGCTCTTTAGTAAGGAACTTGATCACAGCGCGTTGTTCATGTTTGAGAGAATCCATGATTATGGAGACCCCTAGGTCAGCGCAGCTATTATATCTAAATAATTGTTATGTCTAGAAATTGTTTTGACATGTGTCAATGTTATGTGTTGACTATAGTAACACCTGCTATAAGCTGACACTGTTTATGTAAACACCAATGCCTCGCTTGCAACACTTATTGAACGCCCCTCGTATAATCGAATTATGTGTTAAATGTGTCCTCAAAACCATTTTAGATAACACATAGAGTATCCTTGAGCAAAGACAATAGTTGCTAGTCGAAATTTAGCGATATATATACACACATGAAAACCGTAAGAGTAGACTATGAAATGTAGTGCACATCTTAAATGTAATATCGAACACATGGGTGTAACAAGACTGCACATTTAAAAAGGTACCCGGAACGAATTATGGAATCCTTTAAAATCTGTGTCTTTTTTAACATAAAGAGCCCGGTTTGTTCTCTGAAGTCGCAGTCAGCTGCATTGATCCTATTGTTTGGTTGGAAACGTTCTGCTTCAACGTAAATTATTCATTTCTTGACTTTTCGACTTGCTCTTGGGCAAATGGAGAATAAAATCAATGATGTTATGCAAATGCACAGTTGTCTGAAATCTCATTTAGCGGCGTTTCTAAAAACTGCAGTAACACTGTGTTGTTGATGGTGATAATATATCTTTGTTACTAACACTGCCGTACATGCAGCAATCATTGTGACCGTTTGGCAGACGTAGACTGAAAATTTATTACTTATCATCCCTTTTGAATTTTTAAAATCGCAACATAATCCAATAAAGTATTCAAATTCTCTTTGAATAAAATAAGATAAATTTAATTCACAGGAACTCGAAATCGTAATTAAAACGTAGATAACGTAGGATCCATTAAACAGTATGTCAAAAGTGACGCTAAGAATTGGTGACATTCACAAATGAACGCCTTACCTATTAATTTTACATTTCTTCGCAAAACTCGGCTGATTTCCACCATATGCCATCCATTGGTTAACTTTAAATTGATCACAAAAAGCTCTCCCGTGAACGTTACTCCGCAGTCGATGCCCATTCAAACGATCTCATTGGTCCATTGAGTTGGCTCTCTAGCTCACATTTCAAAGTGTGTCTCTCATCCGTTGTTCAATGTCATTGTGAAGCAAGTATCCTGTCGTGTGTGTTTATCGATACTATATTAATAGTTAAGCTCAACGGACCAATCAGATCGTTTAAAATTTTCGTTTTATCTGACCATGCCGTTACATGGTAAATGAAGATCAGAAGGGTCAGAATATTTCCCAATTAACAAAATTCTAGGATCCGTCTTAGAATAATATCATTGTCTCCAAAATGTGTTGCCGTAAACAGATTGAAACGCCCTCAGATCTTCCATCTTCATGACAACAATCTCATCCGTTTTTTTACTGAAATGAATGTAAATGAGTAAATCATATGTGTTTTCATCTCCATCTTCATCTTTTCATTTGTATGTTTAGTCATGAGGTCTTCTAATACTTCTCCATCATTGTATATGACCATATGGAATGTAAATCAATTGAATTTCACCTATCTAGTTTGTAACGAGAATCCTGTATTCCTGTTTCGTTCATAGTTAAAACATCTTTCACAGATTGGATTGCCTTTATATTACAGAATAATTAACATTCTGTTCGGTACATTTTTATAGAGATTACATGAATGCATATTTAGTAGTTGGGATTGTGTCTACATTGTATGTTATAAGATCAGAAGGACAATAACAGATTTGGTCATGATTCAATCAATTTCATTATTGTCATCTGGCATCATCATAAATAATAATAAATAATAATGTAAGTATTTATAAGCTCCGTTTTCAACCATTTGCTCATATGCACTTAGACAAAGACACTGTCAAAGAGGACGCGTTTAAATAGTTCAAGGTCTATGATGTTTAAATATTTGATGGTAGGCTGTTCCATAGACATGGTGCTGCTTAAGGAAAGCTCTGTAACCTAAGTTCGTTTTATTCTTCAATGGAATGTCTAGCTTTCGTGATGAGTTGGGTCTCAGTGCTCGTCTTGGATGATACACTTTGATGTGTGATGTACACAGGCGCCAGTTGATGGAGCGATTTGAATACAAAAATGAGGAGCTTATACATCATTCTGTATCTGATCGGGAGACAGTGGAAAGTCTTAAGTACCTACGTACTGAGGAGATGTGCTCTGTATGGTTGAGCCTGGTGATGAGGCGAGCAGCACAGTTTTGGACCCGTTGTAGGTTGTTAATTTAATGGCCCGATGAACTCCAGAGGAGACTGTTGCAATAATTTACACATGATGTAACAAAAAATGGACTAATGTCATTCACACTAAAAGTCATTTAAGTTCTAAAATTGAATTAAAGGGGGCGTTCTAGAGGACATCATGATCCCTGATACTAAATATTAGATCCTTTCCCGATGTCAAATTCATATTGTTTGTCAATAAAACTATGAACTATTTCAGAAAAGTTTTGATGTTTCAAAGATTTTTCAATTTTTATTACAATTTCAGACAATATGTTTTTGAAGAGAAATTTATATTTTTTACTCTTAAACTTTGACATTTAAAGAGAGCAACATCAACTGAGCATATATAGTACTTACAGCCTTAAACCTTTAAAGAGAGATGTTCTATTGAAGGAACACGAGTGTTTCCACCGCCCCTATAATGCTTTGTCAGTATCAAAACTTTCAATGACTCTGTTTTGAATAGCCATGCATCTGGTGTCTCTGAGGAATCTCTGAGGAATCTCTGATTAAGCATATATCCGATGTCCGATTACCCTATTGATTTGATAAGGAATGGTTGATCAACAAAGTACCAGAAGTAACAAGTGATTAGCAAATAATAAAATGAGTATGGTAATATACCAAAGTTTTTGATCCTGGAAGAGTTTTCAGTGTCAATTACAGTAACAGAGAGCTATTCTATACCATTGATTTGAGCTGTGTTGAGGAAGAATAATTAATCTATTGAATAGGTCCCTGTAATGATGAAATACTTCCAAATTTTGATAATTATTGTAAAATCAATATTTTGTTAATTTTTTGGCACTTAGAAGAAACATTTACAAGGGTTCTTGATTGATTTGAAAAATGTATTTATTATTACTATAACTATAACTCTGTCATAGGCTTTTGAGAGAAAAACATTGAAGATATATTTTAATTGCTTGTGTTAAGAAGAAACATTTATAAATGTTATTAAAGATTGATTTGGAACATCTTTTTCCATTGGAAATCCACAGATAATGAGAGTTGACGACTGTCGAGAATTGTCCCTAACCAAACCCGCTTTTTCCTTGGTTATTATCTAATTATCTATCAAGTTGATCTACTGCTTCTTTTTTATGATCCAACTCATTTTAAATAATAGTTTCCATTTCTACAGTCAAATATCTTTTAACTCATTACATATCAATAATTATTACCCATATGGTTGAAAATAACCGAGTTAATATTATTGATATGAGCACATGTGCACATATCACGTTTGCTTAGCAACGATGGTTTCACCGCGCCTTACCGTATTTTATCGTCTGTGACGTCATAAAACGATTGTTCGTGACGTCACTGTAGCTTGTCGTGAGAGAAGTTGGCCGTGTCCTGACTATTTTTACAGAAATAAAAAAGGAATAGAGCGGGTAATAAAGAAATTATTACACTCGGAAGTGTGTCATATGACTTTTACGACACTCGTGCAAATTTCTGTATAGCCCTCGCTCTTGCTCGGGCAATACAAAAATTCACACTCGTGTCGTAAAAGTCATATGACACACTTCCTCGGGTAATAATCTCTATTTATATTTGAATATCATTTCCATTAATTAAAACCGAAACGACCAGCTCTCTTTTTATTATGCCCTTATGTGAAATACTCATTTTCATTTACTTGCGCGGCATAAATAAAAAGGAAACTTATTGTTGGCAAAGTGAATTGTTGTGGTCGTTGTTTCAAAGTATTGAAAAAATATTGATGTGTTATACAGGCAGTGGGTCCACAGAATTCCACGAAACGTTAAACCATTAACTCGTTTATTTGATAAATTGATAAATGAAATATGAAACTATGCACGATCCAGTGTTATTTTGTTTACTCGAGGATTCAGAAGGAAGATTAATGACGTTTTCCTGTGACAGAGGTATCTTACTCTATCTCAATTTTTGTCAAACCATTCAGTCTTTGCAGGACCAAGTGCAAGTCAATTCTGACTTGTAGATTACAATATATTCCCTTTACATTGGTATCTTTCTATTCTCTGCCAACCAACATATTTAGTAGGCCTCTAGATATTTCCATATCATAAAGGGAACACCCTTAATTGATCTCTGAATTTTATTTTGGATTGTCACAACTACAGAATAAAGTCGATCATAGTTCTTGATGACATTGGTTTAACTTAACCATTAACCATGTCTTCAAAAGTGACATAATCCAATTTCAAGAGCTTATACCGATAATAAATAAAGCTGCATGAGAGAATTCTAAATAGAACTGTATGCAATAATAAGTTTCATTTTATTATGAGTATGTTATTTCAAATGCCTTATAAAATTGACGGCTATGATTTCCCAGAAGTAGAAATTCATTTTATTTTGTAAATGATGAAATTGTCAATAAATTAATAAAGAATCTGCTTTTTCTTAATAACGACGTCACTTATTACACAGGAACCATAACCAGTCGATTGCAATTCTTAAATGGATAAACTGGAGCTTCAATCATCTGTGGATGTTACCATATCCAGCGAAAATTATTTGCCTTAAAGGACACATTTGAAAAAATAAGCATAATTCCCGTTTTACAATACAAGCCATAATTATACAGTCATTGTAAACAGAAACCCTGAAATATAAGCGTCTCTGACTTATTAGGGTACATGTATATCGACAAATGACTGATTTTCATAAATATGTATTAAAATCTTTTTAAGGCAGTTTGTTTCTGTTATTGAAAATAGCAGATAGACGGGGAAAATATCAAACAGACACCAACATTACATATGTTTAACACTAGAGTAAAATCAGATAAACATACACTTAACTTGAAATAAATTAAAATAAGTAAGCACCCACGAATTCTCAAAATCATCACATTTACTATGATGTTAGCAATGTGGCAAACAACTTGATTTAGGTATACATGCACCTTACGTATATTCAAATGTATGTTGAAGAAGCGATATTGTTGCTCTTATCCTGTTCGTATTACTCCATAAATCGAGAGTCTTTGAATGACATTTAGAAGTGATATACATAAGAACAGAAATATTTTCATGGCTTGGTATGGTTGATGCAAATAATTTGAAAAATAGTATCTAATCTTAATACCACACTGTTGACAAGGTATATCGTCGATATGTGTCAGCCTAAAACCAAGTCAAATTTTATCATTAATCTTAATTATATAAATTAAGTGTTGTAAATGAGATTGTTACCAGCTTATGCCGAAATCCTCTTTACTCATTGTGCATGGAAGCTGATAAGATGTTGACACTAATCTCTACTTAATGGAAGCCCGGTTCCTGCTGTCTTCCTTTATTCAGTTCAAGGTCAGCACCATCAAAACAGTATTGCAATGACAACATCTCTGCATCCAAACATGATTGCTGAAAGAGTGAAGATTATATACCTCATAGTCGAACTTACGGGACATGAAAAGTGTGTGAAATGCATGGTGTTCAATAAAATGTTTGTAAGATAATGATATGTATAAGATATTCCGTTACCTAAAGTGTGGTTTGAAGCTTGTTGACATATTACAATGTTTACTGTGAATCAAGGCCAAGATTTATGAGTATGTTCTTTCCACACCATCAGGTAATAACACTTGATAACAATCGGATTATAGAGTGTAAAGTTAACCAGTGTGATGTTAAAATCAATATTAGATATCAGACTGTTTCCATCGTATTATTCCAGCCCTAGCAGGTCATGAAAGCATTGACGGGTTCGGCAACTGAAACAATAGAAAGAGGTAAAGCAACAGTAGTAGCTTGCATAGCCTATGCTCACTCAGTATTTTCTCCTGGGAACTATGGTCGAATTTCGAAAATATGTGCAATGACATCACATTCAGAGCCACTAGATGTCGATAAAAAAATTTACACGTCATGATATGAAAATTACACTACCTGGCAAAAGAAAAGATAGCCAAATTTCATATGTCCAAATCAAAATCATGCTGTCGGATACAGATATAAGTATTTGATAAGCAAATGTTTGGTAAAGAAGAAATAGACGTTGGGTGCTGAAATAGCTTTTTATAAAAATAGTTTTGGACAGGAAGAATTTTTTTTTACATTTGTATCTTTGTGATTTTTAAACGTTTAAAGTACCATTTTTGTAAAACGTGATAAACAACCTAAAAGAGTAATATTTCAATCTCCAATTTCGCTAAGTGTAGGACGATGATCTTTTAAAGTCGTGTTTTTCATTAATATGAAGAAATTATGCTTCATTTACTTTTGGAGACTATAACTGTAACAAAATGTCATTCATATTTATCACTCACTGTGGATTGAAATATTTCCTATTTTATTTGGTATCGTGACTCATGCCAGTTAGTATATGTCCGATGTGCCATGTTGTAGATGAGAGTTTTATCTAGCGATTTATATCATTTATAATTCTGGATTTTTTTTGCAAGACTAACATATTTTTATGCTCTAAGTCGATCATGATCCCTAGTTTACAAAATTGTTACCAATGCTTGTCATTACCAATTGTTGGATCTAGCTATAGACAACAAGGAAAACTCAAAACTTATATGATAAATGTGTACCGCAGGATGCCATTCAACAAAGCAATCACAGATCAATTGGTGTTTGAAACCTTACCTCCCGAGTCATTCCATTAAACAAAATGTCTATACAAACCACCATTAACCAGCTCAAAGGATCTTTTTCCTGATATTATATTCAATGTGGTGGCGCGTGGTCCTGTGCACAGTTGAACATGTGTTCACATTAAAATGACCGTTATTTTCCGCACCGGATAATTGGCTTATGTAATAAGATGTTCTACGCTCTTAAGTAAAAATAAATAACTTAAACTATCATTATAAATGGACAATTTGAAACACAAAAATTTGCCAAAAGACGTGCTACATCCCCTTTAAAAGCTATTTAATTGCCAGCTAGGTTGGATACCCCAAGTGATCAGGGAATGAAAACAAGAACGATGTTACCTTACGACTCTAACACCAGGGCTATAATGTATGTGTGTTTTGTTTAGCAGGTATACATATCCTTATTGTTCAAAGAGGAATTCAAATTGGCATCTTGGCTTGTAGTAACAGTTTTTTCTCTTTGACGTCATCATCAACATTGGTTATTGATCCAACGAGCAATGATTTATTACCATGATCAATAAATTGCATAACATAGCACTTTGTCATAGTTGAGGAACTATATATGATCAAATCCGTTTACTTTTGTGCTGTAAGTTTGTGTTTATAAGCTGGCCGTGTTGCTTATTGTTGTCCTCCTTCACAGTCCAAGGTGATGGTATCCTTAGCAACTCGAGCCACAAAACATATCAAGTTGAGGTATGTCCAGTATAAAGTAGAAGAAGAGGAGGAGGAGGAGGAGAAGAAAAAAGTAAGACAAAACTATTTAGTTTATTTTTGTGCGACACATCTGTGTCATACATAATTTAAAACATCATGTTTTCTTTGAGTGAGACACATCTTCGAGGTCATCAATAAACATTTGTATCAACTGTCACGGGGCTCAAGAACCAAATTCCTTTTTTTTATGAATTTGCATTCATTATCAAAGAAGACAAAGTCAGTTTGGTTAATTTTCCAACCATTTTTACAATTTTCCCTTCAATTATTGCATGATCGGAAATAGGACAATTGACCACACCCTTGAAGAACTGGCGAAAACTTATTACCATTAAAGTTACAGGTCTGCTATTTTAGCACAAAACACTAAACTGATGGAGTGTTACAACACAACAGAGCACATTCCTCTGAACACGTAACTTTTTATGATATTCAAATTAAAAGAGGTTTAACATTTCTTTTGGCGTTCGGTCTATTTGACATAATGTACCTCATGGACTTTTGTTAACGCATCTTTGTTACACCAAATCCCTTCTCCTATTTCGTCTAGGGGTTTTTTCAGAAAAATAACCGAAATGTTACCAAACTTATGAATTCAGTTTCGTTGGTTCCCCAGATAAATTTTTGTCATAATATGAATAACATGGGTTAACATCTCTTTCATTTTGCAGGTAGGCATTTCTTTTGTCCGGGAGTGTATATAGAGATAACTGAACTGAACTGATAATTATACTTTGATGCGAGGTTGGGGAAAGTGCTGAACAAACACTGATTTATTACTTCAGTCCTTTCTTGACAGTTTTTCTCGTCTTATCCCTGAGTGATAAACATGAATTCAGTATAGTTTTTTTTTTGTTTTTTTGTTTTTTTTTGTGTAAATTTATGTGTTCCCATAGGTTACAAGGTATATGTACATTGAAGAGGGCAAAAAAAATAAGATAAGGAAGTATATAAACTGCTTAAGGATGTTTTAAAATATAATCATTGTCAGTTGCTGAAAAGTGGGATGAGTGATTTTCATTTATTTTGGAATTTTTCAATTTCATTATTTCTTTTTCAAATGAATCTTTCTACCAGAAATATATAAGAATAAGAATTCACTTTAGTTGTTCCTAGAAATATATGTGAGTGGATTTAGATATTTCATTTTGGAGGTAGGAATTTCTTTTGCCCGGGAGTGTACATGGGATGAAGGAGAGATTGTGCGTGATAAAGCTGTACAAATAATGATTACGTGAAATAAATTATGCTTTTGATGAGAGGCGGGAGAAAGGGCTGAACACACTCTGATTTATTATTTCAGTCCTTTCTTGACATTGTTTCTCGTCTTATCCCTGAGTGCTGTCCTTAATAAGGTGGGTGTGCTGCACCTGAGTTGTTCAAACAGTATCTCATCCATAGTCCAAGTTAGATGAAATGTTCCTATGTGAAGATATCCAATACATCCATCTCGTTGTGTGCACTAGAATCTTCACATCATCTTCAAACATGTTTAAATCAGCATTATGATCTATCACATAAATTATTTACTTGATAGTGTTTCGTAGAAAGTTTGCACAATGATTTAAGATCTAACAGACAACTTCAGTTCAATGATTCAGATGTCAGACTGATTGTTTTTGACTAAAAAAAGAGCATTATAATTTTTCCTCAAATTAATTTTGTTTTGAATTTTAAAAGTTTCATTAAGCAAAAGAGAACTGTTTTCTTTTCAATGAATAACTCAATTTTAAAGTCAAAATGAAAGAATCATTGTATCTTAGGCACGCGATTAACATACAGATATACATACAAATTATATAGAGAATACAAATTATCTAAAATACATATGGTAAAGAATAAATTGAAGACAATTTTTAAATTACGTTTTAGATTTGAGGTCGTAATTAATGTATTCAATTAATGTTAATCGTTTATTTCTTAGTGCATGTCATACACTGTTTGAAAACTAATGGCAATAATGTAAATCATTTTCTGGATGAAATGAACTTATGAATGACCTGATACAATTATACATTGAGCTAATATAAAGTTTGGACATTTAATCATTAATCATTATTATTTCCTTTGTCTTGGTTCATCATATTACAGCTAAAACCGCGGGAGAACAAAATGTTTCTTAGGTCCATGTGTGGCATACCAATGTTATCGAAAGGTTATATCACGTTAAAAAATAGTTATATAATTCTATTTTCGTGCATACAGATACGTTTCATGCAATGATTTATTATTCGGATTTGAAAACTAGAACAGACATGTTGATGAATAAATCATTCTTGGCTTTTAATGCGAAATGCGCAACTGCAAGGCTTTTTGAAATGACAATTAATTGTGCTAATCGAACCAACATTTCAAGAACCTCCGATTCAGATACAGAGATACTTTAAACATCTGAAACAGATGAATAAATACTTCTTGGGTTATGATGCTGAATGCGCAACGCTTTTGAAAAAGTCCATTGCACAATCCAAAGGATGTTTCAGATACCTTCGCTTCAGATACAGAAATTTTGGTGGCTGAACGGTTTGGTGTAATCAGTACCAGAGATCGGTGCTTGGATGATCAATATCGAAAAAATCGATATAAAGAGCAGCAGGACGGTGATATTTAGTCTATTCTTGAACATGCCACTGCATGTGATGGACATCACCGTCAATGCGTCTGAGACTTACTAATCACTGATCACTTACTATTTTGGTCCTACAAAGATGTTTCATCCATTCATCATTGAAGAAACAGAGATAGCTTGTCTGAATAGCTGGAAGATGCGAAGTTTCTCAAAAGGTATCTTAAACATCAAATGTTGCTTTTCTTTGGTAGATAATAAATCATGTTGGTGATGTAAGACAGATCTTGTCTTGTCCTTGAGGCGGAGTGGAAAAACATGCTCTTTATCCTCAGGTCATGACTGAAGAGACAAAGGTTTTGACAATCGTCGATCTGGATTATAGATTACAACAGATGAGTTTAAAGCAAATTGTCAGACTATTTTGTGTTGGTGTTCTTAGAAATCCTGCCTCTTACGACATCGTATTCTCTTTCCACAGACACTTATTCCCAACTTATATATGTTCCAAAATGCCTATGTCATCACGCTTAGCTGTGAACCAATTGCAAGTGGTCATCCTTATTTCTAACTTATCTTCTTACATGGTGTAGGTCGCATAGGGGACAGTCAAATCTTCCTGACAATTACGGGAACAGACTGCAGTCTTTGGTTCTCTTTTGTTCATACGTCTTTTTTGTTTTGTGTGTATGACGAAATATGATTAACAATGACTGACTTCTGTGGACAGTGAGTGATGTAATGAGTGATTTACACAATCTTGACTGAATAGGCGTGTATCGTCCTCACTGAAGAAATTAAAGTCAGACATCAGTAATTGTTCGAGATATGTCTATGTGAAGATCGCCATCCTTCTACCCTCTGACACAAATTGGTAGATTTGACTAATGAAGCTAGGTTAGCTTGTTTAATTGTTGGAATTACTGTGTGTTGGTCATGTCATTGCTGTCGTTATTTCATCCCGATTATAACAAAAGATTAGGGTGGACAAGGAAGAAGACACGGTGATGATACGAATTCATAAGATGTACGTTTGATGACATTACAAATACAAGTTAAGAAAAATAAGAGATGGTGGATACACGCACGCGCCGTTTAAAACGAGTCTTATTAAACGAATCAACAAAGTTTGTGCATACCATGCATTCTCTTCATTCTGTCGATCTTGTACATATAAACAATATCAACCTACTCATGTCCAAAAGTTTAACGAGCAATCTGTAACAAAGTGTGTAATCTTTAGATACAGCGACGTATGATTAAGTAATGTTTAACACGTTACAAAGAACGACTAACATAACGTGTATTAAAATCTCGTATTTCTGATGATAATCCTATTTATTGCTGTTTCTCATATATAACATTGTTGTGACATGATGATTGACATTTGCTGATTCGATTTCTTCAGATTTTACTACAGATGGATACTACATATGTAGCTGAGCGTTCATCAACCAAACCACTAGATCGATTCACAGATGCACTCACAATAACACCAGACCGTCGTTTCAAGAATGTTGAATCTATGTTGTCTTTGATGTCCTACAATTGAACCTGAACATACTAGCACTAAATGACTTAGTGAGATTGCACTTTATAGATTCCGTGATGAGAATATTGCTGAAAATATAAATGTTCAACGTTTGTTTCACGATCAATTGCTGAAATATGAAAGCTATGAATTTACTACTAGACACCGTGTACAACCCGGAGCAATGTCAATGTTATCCACTGATTAACTTTAAATAAATTGAATACGTACTTTTCATTCTTGATCATGATCGGTACAACAAATATTGGAGACGGCTTACAAATGAATCTCCAATAAACGTGTTTTAATGTATTTACATTATATATAATTCACTACAAAATGTATTTGATATTTGAAAGGATATGATAGAAATGGGAATATCGACAAAGATTAGAATTGAATGTATTTTTCATTGATGTTTGAGAATTGATGTAACGATAAAATAGTAACAGAATTACTGTGAGACCGACTTGATGCAACATTTAGTAGTATACCTACTGACTACACTCAGCGTTATGTGAATAGATTTCTCATGACGATAGATACAAAGGGATATGCTGTCATTAGCCAATCATAAGGTTGTCATATTTCATCAGACACATGTATTTGGAGGGTACACAAGCATAAATATACCTGAACGCTATACAGATAGGGAGGCTTATTGACATAAAGTATGATGCTTATAAAGTGCAAAAATTAAAGGGAAATCCTACCAGTATACCATTGCGATTTTCGATTTCAGTGAAAAATTAATTCAATGACATACTTTCCAGATGCTAATCAACTTCAAGTAAAGGAAGGCCATCATTCTCTGTAAGTACTATTAATAACTGTCAAGTCATTGCATTTGTTAAAATCAGTGAATGAATAACGAACAAACAGAACTTCAAAGATATAACATGTATATTAAAAGGATAAAATGTCAAAATCGGAAACGTCAACATTGGAAAGCTTGATAGCAGCTCATTTATTTTACCCCTCGTTTTTCTTTTTAGTTAACACACCCGTACATGTACACAATGCAAATCACAACAGACGCCTTGGTTCTTTAAGATGTAACAGTTCTCTGTTTTCCGAAACAGAATATGGTTATCGTCCATAATGTAAAACACCTAAATCCTAGATTTGACGCAGGGCATGTCTAAAATTAAAAAGTAAAAGTTAACAATACATTCTTATATTTGAATTTCAGAAAATCATCATGAATACAGACTTAAGAAAATAATGTCCATTAAAATGAACACATTTCTTCTCAATTTCCGCTCTGACAAACTATTTCTGAAATCGTGAAGTCATTAAATAGACATTGTTGTTTGACTAAATAAGTTATGCATAAACTGAGCATTCTTCGACGAACTAATTGTGTCTCCATTGATCCGGTGTGTCTCAGACGTATTGCCTGTTTCGTCCTGTTGTGTTATATTCCATTCAGTGTATAGGATTGCCACATACACCTCGGGCTTTCATAACACAAGTATTGATTTATGACCTCGAACTCGTTGCCATACTTCATTACAACCGTTGTAGCAGGTTTTTCGCTTTGCTGTATATTGGAGCTTGGATTTCTAGTTATGGCTGATCTGGCAAGGTCCTGATGTATAATGTTTCACTGTTGAGATTAGTAACGAACAACGTATGGTCACTTCTTATCTAATACACATTTTGTGTTCCTTGTATTATATAAGGATATAAAAGAAAAACGATACGTTCTTGCTTTTAACAAATGATACTGCTAACTTATTTATGTTTGTAAATAACATATTTATCACAGGACAAAAAGAGGTGGAATCCGCTTGTCGGATTCTTCGGGATTTTCCCAAAATTGGCATATTCTCAAGAATCCGGAAGTTCAGGAAAGTGGATTCCATCACTTTTTGTCCTGTGTATTGACCTTTTCAAGAAACTTCATCCACTTTATTAAAGAGTAAGCATATACTCCGAACACCATGTGTCTTAACAATAAATAAGTTATTATTCAGAAATTCTTATTTTTCTTAGCTTGTATTTGTAATGTCATGTCCGTGGCAAATCACAAACATGAAGAGATAATAGATATATACTTCTGTACAAATTCGCATCTTTTTTTAAAAAATCAATTCGTATGTTTAAGATTCCATTACATTACAACAATAGTATCAAGAGTAAGGCCGCACTCTTAACGATACCCAGGAGATTCATTGATGGAATGGTAAGTAAGAGACCTTTGTTGAAACACACCATTAAGCTGAAGGAACCAAGCCCAGCGCATGATTCTCATTACTCAGGATTTTCTCTGTAATACCTCTCATTAACCCGACAAAGAGTATTGTACTGCGGATGTTTCCTATACATATATAATAGGAATAGAACAGCGGGGATCCAACTAGCAATACCATCGACCCGAATGAGTCTCACATAGTAATAAATATTGAACCAGGGTAATCACATAAATAGCAATAGGTATGATAGGAACTATGGGAGTCGTGAAAGTGAAAGCGTGGGTGAGAAATGTACATTACATACCTACAGTTCGCGTTTATTGAAGATGTTGTGTTGAGTCTGAGTTGAGTTTATCCGGCAGAAATATTTTGTGTTTGACTCTGTTGAAAAGAACATATATTTTCTTTTGCCCGTGAGTTTATATTATGGAACGATTCAACTGATACAGATACAATGTATACAGGAGTGGAGTCATCTAAATATTCATTAACAAAATCGTGTCTTGGTTTTCTTTCCATTAAGAAGAAGTAAAGTTATAAACAAGTAAACTTCTTCATAGTTCAAGTAATATATACATACATGTAAAGATTCCCGACCGGTTTCACACTTTTCAGTGATCATCATAGGGAATCCACAACATTTTTGGCCTCTGTTTTCCTTAATTGAATGATTGATATAATTATTTCACTAGTCTAATTCTCTGCAATTGGGGGTTTATATTATGCATAACTTACCCATCCCCTCAGACACCCTTACTGGGGTGATTTGACGTCACTCTTCTTTGCAGTGCCCGTGTCAACGTCTGTCTATCATGTGGGGGGTACTGACGTTGCCGAATTCGTCTACCAAGATGGTCCTAGAGGTGATCTATGGGATTCAGGTAAGGGGGTTCGGCTGGCCACGGGAAAACTTGTATGTTGTTGACATTGAAAAAGTCTATTGTTACACGTGCAGTGTGTAGAGTGGCGTTAACATGTTGAAACAGCTGTCTTGGATTGTTCTACGGGAATGAGTTGAAGAATGCCTGGTGTCAGCACCTGGTTCACCCAAAAGCAGAAAGCTAAAACGAGGAACTGTTAAAACAACACTATATGTGGTTGGTTGCACACGCCTGAACTCGAATAGTATAATGGAATGTCCCCAACCGTGCCAAAATTCAGAAAGCTAAAACGCAGAAAAATGACCCTGTGTTCAGCATATATTTTGTCAAATGGAAACAAAATACTGGTTGTTTTTGTTCAGCATATAGT
The DNA here is from genome assembly GCA_936450465.1 of Gibbula magus. Taxonomy (NCBI): domain Eukaryota; kingdom Metazoa; phylum Mollusca; class Gastropoda; order Trochida; family Trochidae; genus Gibbula; species Gibbula magus. The sequence continues at coordinate 32,926,787 of OW388289.1, forward strand.
TTTGCATATATTAGGCATGTTCCTTTTTTACAATATATACACATTTGCATTATTTATCAAAAGTGCACTTTTCCATTGTTCATTTATCACTAGAGTATTTGTATTCACATCTTCATCATCTTGACAGCGTCAAGGAACTGCATCGGTGACTTCTCAGCACGGCGAAGTTGCTACTTTAGTCAAGTCAGTCGGTTCTCCTTCTCCCTGTAGAGGCCTTCTTCTTTTGGGGTGCAGCTCTAAAGTTAATCTGGATGACCTTGCTTGCCCTTTTCTCCATTTTCGATGGACTTGGTAAGTTCGATGAACCTGTAGACATTGGGATGTGCTGCAGTGTCTTGCTGCCTCGAGAATGAAATCCTTCAAGATTGTTGTCTGTGCGGGGTCCTTGTGTTCCGTGGTGGTTCCTTAAAGGTAGGGTTCTGTCGCCATATTGGATATTTTGCATTACGTGAAATGAAAACACACTATATTGTACCCAATTTTGCATTTTTTAAAACTAAAGACATGCACTGATAGAGCATTCACATAGTGACAAACTAGACGAGCGTTTGCGGGACATCGCAAAAGCAGAGCAGCTCCGAAACTTAGGGTTTTGCCTTTCCCTGTTCCGCCTTCTCATCAGCATCAATAAAATGGGAGTTCTTTTTAACAAAAACTTGTTCATTATTCGAGTTATTACCAAACATCACTGGGGTCACTTTTCACCAGTTTGTTCTTAAAACCTATTTCTTATTTCAAAATTTGATCAAAGGATTAACGTGGCCTTAACCAATATCTCATGACCTTGACCTTTGACCTTTAAGGTCACACCATCAATGATCACTTTCACATTCACATTCACCAGGTTTATAAGAAAGAAGCTATCTATATGAGGTGTAAATATCTTCATGGAAAAAAAGTTACTTAGTGATTTCAGAACTGGTCAGCATGACCATATCTCGTGACCTTGACCTTCGATCTTCAATGTCACACAGTCAATGACAACTTTTCATTGTCTGTAACAATCATTTAATGATTCAAAGTGTTAATAGTTGAGATGAGGCATGTTCGCAAATGCATGCTTAAGTTGTTACCTCGTTGTGACCTTGACCTTTGACGGATGTTAGCGAAAACCTTTTCAAATCTTGGTCTTCTCCATAGTTGATATAAACCAAATAAGAGCCTGACAGCAAAAAATATTGTTCTAGTTATCATGTTTACAAGGATTTTTTTTTAGCAATTTCATGACCTTGACCTCTGACCTTGAATGTGATCATGTCAAAAGATTCCCCAGGGGTATAAGTAAGAAGTTATGTGTATGAGTTCTCAAAACCTTCTAGGAAAAAAGTTAAAGCCAATACAAAACAAAAATAAAAAGAGAGAGAGAGAGAGAGAGAGAGAGAGAGAGAGAGAGAGAGAGAGAGAGAGAGAGAGAGAGAGAGAGAGAGAGAGAGAGAGAGAGAGAGAGAGAGAGAGAGAGGCTAAACCCGTAAGAGACTTATCTGCTGACTTGTCACCCATTGAACAACTTTTGTAATTCCAACCTCGGCCATTAACAATAGAGACTTGGCCTTTTCCTCATGCCTTCTTACACCGTTAAGCTTAAAATATCGTTATTCTATTCAATGTTTTAAAAAACCTGATGATCGAAAACTGGACAATTGACCCTTTACGTAACGTCAATAATAGTTATTTTTACTGAAAGACCCTACCAAATGTATTTATTTTCGATATATAATATTATAATATGCGTTTGTTTGATTTGGGACCAACACTGTTTTGGTTGCGTTTCTTGTGAGAGAGAGTCCATCTGGCTTCTCAGCGTATATATTATTTGAGAACGAAGTTTTAAAATTTACATTAAAAGGAGGGTCCTATGGGGCCATTTTTGTGGAAACGAAATTTGAGAGGATATTCCTGTTTACACATTAGTTATTAATACATTATTAAAACACAATGAAATTGAAAGATAATAAAAAGTAATAAATATAATATTTGATGAATGTATATTTCACAACTTGATAAACACAAGTGCACATTTGTTGAAAAATAAAACAGTGAGAACTGAAGCCATTCATCGGCGCTGCGAGTGGGGAAATCTTCGCTACAGCGTAACAGCAAAGTGTTTATTAGTTGTATTGCATGTTTAATTATTCCTCTATTAAATTTGTAAGAATATCAGTGGCCAGTTCACACCACGTGATCGAAAATTATATTTTTACATTGACCTCCGATTCCAGTGATGAGGTCAGTTTTGTGACAGAAATTTCTGTCACTTACCTGAGATATTGACTCGTCACGTGACTGTTTGTTTTGACGTTCGCTTTCAAGATGGCGTCAGCTGATGGGTTCGATTTGACAAATAAGATAATACATACTATAATCTGAAGAAGAGAAACAAAAAGTTCGACCTGCGGTCTCGGTCACGTCAGACCACAACATGAGTCAGGTCTCGAGTCCTTGTATTTCACATAATGACCTCACCATGAGTAATTAAGTGTATAATGTGTTACAATGTGAATACTCTATCAATGTATGTCTTTAGTTATTAACAAGTTGCAAAATTAGTACAAAATAGCATGTTTTCATTTCACGTAATGCAAAATAATCCAAGATGGCGACAGAACTATCCCTTTAAGTATGATTCTAAAATAAAATGGTCTACTCCAAACGTACTTAAAGATAAAGCATTCTAGCTGACCCCCTCTACTCACTGGATGTGTGTGGACCAGTCCATTACTTCATTAGGTATGACCAGCCTGACCATCAACCAATTAATTCTGCATTTAGCAATTCTGCGTTTTAGCTTTCCGCGTTTTGTAGGGTAATCCGTCGGTATAAAGCCTACAAACCAAAATGGCGGGGACGTCTGGCTACGCTCCTTCTGCATACAGTTTGGTGAAAATTATCTCTTGCTTATGATGCCACAGTGAAAAATCACTTACCTAGATGCAGTATACATGTATATGTGCCTACCCATGGTTTTCCACTTCGTGGTATTTCTGATGTCCGGCCACCTCTATATATTCTCTTCCTCTCCCTCTCTTATCCTCTCTGTTTTTTATCGTATCGAGTTACAGTGTATGTTCAAGGTTTGGATCCAAATTTTTTCAAAGTTTATAATTCCAGTCAGTTTGTCACTGGTCACACGGGAAATATCTTCACTGTAGCTTGATAGACATTTTATTTTACTAATAAATCCTGTCGTTGCTCATAAAGTCAACAGCTTTGGTGTCCTGATAATAAGATAAAGAACTATCATTGGCTGTTTTTTTCCGTATTATTGACAATCATGTCTGTCGATATGTCAATATATTCCAGATCAAAATGGATCAATTAATATAATACACGTATTTATGAAGTATAAATAATAAGAACAATCATTTATGGATAAACAAGTTTTTTTTAATTCTGAAATAATTTATTGTTAAACAACTTCTGTATTCGTTATCCATAGATGATTATTCTTTTTTGATTTACAACTTTTAAAATCCACTCAAAGAAGTTATATGTAATTGGATGTATATACCTCATATTTGCAGTAGTTCTGCTATACCGTTCTCATAGCGATATGCTGTAAATGACAATTAGAAGATTAGACAGTTAGATTTTGTAAATTGTAATTAATCACTTGAGATGGTAAATTTACACGTATCGTTTAGGTACTGGTCAGGATATATATTATGGTTAGTGATATTGGAATTGTTATGATTGATATTTCATCAGTGTGTAAATGTGCAAATAGATCGATATTGACAACTTTAAAATTTACATTTATCTCTAACTATTTTGTCCAGTATATAGCATCAATAGTACATATAGATGCTTAGCAGTATATTGTCATATTCGTGATAGAAACTGAGATTTATAATTATTGAGTATTGTTTTGGGTGACTGCGTGTAACAAATGTTATTACGTCGGTACTAATGGCAATGACCGATGATGTTCATTTCATGGGAGAGGTATTAAGATAGGCTGCAAGCCTGTTTACCAATCCCTTTCACTTATTTTTGAAATAAATATTGTTTAAACCATGTTCATTTCACGTAAATAATGACTGTGAATTGTTAAAGGAGTTAAAACTTATATCCCAAGACAAAAATTGCGAAACCCCAATCATTTTGTGTTTTGCAACAAGGTAGAGTTTTACTCTGAACTATTGAATAAATAAACTGTGCAAAACTGTACTGGATGCATAATAAATCGTTTTTATTTCTAAAATAATGTATAATTAAAGCGTTTTAACGATCATTGCGCATTCATCAATATGTGCGCTGAGGGGGATCTATAGGTTGGGGGTTTAACCTGTTGTTTGTGTACTCATACTCGTACTCTTGCTCTAAGTAATCTCCCGTTTGCCCAATATATTCTTCACCACAACCAGCGCAATTTTATTACATATATTGGGTTTCTAGAGGCGCAAGACATATTTTCCATTATTTTGAATTTTGAATTATTTTTAAAGGTGAATGAATTTACCTCCAAAATGTGCCGCAATTTGGCCTTTTACATTTCGTGATAATTCCACTTAACGCAGGATTTTGGTCCACAAAGCACGCTTTTGATAACAGTTGTTTCAGAGTTTTACTCTCCCGTTGCTCATAAAGTCAACAGCTTTGGTGTCCTGATAATAAGATAAAGAGCTATCATTATCCTGGGTATTTTCCCCGGAGTTTCCCTATTCACATTTTTCGATTTGCATGCAAATGTGATTTATGTCATTTCTTGTGAAAAGTGGGACCTCACGTACATCGGACAAACTAATAACCTTTAAAAAAAGAGTTACAGTGCACAATCAGCAAATAAGAGATGAAAGTTTAAGACATTTAAAAGTAAGCAAACATCTATCTCAGTGTAGGAAAGGTGCATTTAAAATATTTCCTTTTTACGAAATATACACTAATGGAGGTGACATTACTACTCAATTAGTTACAAAGGAACAGTATTTCATTTCAAAATGTTCCCCTTCATTAAACAGCAGTTAACACCATAATCCCTAATCCTATCACGGCCAATTAAGACCAATCAGATTGTTGTGGGGATAACTCACAAAGACGTTTGTTGATTGCCTTGACGTTGGCAACGTCTGTTGTCAAAGCAGACCATTTGGTTACCAACGATTTGTACACAGACTATAAAACTACCTTTATGCTTCAAACAATTACTCCCTGATGAAGCTTCGACACAAGAATCAGAAATATGCATATTGGGGGATAAAGTATTGATCATGAAAGTTGATATACGTCTTCAGTGTATTATTTAAATTTGCTTATATATAAAGAGTAAACATCAGATGGTTTTGACTTGTCGAAATGAGTTCATCATATTGTATTAAAGAAGATTGATCCAGTCAAAAAGACCAATACACCGGTCGAAATGAGTTCATCGAATTGTATTAAAGAAGATTGATCCAGTCAAAAAGACCAATACACCGGTCGAAATGAGTTCATCGTATTGTATTAAAGAAGATTGATCCAGACAAAAAGACCAATACACCGGTCGAAATGAGTTCATCGAATTGTATTAAAGAAGATTGATCCAGACAAAAAGACCAATACACCGGTCGAAATGAGTTCATCGTATTGTATTAAAGAAGATTGATCCAGTCAAAAAGACCAATACACCGGTCGAAATGAGTTCATCGTATTGTATTAAAGAAGATTGATCCAGACAAAAAGACAAATACATCGGTCGAAATGAGTTCATCGAATTGTATTAAAGAAGATTGATCCAGACAAAAAGACCAATACATCGGTCGAAATGAGTTCATCGAATTGTATTAAAGAAGATTGATCCAGTCAAAAGACAAATACATCGGTCGAAATGAGTTCATCGTATTGTATTAAAGAAGATTGATCCAGTCAAAACCATCCGATGTTTACTCTTATCTTCATATAACCTTACTTCACGTGAGAAGCATCTCATCTTACATATATGCAATGAATAAAACAACACAAGAAATTACGAGCACGATACTTTGAAACTTGTTATTCACTCCAGGCTACAAGGTAGCATAATGAGGTTTACAAGAGTTGATATAATATGAATATATGGACAACGCATTATCTAAATGCAGAAAATGGACAATTTCATTAGAGTATGGACATTTTTTGTTTGAAATAAAGAAATCATATTAAATATTGAAGGCTTCGCAGTATATTTTTTTGGAATAAACTTTTCCCTTAATTTGTTGAAAAAATCACAGCGGAATAAATAATGATACTCATCTCCTATTACATTTGAAGCGTATAATGTACATTTTCTACATTCATAATCAATCTTAGACCAACTTCCAGTTTCCACAGGAAGACGATGATTGGATAGTCTAAAGTGTAAAAATTTAATAGATATTTTTCAGGCAAGTGTTGTAAATAAAAGTCAATATCAGTGTTATTTTTAATCATCTTATAAAATCTACCCTTTGAGGACATTTCAATACCTGAATGCCATTTTTGTATAAAGAGGTCTGAAAAACTTTTCTTGACCGTATATTTAATCCAATCAGTATTAACCAGTGGATGATATAGCCATATGTCATTATTTCCAGTCATTATCAATATGTTTTTAATACATGCTAGCCATTTGTTATCTAAAATATTATTTGATAAAATATGAAGTAATAAGTTTGATAGTTTTGAATGTTTTCCTGTGATCAATCTTGCCCAGTAACATATCATTTTGGTATATACAACTATAGAGAGTGGCTTACGTCCTGTTTCTGCATAAATCATATATAATGGTGTACTTTTCTTGATCCGGAGCAGTTTCCTCAAACATTTTCGGTGGATATTCTCGAGAATGTTTAAATTTTCAAACCCCCATAATTCACATCCGTAAGTTAAAATTGGAACAACAAGTACATCAAAAAGTTTTAACTGACAGGGGATTGATAAATTTAGATGTCTAGCTATGGATAAACATAGTTCATGGCTTTTAAACCCTTGTCACTAAGTGATTTTCTAGCAGACGTGAAAGTACATTTCCTACTGAAGATTATGCCGAGATATTTATATTCATCAACAGTTTGTAAGAATGTATTTGATATTACAAATTTATAAGAGTATTCTCTCTTTGTGCCATTAAATATTAAAACATTACATTTATCTTTATTGATTTTAAGCTTCCATGTTTCACAATATTTGCTGAATACATCAAGTTGTTTCTGTAGATCGCATCTACTTGTTGCTAAGATGACAGTATCGTCAGCATAAAGCAGTGCAAATAATTTCAGGTAAATGCAAAGTACATCATCATTCAAAACAACACCTTCACATGAAAAAAAGTTAAAACATTGCTCAAGATCGTTAAGGAATAGTGAAAACATTAAAGGTGATAGGTTTTCACCTTGCCTGACTCCTTTTAGGCAATCAAAGTATTCAGATGAATGACATTTGGTTGATACACATGACTTTATACCCTTATACATGGATTGAATAATTCTGAAACAGTTGCCCGTGATGTTATAATTAAGTAGCTTATTCCATAGTCCAAGCCTCCAGACGTTATCAAAAGCTTTCTCGAAATCGACAAAAGCACAAAATAACTTTTTTCCTGATTTTTGACGAGGTTCATGATACAAAAAAGTGAGAACAAGTGATCGTTGGTCGAATATCCTTTCCTAAAACCAGCTTGTATTTCAGACAGAACATGCGACGATTCCAAAAAGTAAGTCAGTCTATTGTTAATTATTGAGGTGAACAGTTTGTTCATACAGCATAATAAAGTAATCGGTCTATAATTTTTTGGATCCGAACGATCTCCTTTGTTATTATAGATCGGCTTTATATTTCCTTTAAGCCAGCTTTCAGAAAACACATATATGATACATGCTTTAATACAATTGTGAACAAGCACAAAAGTGAGCGTGGCTCACTAATTCCCCCAACTGTTAAAGTTTTACATTTTTATTTTTCTTATAGAGAGAGTTGTCTGCACACCTGAGGATTGATAAGCTATGAAATGTGCTAAGATGAAAGTCGTTGTGAAAAGGGTAGGATAAATCTCGATTTTTTAAAAAGGTGATTTTTGAAAAGTAGGAGTAAGAATAACTTGAATAGGTAGGGATAACATAATACACTACTGGCATTACCACCGATTTCAACTTTATTTTGGAAATTAATTCATGACAATGATTCATTTGAGTGACTTGAAACAACAGGTACATGGAAGCACACCCCTGTAAGCACAGTGAGGGATATACAGCAGTACATATATATGGCTTAAAGGGAAGAACATTTTACTTTTTCCGAAATATAACCAGTACGTGGAAATATAAAAAAACCCGTAAAATCAACAAGAACACAGAAGTAACTTTTGATAAAAGTTACATGAAAAAGAAAATGATACAGTCAACAAATCACCACACAGAAGAAGCTTTTAATGAAAGTTACATGAGAAATTTTGGTCCAAAATACAAAAAAATTGCCAAAAATTCATAAATTCACCAAATCATGTTAAATTTCGCACTGCACTTCTCTTACTGGTGACGAAGACATATGCTAAATTTTAAAAGGATGAGATGAAAAGTTTGTCTGTAATCGATCGGACAATCTAGCTCTGAAGATGACTAAGTAAAACTATACAAAAATTCGCTATAAATTCAAAAATTCACCAACTCATGTTAAATTTCGCACTGGACCTCTCCTACTGGTGAAGAAGACATATGCTAAATTTGAAAAGGATAAGAGGAAAAGTTTGTCTGTAATCGATCGGACAAAAGATACTCAGAATATGACTAAGTTAAAAAATTAAATAAATTCACCAATTCGGTTTAAATTTCGCACTGCATCGCTCCTAGTGATGAAGAAGACATGTGCCAAATTTGACAAGGATAAGATGAATAGTTTTTTCTGTAATCGATCGAACAAAAAATGGCTTCGGACGGACGGACGGAATCGTTGGTATTACCAGATACACCCAATATTACCAGATACACCCAACCGTTGGTCGGGAGTATAAAAACGCTTCATAGAAGTCATCTCCTACGTAGGAGATACTAACTGCTACATTGTGTGCCGAGACTATCATACGCTTTCATAGTAACAAATATCATCGCTCGTCACAAACAATAACATATGTCCTCAATTGTGTAGAAAACCGTTAGACTATGAAATTAAGTGCACGTGTTGAACGTAATAATATCCCACACCAAAACAACACATTTAAAAAGGTAGCCGGAAATATAACGACATATGGAATCCTTGAAGTTTTTGTCTTTCTCTAATAAAGAGCCCAGCTTGTTCACTGCAGTCGCAGTCAGCTGCATTGATCATATTGTTTGTCTGGAGACGTTCTGCTTCAACGTAAATTATTCATTTCCTTGGCTTTTCGACTTGCTCTTGGGCAAATGGAGAATAAAATCAATGATGTTATGCAAATGCACAGTTGTCTGAATTCTCATTTAGCGGTGTTTTTAATACTGCAGAACACAGCTTTGACGCTGATAATATCTCGCCGTTATTATCAGACAGTGACGTACATACAACAATCATTGTGACCGTTAGTCGGATGTGAAGTGAACATTGATTACTAATCATGCCTTTGGAAGTTTTGGGGGAAATTGAAATATAATCCAATAAGGTATACACATTATCTTTTAATAAAATAAGATTATATAATTGAATGCAAGACAATGCGTGTATCGAGTTCAAACGGTAAGCATTTATAGAAATGTCTAACACGTGAATTAGGCCTATTTAGTCCTGTATAAACGGTATAGGCCTATTAGTCCAATCAATCTATGGTCAATATAGCTTTAACTAGACAAAATTGCAAAAGAAATGATAACAAGTGTTTCATACTGAGCAAAATGTTTACTATCACAGACAAAAATTCGAAAACAATCGGAATGGGGGAAAATTTCCAAATTCCGTTGTCATGACAACGCCTCTTTGACCACTGAGGTGCGGCCATATTGGATATGACGCCATTTCTATTTTTCAAATAACACTTTGCAATACATCATTTCTAGCATTTTAAGGGTCACGAAATTGATTAATGACATTGATTTTATCAATTGACCTCGTTTTAACCTTCATTTAAGGCCCTGAAACAACATACTAAGTCAACAAAAGCTTGGGAATTTATAAAATCTATCGTCATGGCAACGCATCCCAATCAAGTGAAACTGTCATATGTCAATAGAATGGTAATATATTATGGTGTATATACATCAGAACAACATTATCATTTAAACACCCTTCTTAGGACATGATATCTGTTACACAGAATGAACATTCAAAGAAAGGTCAGACGTTATTCAAGGTTAGAGTCAAGGTCAAATTCAGTTATTTGTGCAATGTCCTAAGATTCATCTTCAACTGGAACGACTGGAAGAATATTTGAACAATTTACACCTTTACATTCGGAACATGCAACGGAACAGTCAAGTCCTAGCTTCCTGCATGTGCACCTTTTTGAATCACAGTCCGTTTTGCATTTGCAGCGAATAACCTTAAGAAGGTTGGATGGAGCTGGTGGTAAGTCAGTTAGTATTGGCTGTAGAGTATCACCATCCTTTTTCCACCCCCAATCCCCTGGGTCAGCACTGACTCCCTTATCCATCCACTGTTGCGTTTGGAAATAAACCCGTGCACTGTGGTGTGCAGCAGCTGCTGCTGTCGGTGGTAGAGCTTGGACCTGAACAGAACTTTTACTAGTTGCCACCTTCTCACGAAAACGCCTGAAACGTAGTGAGTTCAGACTCTCTCCGGGTGTACCCCCATAAAGAGACACAATGCACTTCTCACCAGCAATGGTCACATCCTGATGTGAAGATGTATCATTTGTGAACACCTGAGCTTGTTCCTTGAAGTGAGAATCAGTTTGCATTTTCTTAAGAGCTAAACCCTTACCTACACCAAACAACCTCGAGGTGGTATCACATCCCGCGACAGCATGGACAAATGGTAGGGCAGCACACACATCCTGACCAAGAGAAGATCGAAGCATCTTGATGTCCAATGTTTTCATTTTCTTGACTGACTGCTTGGCTTCTGAGACAAGGTAGATTCCTTTTGAGCATGATGGTATAAGGTGACAAAGAAGCACAAGCAGGTCGGTGTCTTCCCCGATGACAGTTGTGGGTGTTGTAAGGGAACACTGAACAGCAGTCTTGGCTATCAAGAGATCAGCATCGCCGTCTGCGTGAACTACTGAACAACCATCCTCTGAAAGTTTCTGTCCAAGCATGTTAATAAACTTCTGTTTATTGGATTTATTTGAGAGGAAATGTTCTTTCTTTGATACCACAGGAGTACTTGCAGTGAAGTTGACTTCTGGACCAACACTGGAACCATATCTACGTAAGTGTGTAGAATCCTTCGATGGCCCTGTCATATAACCATCAAAGACAATGTATGGTGTTCCATATTTCCGTTTGACATACTCGGTATACATGTCCATTAGCGAGCTGAAGGTGGATCCTCTTGGCCAGGGCAACCTCTGTAAGAAAGCCCCACCATCTAACACATACTGTATGTCACTGCAAGGTTGGATTGTCATCTCTTGCGTCCTGGTTTGGTCGAGGATAGCTTTGGCAAGCTGGGGTTTGTTTGCTGGTCTCATCAACCACGGAGATTCAAACAAAGCAGAGGGGTATCCACAAAGCTCGTACTTGAATATGTCCTCTGGTGTTTCTGAGATGGACTTTGATGCTGTTACAAGCCGTTGGAATAGAAGCTGGGGATCAACATGCAGTGGTTCTCCTTCAACCTTAGGTAGATGTTTTTCACCCAATGTAACTACCCTGTCCTTCTTCTTGACTATGGACTGCTTGCATAAAACCCGACCATCCGATTCTTGGAGTTCGTAGAGGCCAGGAAATCTTCCATAGGAGATCTAACTTCCATGATGGATCAACACATTCATCCAAACTCAGAGCCTCATACACAAGAGTCGCAATGCTGTTTTGTGGGTTTTGGAAGAACTTGATGCCAATGCGTCCAATTGATCTATCTTCAAACTTAGATAAGCATCGTGGAATAGGATGTTGATGACTAGTTCCTGGTGTGACAGCAGCTATTATCCCCATGCCATGAAAGCTGTTGTACCCATCCAAGGATGCTGAATTGTGGTCGGCATTATCAGCGACGAACTGCATGAAATGTTCTGATGTAATTCCTGGTATCTGTGTTCCTTGATTTGCAACTGCTGATGTTTCATAACGTTTGACTTCACTGTATGATGAGCAAAATCCATGCGAGTTCAGGGAATCTAATAGGAACTTTGACCCGAACATATGGTGCATTTGTGTTGCTAGTCCAATTTGTAATGGTGCGATAATGACTCTTGGGCGTGCAGCCTGGACAATCGCCTGGCCAATTGATGCTACTTTCACATCAGACTTCTTCTCAGAGAATATTCGCCGAAGGAGCTGACGCAGTGATTTTGGGATGAATTCAAGGTTTTCATCTAAAGACGACGTTGCTTTTGGGGTTTGATACTCAGTCTTGTTGTACCCGATGCATTTGACGTCTGACTTGATAATATCTGCAGCTGTTTGAATAAGTCTAAGTTTCTCTGCCTCAGTATCCTGTAGTTTTGGAGATTCATGAAACTGGTGAATGATAGATGGGATCGAACTCCTTAATGTAACCACGTCACTTCCGAATTTTTCAGAAAAAATAAGGACTTGTTCACCAAAGTGATCTTTCAGTTTTCTCTTCATGTGCTTTATGCTGTAGACATGTTCAGTGTCACAAAACTCTGTCATTTTCTCAACAAGATCAGTTACAGTTGTTAAATCCCCTTGAGCATCGGCCTCCTGGATATAATCCAACACTTTAACAAAGGCTGCCTCTCGATCTTCATTTATGGGTCGACCAGGGGTAGAGGACTCACTCTTACTGTATTTCCCAGAGGTAAACGCAGAAGGGACACATTTGCCGGTTCTAAAATTCACATTACACACTTGGTGATAAATTGCATCAGCCGCATGGAGATCATTGACAACTGCAAGTCTGCTCATTACTGTATTTGCCCAGTCATCATTCCTGTCCATGCAGACGGCATGAATAGTCTGTTGAAAATCCGATGTTCTGATTGGAAATACATCATGACCTCGTTTCTTTTTAGAAATCTTGGCATCACATCCGCAGAATAGACACTGTTTGTTGAATGCAAAACCCTGGTCTTGGGATCTCAAAGATGGCTTAAAGGATACTGTATCTCCGGATTCACATCTTAAATGTTTCTTAATGGTGTGTATGTTACAGTAGTCTCTCCTGCAAGTCTGATGCACAACTTGACCTGGTGCACTAACAACATCATCATTCCGTGCTATACTGGCTTCATTAATGCTTTTTGCCCCTCTGTCCCGAAGAGTATTTTTGGCCTGTCCATCCTGCACTCTTTCTTTACAAATGATACAGACATCCATATCCAAACATCTGAAAATATAATAAAAACACAATTTGAGTATGTGTTGGAAAAGGTCGCAAATGGAAATCACACAGGACACAGGAGTTATTGAACATAAATGAAATGAGTCAATTTTTAAATAAAGTGTAAATGTCATCTCTTGGATTTTTTCTGAAACTATTGTTACTCTTTTAGTTTGTCAGAAATAATAAAGACAAAATCCCTCTACTCACAAAAATCATATTATCAATAATATTTTCATAAATAAAGGTTTTATAGCATTTTAAGTATGAAAATTGAACAAAAGTGCCTGTCCCAAAGTCAAAAATGACATTTTGTAGCATGATTGAAATGAAAATTGGTAACAGAACTGACAAAGTCACAACCAATTATCACTGTAATCGTTAATTGAGCATATGATTAGATTAGATTAAGCATTTTACCAGAAAACTTCAGAAGTGGGAGCAAATGTTATTTGGGATTTCCCTCCTTGAAATTTACACTTTTTAAAAAAATTACTCAAATATGATATTAAAAAGATTCTAAATAACTTTCCAGTAATCTGTCTCGGGATATTTGATCTATTAATGCAGAAAAATAATAATTAGACGCATTTCTCCAGAAAAAATTAATTAGCACTGACTATATGTTTGACTAACACAAAATCCGATTTACAACGGGACGTTGGCCCTTCAAAGCTTTCATACATTTTTTTCCCGGACAAACTGACGGCTATATTTATCTTCAAAATTACGCTAAATATGGTTCATATATCATATTAGCATGCAGATATTATCTATTGAGGGTTATATCATGTATATTATGGAGTTTGAGATTAAAATTAATATTGTAAGTATAATTTCAGTGTGAATTGTATTGTGACAAACATGACGTTAGTGTCATCAAACTGCCGTCAAACTGCCGTCAAACTGCGTAACATTTACAGGCTGTAATTCACTGATTTCTAGCATTCAACAATCAGTTGATGGCCAATGATGGCTAATTGCTAAATAATCAACCAACATGGGAAGGAAGTAAAGGTTACTCACCATAAAATCAGCAGTGTACACGGTAAAATACCGATCAAAGATCGAAGCGACCGCACTTCCGCCATAGCTTGAAATGTACGGCAAGGTGGATCCACCATAAGGGACATCTACTTTTCGCATTTCGAAATAATAATTAAACATGAAAATTGATGATGTTGCACCCTTCCGATTTTTTTCGAATTTTAGTATGTTATTATATAGACATCAATCTTTGCAAAACAGTTGAAATTATTTATTTTGCAATTTTGTCTAGCTTAAAACGTAGATTGACTAGACTATATGTTGACAAATTCCTAAGGTAAACCTATTCCGTTCTTTTTTAGGGTATTTTAAAAATCTTTGTCAATAACCCGATTATCATCTTCACAGCTATTAAAAAACAGAATAAAGATTAACAGCTTATAAAAAAAACCTTGGAAAATTATAATTGGGACAGAATTAATAGGCTTAAGACTACTGATGGTAGCATACGTGGGATCTTGTTTACAGGTAAATACGCGGTTTTACAGCGGTGACCCACGATTATGTTTTATGTAATATATTCAATGGTTTATGTAGATATAAATTCGGATTGAGGTAACCCCGCGCTTCCATTCACAACATAATATCATGATGTTTGCCTTGAATTTGGTCTCTTTCTTTTGTTCTATTTTTTTCATAATAGCCAGGGAGTAGGTTTTATAATAAATTATAATTAATATATTTAAGAAATTTGAATCAATGCAATCTATGTGAATGTAGTATTCGCATGGGAATATGTGTTATCATTCTCTTCGCACAGAGATTAGGCTACTCTCTTTAGATTACCGATCCTAACGTTATAGGATAGGAAATCTGAAAGGAATAATTACCTCTGTGCGAAGATAATGGTATGTTACTAAATTAAATTAATTTTATTTTTAACAAATTGAAATAAACGTATATAATATGAAGAATCATCAATATGATTTTAGCATATTATAAAATCAATAACATACATGTACTTGAAGTAGGCCTAAGCGTCCTTTCAAATTCAAATAGGTTTCGTCTAAATTGGTGATACTATAAAGGCGACAGATGATTAAGCCAAATGTCTGCATTTTAAACGATATCGATTGTGCGAACGACGGCACGACAATCGCGAATCTAATGTACTCGGCGTTGTACATAGTAAAACTTTAACAAAAAGACTTCTAAGGCGTTTTATTAACAGTTCATTAAGAAGTGAATTAGTTGACTGAAAGGCGGGCGCACGCGGCTGTTCGAAGATCTATAAAACTGCAAGCTATTCTGAAATGTACTATACACACCGTAAGCTCCGGGTATGAACAGCCAATGAAAAGACGACCTGACAAAGAGACTTGACTTCATTGGTTGTTAGCGAAGGTGATGGGTCAAGGTTGGGATCCGAGTTCACGAGTTGGCATCGGTCAGTAACTGTGAATGCGAGCAAGGAAACTTACTTAGTGCGGAATAGTACGGCGTCTAAACATGAATCTCCACGGATGTGATTCCATATTTGGATTAGCTCTTGCGAGTCTGTGGCTTATGGTCATGGCCGAGGAAGTGACTAAACCCAGACCTAAAAGATATGATGGTAAGTAAGCGAGAAAGTATGACAGCGTTGTGATCAGCCCCCACGTCGATATGTAAACAACCCTTCTGTACTCTGAAGAGGAATCACTCGTGTGTTTGGTACTCTGTTAGCGCTTGATCTTCATTTCACTCATTAAATTCCACATTATGAACAATGAGCTCCTTTTGGCCAGTACATGTAATGGGGAGGAACGACAGAAGTGGTGATTATAGGCTTCTAGTTGTCCGGGAGAGAGCGGTAATTTTGGTGTCTTGATTCAGTCAAACGTGGGCCGAGCGAAGCAAAAC
The DNA here is from genome assembly GCA_936450465.1 of Gibbula magus. Lineage (NCBI taxonomy): Eukaryota > Metazoa > Mollusca > Gastropoda > Trochida > Trochidae > Gibbula > Gibbula magus. The sequence goes on from OW388289.1 coordinate 32,943,038, forward strand.
AAAACAAACGCGACTGGGAGTGTTATGTTAGTTTAAGTTGTGTAGATATACTGTTTGGAGCACATCAGGATTTGAATAAGTGATATTGAAAAGAGACACATTATTCACCAAGCCGGGCCCTATCCTCTCATTCGTTTGTGTGTCCTCATCGTAACACAGAGTCAGAGATGGACTGGTGAGGTCGTTTATATACCATATCCGACAGCAGAATAATGCATTTTGTGTCACATTTTGGCTTGCTACAACAGCTTAGAATTCTTTGAATATTACATCTTTAATATATAGTGTGAGTGTATTGTGAGTGAGTCATCTCAGTCTTCAGTTGCAAGTGCTCTCCCAACCATGCAAGCACTGCCAAGCAGCTTTGTACACACTACACAGTTCATGTTTACATATGACAAGAGTAAGATTAATTTTGATATTGCATACAGTTAGTTTCATAACATGTTTAATATCATCAAGAAATAATTGACATCAGTGGTTTTTTTCCAGTGACATTGTGAAAACTGCTACTGGAGTTTGTAGCCTACATGTACTTCTATATTTATCTTGAGGGGGTGGGGGTCCATTCTGCCCATGGCATGTCATGGGTTAACATTCTATCCTGGCATAGGAATCCAATGGTGATGAAAACAATAAATCTAAACTCTAGATATTGATAAACCGTTTTCAAAATATGCTGACAATATTTCATCAGTAACTTTATCTATATAATACAATATGTAGTCCTCTTGATTCTCCTTGGCTCAGGCTTGATATGTTTTTGTTTTTACATTGGTCACAGGTGTATCAGTGTTGTTCCTACATGATCTGCTGAGGGGGTCATTTTGGCCATTTCTGAACGAGTGGGACCCTTTGCAATTGTTAAAGTATCCTACTTCTCCAAATTTTAAAGGACACCTAGCCAAAAAAGATGGGCAAATGTCCCCAGGACCCCCTGGTCTAGGAACAACAGTGATCAATAAGAGATGAGATATAGAGAATCTCACCCAAGTGTCTTCTGATATCAAATATATCAACACGAGTTGATTAAAGTTACAAATATCCGAGGCTTGCCGTGGATATTTTTACTTTAATCAACGATTCTTCAACAATTATTAACAAAATAATGAATATATCTGCAACACAAAACTGCCACTTAACTACTTCAGCAGTGAGCTTAGTGAGGTCATAGCATTGTGACGTCATCAGCATTGTGGCATCATAGCATTGTCACGTCATCAACTGTGTGACGTCATAACATTGTCAGCAGTGTTCTCACCAAGCCGGGTTTCACTGCAATACATAGCCACTATAGCAATGCAGGCTTTCTCCCTGCAATAATACTAGCAGCCGTGATATAAGTGAAACACTCTCAGGGGTAGACGCTCGCTGGAAATCTTTACTAGCCCGAAGTGCTCTTCGGGCTAGTGACATATGTTAATCTGTAGTGATACAAACAAATTTCACTAGCCCTTCTGAATTTTCACTAGCCTCGGGCCAGCGGACTAGTGCGAGTGTCGATCCCTGACTCTTGAAAGTGACGTTAAACCCCAACTCACCTCACTAGTTCGAACTGATGCTCAAAGGTTTCACTGCAATACATAGCCACTATGGCATTGCAGGCTTTCTCCCTGCAATAATACTAGCGTGAAAGTGGCGTTAAACCCCACCTCACCTCTCCTCAACTTTTCAAAGATCACAGTTTACCAGATTATTCAATCAGTCAAAAACATCAAGTAAAATACATGTATATAAATATGCTTGCAATGCTTGAACCATGTCTTATCTTGAGCCAAAATAAGTTGCCACAGTCCAGCATTTTAATCACTATATGACCCATATTTACTGCGCAGTATTTTTCCATTATGAGAGAATTGAACTATTTAATGCATACTCTCGGCATCAATGGAGGTAGTCATCCCGACCAATCACTCTACTTGAATCCTGCTGAGCTTTGCTTCATGGAACTACGTGGAATAACTGCGTGTCCCTCTGCAATCAATATGACATAATGTCGTGGTGTCGGGCTCCATTAAACTCTCCAACCTAATGTGATGGAGCCAGTTTCTTCTTGTAGATATTTATATGGAGCGTGTGTTAGTTTACATTTGAATTTCAGAGAATTGCTTTTTTTTTGGTTTATGTGCAAGAACTCTGTTTTACATCAATCTTTGCTGGAACATGACTTTTTCCGTTGTCTTCTGTTTACAATATTATCAGTGTAATGAAGAAAGACACTTTCATGTGAAGAAGAGCTTGTGGTGTAAATTTATTTTGCAGTGTGTTGACGGGAAGTTTAAATAATGCATAACTCACAATTTACTTTTATTTGTGGATATGTTCTTCAAAAATTATTTCCACTGAAATGTATGTTCAGATTTGTTTAAATAATTTATCAATATTTGGTTAAAATGAGATTTCAAAAACTTTAACATACTAGATATGTGACTCACGTTGTTATCAAGAAATAAAGAGGAATTAGGATAAGTTTCATTTACTATGAAAATTTAGTGTGTTATTAAAACTGGAATATTTTAATATTTTTTTAAATTTATTTTAAATTGACTTTAATTCATTGAAATGCTATATTTAACAAAAATTAAGATAAGGCTGAAGGTGAAACAACGCGTAGATCTATAACAAATAACGAATTCCCCAATTTAATACAGTTTGCTGAAAGGAATTAAGAAATTTGGCATGTTTTCATATTTATCATACCGTATTTGAACTCAACAATAGACTTCTCTGATAAAAGAATGTATTATTGAAAGATGTGTAAGCACCAGTTAATGTAAGCAGTTTACACCGAGATAATAGTTGTAATGGTAACAGTTGCACAGATGGCGTACACGGAGATAGAGTTGACAGAGAGGCCAATCTGTATTCCAGCATGTGAAATGATGTCCTCACATCTGACTGCTACACAGCTGTCACCTAGCTATTTGTAGGTGTTTATATTGATGCTATTTTGAAGAACTGTGTTAACAATATTGCCATGTAGGATCTGTGTTATGATCTACGGTAAGCTTGAAAAGTAGCCAGTGTTGTTTCGTTAATTTAAAAGGCAAAATGAAAGATTAACCTCAAAAAGTTACCAGTCAGGACCCATATTTTCGAAGCTCTCTTAGCGCTAAGAAAGTCGTAAATGCCATACATTAACATTGTCTAACGACTATCTTAGCGCAAAGAGAGGTTCGAAAATATGGGTCCTGGCTCTTTTACAAGAAACATAAGAATTCTTAACTTTAGTCTTAGCCATAAGAATTCTTAACTTTAGTCTTAGCCGATGTGTTAATAATGGCTATGAATGTTTTGATAATAGTTACCATGCATACATATATTACCGGGCTGTTGGAGAGGCACACTTCATATATATTGTTAGAATATCAATATTAAGACAAAATACTAATTAAAGAATCAACAGTTAAAATCATATATATGTCTTAATGTAGAGGAAAGACTTTAACTGTAGTTGATACTAGTTGTAGTGTTTTCCAGATATGATGCGAGAATTGGGAATGATGTTTAATTTGTTATTTGAAGTTGACAACCGTATACTAAATTAGATAGTAGATATTATGATTTGTGGAGGCTGTTATGGTCTTAGTTTTCAAATTATAATTCTATCTGTAAGAAATCAAGTGGATAAACAAAAGTTATTATTTCAAGAGATTCAAAATATTAAATTTATTGATAACAGCCATTTACGAAATGAAATATAAACTATTATGGAATAACATATTTTGATACTAAAACTTTTATGCACAAATGTAGATGAGATATGAAGAATTTGTCTCAATAAGTATTCGTTTAATTAATAAAGTGTAACAAATACCACGTTTCCCTATGGAAGAACAAGGTTGTGACATTCTGTAAGATGTAATCTGATTTCCATCATGGCCAATTAGTTATTCAGTTTAATCTCTTGATAACAGAATATTGTATTATCTCCAATAAACATTACAATTTAAATAAAAATCACCTTCATTCTGCGCTTTCAAGGAATCATCAATATCTATCAGTTTTTAATCTCCGGTAAAGTATGAACTTCTTTATGATAGTAATATCTTAAACAGCAGGTGAAATACTTAGAAGCTGTACTTAACTCCAGCAAGTGCCAGGTGTTACATACTAATATGCGTGTGTTTTTTCTTCAACACAACATTCTTGTAATAATTTCAAGTGATATACCATGGTATAATATAATATATTAATATAAAATGGTTATGGGTTCATGATTATCTTCAAACAGCAATGCTATTTTATTAGAAACAATAACTTATAAATGTCCCATCTTTACTGGACTGAGGGTCTCGAGAAAGCGCATTGCACATGTTTTTTTAAAAATTAATCATTCTCTAACACTGGAGGTATTACGGTAACTAGAGAATCTTTTGATCACAGTGACCTCAGAAACAGTTCACAGTGACCTAGGAAATTAGGTGTCAGCCTTTATATTTCTGTTACAGGATAAGATTATTCTATTCATGTTATCTGGTCTTGTGGGCGGTTAAAGAGTGGGTATAATTATCTGTTATGCTCCTTGAAAATTCTGAATAGATTTTTGACGGGATTAGCATATGTGAGATTAGGGAAATCGAGCACTGTACCATGATACAGGCTGATACATATGATACAGGGAGGTTTACCAGGTGTCAGTAAACTGATGTAGAAGGGCTTTGGACAGAGCTGTGCTAGTCTCAAGTATTTAATGCTACATGTGAAAAATTAATCTAATTTAGACACCTTAGTGTTTTGAGAGTCAAGGCAAGTCTACAGAACTCAGTTTTTTATTTTTTGAAATTTTCATTTCCATTTCAGAGACTAAATGTTAGACTAGTGAAAAATATGAGTATGGATAATTTTGGATACAGTTATTAATAATTTAAGAGATGTTTGGAAAATAGATAATATATACATTAAACTAGACTTGTAAGATTCATTTATTACTGTTTACAATTGTACAGTTTCATTTAATTATGGACAAGGCCCAGCGTTTATCTAAGTAAACTAGTAAAATGAATTATCCATTATTTGTGGAGGATAGTTCTGCTATAAACGCATCCAGTTATCTGCAGAAAGACTCAAATTTTACTTTCTCGCAAGGTAATGAGAAGTTTGTATGCTTGAAATCGGGTTCAAAATAATTGTTTCTATACAGTCTTACTGTAAGTCTACATATGTTATCACCTGCTGTTAAAATCGTAAGAAGTTGATGGAAGCAGTCAGGTGTTAGGTGCAGTCAAATGTCAGCATGAACTTCTTAAATCTGACAATGGATTCCACACATGTCTACTCTAATCTTAGAAAAAATAGATCTAAGTGGGCTTTTCATTTAGATTGCTGCTATGGAGATTTTTGGTTTGTTTAAATTTTGCAAGGGGCAGATACAGCTTTTGAGAATAGGCATGTGCAATTTTGCAGGCCTAAAATACTTTGGGGGGGGGGGGGGGGGGGGGGGGGGGGGGGGGGGTTAGGAGGGGGTGCACAATGTTCTTTCACTAACTGTAGCTTTTGAAACTTTAGTATTTGCAAAGTGTATGTGTGCTCTCTATCTAGAAAAGGGTGGGGGGGGGGGGGGGGGGTGGTGTCGGGGAGTTGCACCATTGTTTTCACTAAAGCTTTACTGGTCATTTAAAAAGATTCACATTAAATGGGGGGGGGGGGGGGGGGGAGGTGGGTGCGCACCCCTGCATCCCCCATCCCCCTCTGTATCTGCCCCTGTTTTGGAAAGCCCTCTGCTAAACCATCATCATGATTTGTCTTCAGACATTATTGTATGCTTTCGTTAATAGCCTTTGTAGAATTTATGGGACCTGTTACATACTTTAATGGCTCTGAGATCAAATGTTTTACGTCAGAATGTTAATCTGGTTTTACTTTTCTCTTAGCATACATTTCTCGTAAAATCCTTTTCCATTACAAAATGACAAAGTTTTAAAGCTTTAACACTGAAAGTTTTCATCTTGAAGATGTTTCCTATTTAATCCATTATCGCTGACATGTCCGTTATATTATTTTTGAAAAGCTCTTTTAACATAAAAGGAATATTTAAAAAACGTTGAAAATAATCTTTACATGCAATTTCTTTTCTGGTCTTTATTGATGTTAACATGCAACGTTTGGGAGAATATCAGGTTCTGAAATTGTTTTAAAATGTCAGAACAAAGACCAGTCTCAAAAAACTAATTACAGTAAATCCTTGAATAATCGCCTTCCTAGAAACAATTGCTTGCCTTGAATAATCGTCGGGTCTAAGCTCTCTTTGAAATAAATAATAATCGTGTTTGAATAATCGACGGGTTAAATTTATCAAATGTAAATAAAGTAATAGCTATCCCTTTTTCAAAAGTAATTCTGTAAATCTCTTTCTCAGGGCAAATCAGTTAGCAAAAACTGTAATTACAACCCGTAATGTTACAGTGATAATAAAATAATTTGTTTTGATGTGTCTATATTCAGCTAACAAACATCTTCATTAGGACACAGTAATAATTTTCTTAACATACATTACCGTTAACGACACATCGTTATGGATGTTTTTCTGTACTGAATATAACTTAAGCTCATTTTCTACAGCTGCATCATAAAGTTAACCATCATCCTCCCTTACACAAATATCTCATTTTGCGATGGTCAAAGATAATGAGTTCTTCTATAAAAATACATCACCTATGGATGGAAAATCATTGCAAAAGAAGATTGCCAACATTATCACTATGCCAAGGAAACTAAAGCTGATTTTCATGTTGGTTCCGTTAACTTGCTGATTAAATCCAACATCACCAGAGAAACACATCAATGAGATAACTCCTGCTTGGAAGCTTGTGTGCGTATTTGCTATCAAAGTAATAGTTGTGGCATCCCGGGGAGAGGGGAAACATGACTTGAATATCGGTTGATGCTGGGTTGAAACTAGATTTATTACCCATGTGGTTGAAAATAACCACGTTAATATTTTCATATGAGCATGTGCACATATCATCTTTGCCTAGCCTTCATTGTTTCACCAAGAATTTTTTTTTGTGTGACATAAAACGCCATTGTAGCAATAGAAGTGGGCTGTATTTGCTTGATTCAAATGGAATACAACTGATAAAAATAAATCATTACACTCAAAACTTTTGCAAATTTTTTTATAACCCTTGCTCTTGCTCATGCAATATAAAAATTCACACTTTTTTTAAAAGTCATATGGTAATAATCTGCATATAGTATGTGGAGAGCATCATCGTAGCTAAGGGAGGTAAGACAGGTGTTTAATTGGATAGAATGGTGGGAGGTTCTGTAGTTTGTAGTTTGACAAATTGAATTACTATGAGACCACTTGTGCCACTTTTGAATGGTGTTAGTGGTTAAATTGAGAGCACATGATGACAATTAAATCGGTTACCATGATTACCTGATTTAAATTAGAGCACAGGTCTCCTTGAATAATAACTGACACAAGGCTACCTTCAAATCAGTCTTAATGTTTAACTGATTAAAATCAGAGCATATGATTATGGAGTTATTTGTCATGATTTTTGTGATTCTTATTGAATTAATATCAGAGCACTTGTATTATTGAGTTGTTCATCATGATATTTGTGATATCATTGAATTAAATCAGAGCATGTATTATCTTTGAATACTTTATTTCCTTGAATGTACAAGTTACAACCCCAGTTTATTTCCGCAGATTCTGATTCTCCCATCCCCCTGCCATTGAAGCATTAGTCAAAACAATGGTGCCCCCAAATCTACTACCCCCCCCCCCCCCAAAAAAAGTAAAAAAGAACCCAAGAATACAAATTAAGTTAAGATGAGATAAGATTTTGATGATCGATGTATCCTATGCATATTGATACCAAACTCTTAATAATGTATAATAATAAATAAATTATTTAAAACCAAAATGATGATGAATAGGAATACTCGGAGTACTTTCAAATTTCTAAATTTAAAGTGTCATTTTGAAGATACAAGGGCATTGTCTGCAAGAACAGCTTAAATACACAGAGAAAACAGATAGGGTTTTAATTGTGTGTGAACCGGTAAGCCCAAGTGCAGGTCATACAAAACTGTGTATGTGGCATATATGACGTCAACAACCTCATCTGTCAACACAATCCAATTGTTACAGTCTTACATACTGCATGTGAAGAATATATGTGGAGAGGTTTTTAACCTACCGTAAATGCTTGAATCGCCGGGTCTTAACACTCTTTGAAATAAATAATTGCCTGCCTTGAATAATCGCCGGGTTAAATTTAGCAAATGTAAATAAACTAATAGCTATCTCCTTTTGAAAAATAATTCCGGAAAAAAGCATATTTATGCGAAGTTTAACCTCATGACATGCACTTCGTTCACAATATTCTAAAACATACTGAAATGATGCTTTTGTTATGATTTAAAAATTGTAATAATAACATGTATATTATGGCTTTGAACAAAAAAAAATCGCCTGTCTTGAATAAATGCCGGGTCAAATCGGTGTTTGAAATTAACAATCGCTGGGCGATTATTCAAGAATTTACGGTATTTTGGAAAAGCAAAAAAGGATTTATCTCACAGCATCGTCTGTTTATCTGTCCAGCCGCCAACTTCCAAATGCAAGGCATAACTCTTGCCAGTCTCCATTACTGGCTGATTTAGGCCTTGCAGTATTTCCTTAGGAAATCTGTGCTCAGAAATTCACTAACTAGGCACAACTAAGCAGGGCAAATACCGCAAGGCTTAAATCAGCCAGTAATGCAGAATGGCAAGAGTTATGTCTTGCGTATCGAAGTTGTCCAGTCGCCAGTTCCAGGGAGAGTACCTTTTTGGAGAAATAAACTCCAACACCAACAAATGTATACATAAGATAACAACCCAAACACCAATTATCTATTCATCTTTTCATGACTTGCCACAGATACAAAACAATACAATATCGTTTATTAAAAGTCTCACAATTTGTACAACAGAAATCATATTACAGCATTTGGTTTATCAAAAGCTGAAAAGTACTAGTACCAATCAAAAGGGTTACGAGAAGCTATATTGCATAAGTTTGAGCTTTAAATTATGTAAAAGCAGTTTTTGCATTCAGGAGGTTTTGCATGGGAATTAGATTCAATACAATAAAATATAGTTTTTTAAAAGTCTCATCATTTGTAAAACAGAGGTTAAAAATACAGCTTTTGGTATATCTGAAACATTAAAGTACAAATGCCACCCAAAAGTGTTATGAGAGACTATATTAAATAACTTTAAGAGGTTTATATAATCTAGCAATAGTAGTTTCACTAAAATATAGATATATAATATAATATATCCTATCCTATCCCCCATCCCCCCAACATAACCAGTTTAAAAGTCCTTGGTTGCAGTTACCATGGCAATGTCTCCTAATGTTGATGATTTTCTACAATGTCTCATTAATCTGTCATGAATATAACCAATTTCATAACATTTTCTGATATTATGATATGAAGTGTAACAGAGGAGTCACTGGATAATTTCGCACACACATAATGATAAATGGCTTGTCAACAAATTGGTTACAAGTTACAGTAATTTAAGGCTTGTGGTGAATAAAATGTCATATCAACCTCTTTATCTCTCTTAGAAACAGCTGTGGTCAAAAGCTTAACAATAATTTTAAAATTATTCAAGCTTGTAAATATGTCATCATGACCTGTTCCATAGCAACATCTGTGAAGCTGTCCAGGAACGTGAGGCCAACATGTTCTTGCTTGTCATCATTCTTTTGAAATATGAATGGTGTATTTGATATATGGCATAATACGAACGCTGTAATAATCTCTTGTCCTGCATTTTCACCCCACAATGCCAACCTGTCAGTTTTCCTTACAGGTTCTGTATTTCATTTTGGTGTTTGTTGTACAGTTGAATTAATCTACATGAAATTATGAACTGTTGAAGTAGACAATATATAGAAAGGCATCTTTTGATAGGCGTATGATCTATGGAAAGGAAATAACTTCGAAAAAAGCATTTATTCTTGAAATATCACCATTTTATTCAACAGTGTAAAGGAGCCTTTCAGAAATCAGGTTCTGACAACACTCTGAGTTTCCTTTTCAACATTTACCATAATAAAATTGTCATATTTTAAGAATTTTGTTGTGTAAAATTCAATATTGAAGAAGAGCCTGTCAGAAATCATTTTCTAAAAACTCCATTTCTCAGATTTTCCTTTTCATTATTTACCATAATAAAATGATAATATTTTAAAAATATTTTATATGTATATATATATATATATAAAAATATATAATAACAGGCTCCATGGCAACTATAAATTAAACCATTACAAATTTTGTGATTTTATTTTATACATTAGGATACGTAGTAGCATTCTTTTGACGTAACAGACAAAAGCTGCAACCCCCAAATAAAAGTGAGATGTTTAATACTGATTGGCTCACCAGGTAGGGAGTGAATATCACTTGTGTGAATATCTGCTTAATATCATGTTAGTAAACAGTTGATGTACTTCAGTTCCTACTGGCATAGGGGCTTGTGGTATGATCAATCTACAAGCTCTTATTAACATTACCAAATTAAAGTCATGTCCAGTGTGTTGTTTAGAGTCACAAATGCCAAATGTTATAAATGTTGTTTTAGTGAGTAGTACTGACTTTTGCCAGAAATAACAATAATGATAGTTGACTCAGTAGAGTGAGGGTAGAAAGATGAAAGTAGTGATTTTGGATTGAAAGCCTGACAAAGCAATGACACTTGTGAGCGATGATTAGTCAAATGTGATTTTAGAACCAAAATCTGGTAGGTAATGTTGAGTAGGTCATGCATGTAAATAAAATGTTGTGGTCTCTGCACATTTATAAGGATGTTTCTTGATTTTCTTTGGAAACAAGAAATTATCATACATTTGGTTTTTGGGATTTGGGATACAAGTTGTACTGAAATCAGCACATCTGGTATTTTGGCATGTATAATTAAGGCCAAATAAAATATTATGAAAAACACTGGATGTCACTTTAAGCAGTCCTTGGTGTGATGTGCAGATACACAAATATCACAAGCCACACAATCAAGGTGAGACAGGCTTGCTGGCCAATTTATCAATGGACCCATCTGAAATTATATGAGTTATATTGAGCACTGGTGGTAAATAATCTCTAATGTACAACATCTTGCTGCACCAGATATGTCCCTGAGTCAACAGCTGGCCGGTTCTCAAGCCCAAGTCAATTGCCCTTCCATATCTATAATGTTTGTGTTCAATTGACACAGTATATACTTACTTATCAGAGAATAACACTTTTAACGATTTCCTGCAACATATGCCCTCTCAGCGCTCGGTTTTATTGATGAAATATAACTTGGGTCAAATAAGGTTCGTGTGATGTCACAGGATTGCGGATTGCCATTATATTACTTAATACCATGCAGATGCTTCACATTTCTACTACAACATAGGGTTTGTGACTGAAGATGTCTTACTGTATCTGCAGTCAACATACCGGTTGATATAGATTGTGGCAGCAATGGATGCCTCACTGTATCTGCTGCAACATAGATAGGGATTGTGGCAGCAATAGGGATTGTGGCAGCAATGGATGCCTCACTGTATCTGCTGCAACATAGATAGCGATTGTGGCAGCAATAGGGATTGTGGCAGCAATGGATGCCTCACTGTATCTGCTGCAACATAGATAGGAATTGTGGCAGCAATAGGGATTGTGGCAGCAATGGATGCCTCACTGTATCTGCTGCAACATAGATAGGAATTGTGGCAGCAATGGATCCCTCACTGTATCTGCTGCAACATAGATAGGGATTGTGGCAGCAATAGGGATTGTGGCAGCAATGGATGCCTCACTGTATCTGCTGCAACATAGATAGGGATTGTGGCAGCAATAGGGATTGTGGCAGCAATGGATGCCTCACTGTATCTGCTGCAACATAGATAGGGATTGTGGCAGCAATGGATCCCTCACTGTATCTGCTGCAAGATAGATAGGGATTGTGGCAGCAATGGATGCCTCACTGTATCTGCTGCAACATAGATAGGGATTGTGGCAACAATGGATGCCTCACTGTATCTGCTGCAACATAGATAGGGATTGTGGCAGCAATGGATGCCTCACTGTATCTGCTGCAACATAGATAGGGAATGTGGCAACAATGGATGCCTCACTGTATTTGCTGCAACATAGATAGGGATTGTGGCAGCAATGGATGCCTCACTGTATTTGCTGCAACATAGATAGGGATTGTGGCAACAATGGATGCCTCACTGTATCTGCTTCAACATAGATAGGGAATGTGGCAACAATGGATGCCTCATTGCTGCAGCCTGACCTGTATCCAGAGAAGCTGCCTGCAATCAATAGTGTAACTGTCTGTTAAAGGTCCCTGGCAGAGCTTCATACTGTAAACACTCTCTAACACTAAGCTGACTTGACAAGCCTTACTGACACTGATGGTGGAGGCAAGGTAGAAGCAATTACAAATTATCGTTTTTATCCTGAACAGGGGAAACCTTTCTGTACATTTGAATAGAGATCTCTACAAAACGATTGGTAGTTTGTCTAATTATGTCTATCAGAAGTGTAAGATTACATCCCACGTGAGACATTACTTGTATGAGACTGTTTATTGTGTTAATTAGATTAAAACGGCCCTGTACAATTAGATATGGATTTCTTATTAATATGATTGGTAGTCAAGATTATATCCAACGTGACATTTGAGTTGACCTAATTGTTTGCCAATTATATTAAATATTCTGACTTAACGCAATGTCAGTCGTGGTTTACTGTTAGCAGCTGATACACCACAATGTTGTTGATAATGTCCTCCTTTAATACAAGAATACTAACTTACCGGTATGTGACATTTTAAAAAAACATTCACTACTCATAAACCATAAATCGACTCTTTCACTTCACATATTGTATGAAACACTGTGATTAGAAGTGTTTGAAATATTTTCAAAATTTAAACAATTCACTTATTCATTAATGATATTGGATTGGTAGAAATGAAGATTTAATATCAGGATGTTGGGTTTTTGGCAAACATAAAAACATGGTGTATGAATAGTATTTTAAAGGGGCTGTAGCACATTTTCTAATGGTAATAAAGAGATCTCACAAAATGAAAAAGAAATGTTACCAATTGCAAAACAATCTTCCTCAATCAATAAATAGAGTTGTAAAATCAATGGTTAAAGTTCTGTTAAGCAACACAGATCCATTTCCCATCCTGGAATTATTGAAAGGTGTTCACACTGAAATGGTCGCTAGCATTTGAGTTTTATATGTGATGTTTTCTACGACTACAAATAATCGTGCGTGTACAATAGGCTCTTTTACCCTCTTCAGTAAAGATAAACTGCATAATTTTTTTATTATAAATGGCAAATTTACACATATTAAAAAAAAGAATTTGGTACAGTGCCTTTAAAATGAAGCTCGCAAAGGGAATCTAACCCCCGAAACAAAAACTAAAAAATTGTTGCTCCTGCGAATAACTTCATGTGTTGTTGGCTACTTTATCCTCCTTTTAAAATGAAGCTAGTTGTCCTGAACTTTTGAGGTTTGCATTTTTTGCTGCATTGGTCCTGTTTACCGGTATGTTTCTTGTTCACTGACTTTCATGTAGTGTCTCAACAATCTGATTCAAACACATTCAGATATGGGTTTTGCTTGCCACTTCAGACCTGAATGGAGTGATTGATAAAGCCATCAATGCTGTGACTTTATAGGACTGTTCTTCAATGATGCAGAATCCATAAGTAGATTTTGATAAGGCTCAGACTTTTCACTCATTCATTCTTTGTTCAGAGAGGAGCACTTGGTTTTCCGGTCTTTTGTAATGGCGAGTAATATTTTGTAAACATGTTTTGAAATACCTGTGGGAATAGTAGAGAAATTTCCTTAATTTTAAGACGGCTTGAGCGTTGGTATGCAGCTTCCAACTACAAGCACTTGTCGGAGGTCGTTTATTGAATATATTACTGTCTTAAGTTTGGAGAGTAGCCAGACAGATTAAAGTTTTACAGATTTAATGGGAAAACAAAATGTTTTTATCTTGGTGCAAAAGATACAGAATTCCAGCTGGATTTAGTGAGAATTTTTTTTTTTTTATCTTGGTGAAAAATATACAGAATTCCGGCTGGAATACAAGATTGCTGTTTTTCAGATAAGAATTGTTTTCAGTTTATTTCTTCAAAACAGCTTTTCATTTGTCAAGTTTAAACGAATTATATCGATTCTGTGAAAGGCTTTCTTAGTATAAAAAAAGGATGGTTTTGTTGGATTCATTACATCTTCTTTCCACCAGAAAAATTACATACAGCAAACCTCTTAGTGAGTTAGGGAAAGAAAAGATAATAGATTCTTGGAACTAATTACTTTTTCAACTCCTTACAATCATTTTTGGAAAAATGTAATAATTGAAATTTGAAAGAAATGTCATGAAATCGTAAAAAGTAGATTTGTAAGTGTTGAAATACTGTCATCAGGAAACTGAAAAAAATCAAAGGACTTTTAACACAAGACATAATATTCTGACTTCAGTGATTCAAAATTACGTGCTCCAAATAGATTTTAACAACCAACCAGGTTAGCTATTTCGAGACCTTCTCTGCCCCAACATTGATTTTAGCAGTCATCTCTTCTAACAAGTACTTATTGTCGTCTTAGATATGAAAGAGTACTTCCATTGTGCTTGAAAGATGAAACATTTTTTAGTTGATGCACCACATGAAAGATTTAAACCACATTGCAGGTTTATTGTAAATGAGGTCTCCTATGAAGATTGTAGGAAGGAAAATAAAGTGATAAAATTGGAGGCAAGCTGGATATCAGGCAATATGTAAATTCATAATGATTGTGTGAGAACCCTGCGTGTGAAATTCATTGTTATTCTTTATATTAAAGGCGCTGTAGCACGTTTTTTGCAAATTTTATTTTTTCAAATTTCTCATTTATAATGATTGTTTATGTCATTTATATTTACTTTAGAGGGTAAAACATCTTATTACACAAACCAATGATCCGTAGTGGTAATAACGGTGTTGCGTATAAAGCCAAAATTGCATGGCGGCCATTTTATTGTGAACACATTTTATTATATTCGAATGACCAAAAAAATTCCCATGGCTTTACGGAACCATGTACACTCATTTTTAACTTGGTTTTCCGAAGAGAGAAGGGTGTTTTACTATTGGTGACATTATTTTTCAAATACATTTCATCGACTTATTTGAGCGAAAAAACGTGCTACAGTGCCTTTAAAGGGTTAAGTTTTGATACAACTTCGGATACAAAGCAATTTATTATATACTGAAGTTTTTCGGTAATGGATTAATCAATATTCTTGAGACTTTTATATTTTGCCCTTATGATCTTCTAGTGTTTTTCTCACATGAGCCAAGTACCCTTTGTGTGAAATTCTGAAAAAAAGTATGAATTATCAGTGTCTCACGATGAAATTTCATAATCACATACCAAGTCATTCAAAAGGTATTTTCTTGGTTT
Source organism: Gibbula magus (assembly GCA_936450465.1). Classification (NCBI taxonomy): domain Eukaryota; kingdom Metazoa; phylum Mollusca; class Gastropoda; order Trochida; family Trochidae; genus Gibbula; species Gibbula magus. The sequence goes on from OW388289.1 coordinate 32,958,523, forward strand.
AAATCTCTGTTGAAACTACTGCAATAAATTTTCTAATAAAGAAACATTTTGATTTGATTTTAAAGATGTTTTTTTTGTTCCGTGGTTGAGATCAGATTCAATATTTGCTGAGTATTATGTTGGAATGATCGGATTAAAGAAGATTACTCAGATATTGCTTCATGTAATGGAATTGTAATAAATTGGATTTGATATTTTCATGTTCCTCATAAGAAGTATTTTCAATTAATGCTTGATGCGACCAAGACGAAATCTTTTTAATTCTCATTAATAATGTGTTTCCATGGTTACTGTCAATAATCGCAAACATATCTGAGTTGATTTTTGTTGAATTGTCAGCTTGGATTGCTGGAGATAGCTACTGACAAAAGACCTGTTGCCTTGAATTATAAATGTTCTTTCAGTAACTTCTGAAGAGAGTGGTTTCCGTAATATGTGAGAAAATGAATCAATCTTTTGATATCAGGAAATAATTACTTTCTGAGTGGTTATGTCTTTTCCGAGCATAAAATCTACAGCAGTATCTGGTTTCTCTCTTGTGAAACGTGACTTGTTAATCAACATTACACATCTTAATCTTAAACCTTTAGTTGCGTATTTCTATTTTATTATCCCACCGGTATGTAATACCGTGGGATATAGTCATCGCCCCGTCCGTCCGTCCGTCCGTAATCATTTCGTTTCCGGAGCAGAACTCGAAAACCGTTCATGATATCTTTCTGAAACTTTCCATGTGTATTACCCACCAACTGAAGTGGTGCCTTTTGATATTTTCAGATTTCTGAAAATGTTATTTGTTTTCGTTTCCATAGAAACTTGTTGAATTTGGACTTTGTTCAGAGACAGGATCGTTTCCGGAGCACAGCTCCAAAACCGTTCATCATATCTTCCTGAAACTTTGCATGTGTATTACCCACTAACTGAAGTGGTGCCTTTTGATATTTTCAGATTTCTGAAATTTTTATTTTTTTTTTCGTTTCCATAGAAACTTGTTGAATTTGGACTTTGTTCAGAGACATGTTCGTTTCCGGATCACAGCTCCAAACCCATTCATCATATCTTCCTGAAACTTTGCATGTGTATTACCC